>VDFB02379711.1:160490559-160589050 GCA_007258455.2 Sequoia sempervirens
TATTTTATATATTAGTAATATATATATATATATTTATACATTAACTAAAATACTTAAATAATATTTAAATATTATACATAATAATATAATATATTATATATTACATTATAAACTATATTGTATATTATATATTAAATTATAAACTTTATTGCATTTTGTAAATCATATATTATAAATTGTATTAACATTTTTTAAACTCTATCTAAAACATATCAAATATCATATTCAAATCGGATATCCGATATGTTTAACAAAAAATTTAATGCTTAGGGATTAGCCTCGGGGTTGCTTTGGAATTTTGTTTAGACTTTCCAATCCTAAGAAGTCAACACAAAAAACGTGTTTAACAACTTACCTTGCTTTTCCAGACTTCGCCCATGTGGCTGATGACTTTTTTTACCCAAAAATGATGAAACAAAAATGGTTTGTAAAGGAGCTTCTCAGCTTTCCACCAATATAAATTATACTTTAGTTTGAATCTAATAAATAATTATTATTCATTTTCTATTAGAATTATGACTAAATTCCTAATTGATAGCCTGATTGAAAAACATCTATATCTTTCAAACGGTATCACATTTTTTAAATCCAAAACATGTGCCATATTCTATGCTTCACATACTATAGGCTTAAAAAAGAGAAAGAATTTCATGAAGTTTTGACCAAGTTAAGGTGGTCAAACATATGAGTTTTTTATATTTTTAAAAAGTTGTAATAAAAAATTCATAATTAATTATTTACCTGGAAAAAAATTACAAAAAATAATGCTTCACATCTGGACATGAGTCCTCTACTTATATCTAAAATCTTATAAAAAAATATTATCATTTTATTATGGTTAGGGTGGTCAGACAGACACCTACTTATTTCTTCCCTGAAATTTAAGTACTACTGCATTGAAATTTCAAATTTTCACCAAATAGATTTTTTTTTAGAAAAATAAACCTAGTAGTTTAGAAACTACTTTCAATTTGCCACAGATTCTATTCTTACATATTTTTGAAATAATATAGATAACTTATTCAAATTTTTACATCAAGTTTCCTAAGTTTGATTTTTTTGAATTGTCATTGCCACTTAAGGGCCTGTTTTTTCCATGATGATCCTACACATACTGTATCCAATTTACAAAACCTACTGACTTTGAGAATTAATTTTACTATTTCCTTAAATTGAAGATTTATTTCCAATTCTATTGTTCCATGGAATTCTTAAGTTCAGGAATCTTTGATTTCATTTTATTCAAGTTCTACTCCACTTATAGCGTCATCTCACTTTTTTTTCTTGCACATGTAAACTCATATACAATACTTGTTCTTGACCTAGTGAATTTTTAAACTCATTTCAAGCCTAAATTGCTTATCATCTAAATTTCCAATTGCATTTGTTCCATGGAATTCTTAATTTCAAGAATATTTGATTTCATTTGATTTCATATGTTCAACTCCATTTATATAGCATCATATCTCACATTCTTTGCAATATTTTGTGACATGTAGAAAGGGTTCAACAAGAAGGAAGTTATCAAGTAGAATTCATGCCAAATTTAGATATTGGATCAAACGAGGCTGAAGAACACATGGTTGAAGATAGGGAGGAGGCCCAAGTTCAAACAATGCATGTTGGAGAGGGGTCAGGATCACTTCCTTCTATTCGTATGGATGAGCATATAAATCTAGCTAAAAAGGTGAGGAAACAAATTTCTTATATAACTTTAGATCATTTACTTGAAATGGATATGGAGAAATTGAAATTTTATGCTAGACAACCTATAAATACTAATAGGAGGTCAATGACTAAATCTATAAAGGAGATAATCAATGGTCATTTTAATCATCTTGAAACACTTGGAAAAACCTAATTGTTATCACGTTTACTTCTTCCTAATGAATTGAAAGAGACATTACAATTATTGGGTGTAGATTCAACATCAAATAAGAGGAAAAACATGAGACTACAAAAAGATATTGTTGAAAATATTAATAAAGGTTTATATTCCATTGGAAAGGATCTTGATCAGTGGATAAGGCCATTACAAGAAGGGTGATGTTGAAATCCATTTTAAATCAAGATATATCAAGAAAAAGAAAAATGTCTACACTTTTGACTGAAATTGGTTATAGTAGAACCACACTAATAAAATATGTGAGAAAGAGAAAGGTTTTGGATGATATTTCAGAAGGAAATTGGGAAATTATGTGTAGAGCTCCCCATTCTGATAGGATTGAAGATGTTGTTAGGAACTTGATCTCAATTTTTTGGAATGATCAGAACTGTCCATCATCAAATAGTAGAGATATTATGAGATACATGATTGGGCCCAATATTTATGAAAATCATATAAAACATTGGCTAGATATCACACAACTTGAGATGCATATGAGCTTTTGTAATAAGTATCTACATATAAAGATTGGGAAAACAATGTTTGAAAGGTTAAAGCCATATTATGTGAAGATAAACAAGGTTTTTGAAACTTGTTGTCGTTATCATATTGAATTTTATCTCTACTATTAGGTGTTTCAAAAGATGAGAGAAGAAAGTTATGATTTTCAAAAGCACCTTCTAAATAGGTAATTTTGTTCATTAAATCCGTGTTATGTGATAATGCAAATGGACCTTAAATAAACTTCATAAAAGGAATTTGTGAAACATGTAGAAATTTGTCTAAATTTCCTTCGAGAAATGAAGATATTGACCTATCAAATACAATAAATTTCAAGAGTTATAAGTATGTAAGTTTCAAATAAATTTTGGGAAATAATCCATGAGGTTAAACTATGTAGAAGAGGAGATACCTCTTGAAAAATTTATGGATGATTTTCAAAAATTGATACAACCATACATACAATATACCTTTTTTTGCTAAGTGGCAAGCACAACAATTTTAAACATTAAGAGATACTTTCCCACTTGGAACAGTTCTATCAGTAGTTGAATTTATAGAAAATTACTCTTTTGTACATAAAAAATAGATTCAATCAGAATATTACTTTTCAAAGTAAATCATTATTATGGTTCATGTGTGTTTCTGACATGCACAATTGGAATTGGATGGTGTTGAGAGTGTAGATGAACAATGAGTCATTAAGAAAGAATATCACTTTTATATTAGTGATGATAAATAGCATGGCACACTTTTTGTAAAACATTTCTTTACAAGTATTTTTGAGAATTTTAGAAGCAGGGGTGTAAAAATCAAAAAGAATTTTGTATTGTCCTATGTATGTGTAGCATAATTCAAATCATCACAGCCATTTTATGCACTATGTATATATCATAAAAATTACAAAGTACTACATGTTTGGAGTTTCTTTGAGAGTGGGCATGGAAAGGGTGGGCGTGATGGCACAAGATCTTGCATCAAACATGCTCTAAGAAATCATCAAATGAGTTATTCGAGAGATCGTATAGATGATGCACATGATATTTTTGAATGGTGTAAGAAACACTTTGCATCAAATGAGGTCGACACATCTTCAGGAATGAACTAAAACATTCTAGATAGAGCTTTTTGGGAGATATCAAGTATGTATAAATTACATTTGAATTACAATTTAAAAATTATTTATTTAATTTATATATGTATGTTTTTTCACATAAGTTTGTTTTTACAAGTATCTAGGTGTGGACAAAAGATCAATTCATGGATGCAAGAGGGTAGGAAAAACAAGATATTTGCATTGTGTTAGGAGTATAGATAATTTCCTTGGATGGATATTATACATGAGGGATTAATCTTGTTTTTGCATTGAGTTCATTTGGGAAACTATGATGCATGGAACAACCAAAAACTTGGATATGTTAGTAGATGGAATTTGGTGTCACTAGTCGTTTTAGACACATACGACGAAAATGAGGATGAAAGATTTGAAGAAATTCCGTTGATTTCAATTGAATTATGACCATATTTAGGATTGGTTAGAAAAGGTACATGTGTAAGTTTTCAATAATTTATTATATAAATTATTTAATGATCTTTAAAGTCTAGACAATTCTAATTTTTTTACAAATTTTCCATGTGTAAATTTGGTGTACAAGAGATGTTTTTGTAGTCATAATAGAGTTTGGAAACATAGAAGGTGTTAGCTATTATTTAGTGTGTTGCACATAAGAGAGGAATAAGTTAACAAAACCTAAACAAGCAATGGAATGTTGTTTCCCACGGGTGAGTTTGAATTTAAAATTATATATACATTGTGTACATTTACATTACTAGGTAAAAAAATTAAATATATTGTACAAACCTTGAGTGAAAATGTTGTACGTGCACATGTGTTACCTCAAGTTCATGTTATTTACCATGTAGGTTCTATTGTAGTGCAAGGGATATATCTCAAACAAGTCAAAATTGTTCAACATGGGATTCATTTTATTGACTATCAACTTGATAACAAGGTATATCAATATAGTCACCTAGTAATTGCTACCACCCTACATCTTCATGTAGTTCCACATGCACGTGGATGAAAAAAATAGAGACTAGATAGTGATGATTATAAAAAAAAATTATATGTTATTGAAGAGCGGGTTGAACCATAATGTTTGAGTTAGATTATATCCATTATTTTCAAGTTCACTTGTACATGTATACATGTTCAAGTGAGAACTTATAGTAACTTATTTGAACTCTGGATTGTTTTAGTTGTAAAACTTATAATATATGTTGATGACAAGTATTTTAAATTTGGTTGGACACAAATTAGTGGTTGAAACACATTGGTCCTTAAATTGAGTCTATTTCCAATTACATATTTGTTCCATGGAATTCTTACTTGTTCAAGAATCTTTGATTTCATTTGAAATTTCAACTCCACTTATAGCATCATCTCTCACTTTTTTTGCTTGCATGTAAACTCATATGCAATACTTGTTCAATCTAGTGAAGTTTTTTAAACTCATGTTTCCTAAATTCCTTATCATCTATTTCCAATTGCATTTGTTGGACATGGAAGGAAAAATTAGTCATGATTGAAACACATTGGTATGTATAAGTTATTTTTCATTTCTAGATCTCTATGTTCTTAGAGATGGATGTAAACTTAGAAACTTGAAGTGTGTGTATAAACTTAAATTGATGGTACATATTTAATTTCCTTGTGGCTTTAGGTACACATATGGATAGAAACTATTATAAATTCATTTTAATTCAATGCTTACCTTTATACATAACATGTGCACTACAACAATTGAAAATTTTATATCTATTTAATACAAATTTTGAAAATTCATTTTTCCATTTCCTTAAATTGAGTAGATATTTGCAATTACATATTTGTTCCATGGAATTCTTAAGTTTAAGAATCTTTGATTTCATTTCAAATTTCAACTCCACTTTTAGCATCATCTCTCACTTTTTTTGCTTGAATGTAAACTCATGCAATACTTGTTTGAAACCTAGTGAATTTTTTCAAAATTATTTTTCTAAATTCCTTATCATGTATTTCCAATTGCATTTGTTCCATGGAAGTTCACAAATTAGTGATTGAAATCCATTGGTATGTATAATTTATTTAAATTGATTTTAATGATGCTTAATTTTATATACATATAATGTGCGTGCTATGTCAACAATTGAAAATTTTGTCAATCTATTTAATACAAACATTAAAAATTCATTTTTCCATTTCCTTAAATTGATTCTATTTCCAAATATGTATATTTGTTCCATGGAATTCTTAAGTTCAATAATAGTTGATTTCATTTGAAATATCCTTGTATAATTTTGAACCATATATCCTATGCTTACATGAACTTAAATTGATGTTACATATTTAATTTCTTTGTGGCTTTAAAGTTACGTATATATATAGAAAATTTATTATAAATTGATTTGAATTCAATGCTTAATTTTTTGTTGCACATAATGTCCAAGTTACAACAATTGAAAAGTTTATATTTGTGTCACGAAAAAATGTATAGTTGACATTTTTATACTCACTTGAGTATTTCTTATGGACTTTGGCTTGATTTTCCTAGATTTAATGTTGTAATGTGGACAACACATTCATATTAGGTCTTGGACCCTTATGAATCATTAAGACTTCTAGGATGTCTTGTAAAAGTGTTGTGAAGTGTTGTAACCTACTTTCACACTTTTCTAGGACCCTTTCATTATAATTCCCTTAAATATCCCCTTTTTATCACTTATCAAGTCTTATTTCAAATTGTTGTAAAGAGTTGTAACAAACTCTCATGCTTTTCTAGACTTGTCATCACTAATTCAACCCTTTCTTATGTTTAAATTACCCCTTAAAATGCACTTTTTGGCCCTACTTAAGTGAATTTTTGAGTATATTTCCATTAGACCTTATTTAATTCACTTACCTTTCTAACACCAGTAAATTTTCCCTGGTGGGACCAAGTCACCACCTGGGGTGACTTAGTCCCACTGGACACAAAATTCAAAATAATTTCAATTTTCTAGTAGGATTTTATTCTCTTACCCTTGAGGTCATCTTGTGATGTGTTATTTTTGGGAAATAATGGAAAATCAAGTATAAATAAAGGGTTTTCCCCTCATTTTGCATCTTCTAATTCATCCAACATTTAAGCATTCATTCACTTAATCATTCTCAAGCATTTAAGTACTCTAAGCATCATCAAGTCATCCATTGGAGCACTTCATTACTTATCTTCAGATTTACACATCAAGGGTTTTGTATGTTTATGACATTGCATGTTGTTTATTTATCATTCTCTTCTTATTTCATTTCATTTAATAGGGTTTGATTACCAAAGTGGGGTTTGACCAGGGAAAACCCCTATACTCTAACCCTTAACCCTTTTTCCCCTCTTTGCATGTGTGATTGCAGGTCTTGTATGCATATTTATCAAAGAGGAAAGTTTCAAAAAGGTTTTTTCAATCCATCAAAGTCAAAAAAACCCTAATTGAAGCTTGGAGACCAATTTCAATCCGTTTTCTGTGGAATCTGGACCTGACACCTATCGGAAAGAAGTGTGGACTGAAGGCTTCATATCCTACCTCGAATTTCCAAAAATTCCTAGGTGGACTAAGTTGCCATCTATGGTGAATTATTACCACTGCCAGGCCTGAAAGGTGGTTTGTACATTTTTGGATACCCATTTGGCAGATTCTTGTTCTGGTAGATTTTCCCCAAAATTGGACCAAGTCGCCCAGCTTGGCGTAAGTGTCCTAGTTAACATTTCCTATTAGCTCTGTAGGATCTAGATCCCATCTACATTAGAATTTAGATTCTATGTGCACCTCTCTAGTTCCATTCAACTCTGTCATTATTTATTTGCATTCTTAGGTGTTTTTGCATACATCACCGTGTTTTCCAACACTTTGCATTTCTTAAGTTTAGTATCAATAAATCATATTTCTTTTAGTTTATTGCATTTAGACATCATATTTAGATATATTTTATCCATCCATACATTAATCTTGATTGTAGACATTAGCATTTTAGGCCACTTGTCTCCTTCTAGGTGAAAAACCCTAGAAGAGTTAGAGGACCCTTGGACACCCACAATCAGTGTCCACATTTTGGTGAACCTGACTTTTGAACATTTCCTTTTTGATTTCAAGTGCATTTTCATCCTAGGTTTAACTTTCATTAGGTGTTGCATTTTTTAAATTGCATCCTAGGATTTTTTAAAATTGCATTAGTGAAAAGCTCATATAGCTTGCATTTTTGCATCATATTTCATTGGAAAACAATAAAATTCTATATTTTCATACTTTAGTTGCATCTTTGCATCTAAAAAACATCAAACTGCATTTAAAATTTCTAAAAAAACTCAAGAAAATTATCATTGGGACTAATTCACCATATTGGGAGACTTAGTCCTTCTACACATTTTGCATTGTAATTTCTAACATTTTTTGCATAGTTTCTACATTTTTGTTCTTTGTTATTGCATTCTTTCATAGTTTCTAGATTAGTTTTTTTATTTCATTTCTTGCATCTAGTTTTGTTTCATACATTTTCATCATGGATTTTTACTTTAATAAGTTTTGGATGTTAATAAAATCTTTAGTGGACATGTCAAATTGTGCCTTTCGAACTGATCCTAATGACCCTAAGCTTCCTCATGCTCCTTCAATTCCACATGAATTTCCTCCTCATGATGTTGACATCATTGGAGAAGATTATGAAAACATGAATAAGTTCTTAAATGAATGTATTGCCAACCTTGAAGCCAATGCATCCTTTTATCCCTCCATGAAACAGCAAGAACTTCGTACAGTCTCACCTCTTGATATGTTTGGTTACCTACATCTTGAAACAAATGAAGGACCTAAGTTCTCTCCAATAGGTGGACTTAGTTCCTCTAACCAAGCAACTCCTCAACCATTCTATGATAACAAAGTTACAAACACACCAATCAACCTTGAAGAAACTTGTGGAAAATTTTTTACAATCTTAAGCAAACAAGGATGTGACACAACAACTGAACATAAAATTCATCAACTTTTAGAACAAAGTCCAAAAGATGAAAACACAACAGGGTTAGGCTATCAAGATCCTCCTCATGATAGCAAGCCTCCTTTATAATATTGGAGACTTCATGATGATGGCATGGTGATCTTTGATTCCCGTCCTGATTTGAATATCCTCCTTCCTTTTGAACAAGCCTTACATGATACCACTGACAAGGATGATAGGATCCCTCTGGGTCCTCTTCCTCCTTGAATCCATGAAAAGGGTGAATCTAGTAAATGTAAATGACCCTAGAAGTTGAAAAAACTAAAGTTTTCTCTCCATCCATCACTTGAATGTGAAAGGAAATTGCAAATCCTTCTAAAAAATAAAATCATTTTATTACCACCTATGAATAGGTTAGTAATCTATCCTAAAGATGCTAATGCTCCACATTGTGCATATCATCGTGTTCTTGGACATGGAAGTGATGAGTGTCAACAATTGAAATAAATACTAAGAAAGTATCATTTTGATGGTGATAATTGCTCTTCGATCAATCCATAAATCACACACCTTATCATGTAATAGTTTTAGAACATCCTCTTCTCACTATTACATGACTCCTTTCCCATCACCTATCTTGGCCCATTCTTTCCTTGCACTCAGTGGGGGAAAGAAGTAGATAGCCTTGTCCTAGTAATGTATTTTTCATTGTCCCTTAGCTTTGTTATTCACCTTTCGCTTATACCAATTGAGATTGGAAGGCAGACAAATTTCTTGACAGTTGACTTACATTTGCATTACTAGTATTTTTCTTTTCTTTATATGTGTGAATCGTGTTCACCCATAACGTGATGTTTGATGTTCTCCTCTCTTTGTGACATTCTTCTATTTTTACCTTCATTCTTCTATATTTCATACATTTCTTTTTCCTTTTGCTTTTGTTTTTTGTTTTCCTTTTGGGGATGACGCAAAGTGTTGAGATGTCCTATGTCTCTTCCATGTTGATCCAAAAGGTCTTTTTATCTTTTTTTTTCTTTCATTTTGTGTTTTCCTTTTGGGGATGACACAAAGTGTTGAGATGCCCTATGTCTCTTCCATGTTTACCCAAAAGGTCTTTCCATTTTCTTTTTCGCCTTTATTTTGTGTTTTCCATTTGGGGATGACACAAGGCATTGAGACTGAAATGTCTCTCTCATGTTGACCCAAAAGCTTTTCCTTTTTCTTTCTCCTTTTCATTTCCTTTTTCTTGTCTTTTCCTTTTGGGTATGGTGTAAAGTGTTGATACATCCTATGTCTCTTCCATGTTGACCCAAAATGGATCTTTCTTTTTCTTTGTTTTCGTTCTCTTTGTGTCATTCTTCTAGTTCTATGTATTCATGGAATGATGATAGTTCTGAGCTCTCTAATAAAACATTGCAACAAAGTACATAATGACCCAAAATCCATATATCCCTTATGTGTTTGGTGTGTTCCTTTTTGGGGGCAACCCCTATCTTTTTTTTTCTCTCACATGATGTAGCCTTACTCAGAAATGTATGACTTGGCATAGGGGATTTCCAAGTTGGCTTTCATTCGTGTTTCTTTTTGCATTTTTCATTTTCTACTTTAAAGTAATTTCTCACAGAATGGTGTGTGGCAATTTCTTTAAAGTGGGGTCATACATTGGAATTATTCATTTTGTATTTTTCTTCTTTTTGGTTCTTAGTGTAGCCTTCTTATTTCATATGATGCATTTGTCGCTTTGTGGATGACATTGGGTGTGATATCTTTCATGAGCGTGATATATCTCAGCATATTACATTCCTCTTGGTGGCTTGATGTGATGCACTGCATGCCCTAAGTTGTGAATATTCTATTCTTTGATCGGTCCTCTCTTGGAGACATTAGGCAAAATGTTCCCTAAGTTAAAGACCTCACATGAACTAAGCAAGATTCCTTTGAACATTATTTTGCATGTTGCATTTTTAATTTATATGGCCACCTTGCATAACATAGCTTGCATGCCTATGGTGCCATCACATTTTTTCATGAGTTCTAATTATATGAAGCTTTTCTTGTCTCATGAAGCATGAAACAACATTTTCCTTTGTGGCACCTTATTAAAGTTATTAGGAGGTATAACTTTAGTATGGTTGAGTTGGAAGCCCATTCTGAGGCATGACTTTTCCCCATAGCCACCTATGTGTTTGTGAGTACATATCAGTTGTGAGTGTATGTTTCTCACCTTTTGGTCCTTCTCACCCAATGGACAGCCATGAGTTCCATCACCCCAGAGTTAGTTCACATTTCTTGTTTCAAATAAACAACCTAGATCTGATCCATAATGGGCTAGAAAAAATGATCGAAGCTTTCTTTCATTTTTTTATCATTTTCTTCTTTGTTCCTTTGTGTTTATGTTTGGTTTTCCATGGGATTATGATCTTGGGGGCTTGATCATCCCTCTTGATTATTGTTGTCTCATCTTATTGGCGTGAGTGCATTTGGATCCCTTTCAATGTGCATGTTGGGCTACTTTAGTGTGATTTTGAAGCAAGTTCATCCTCTCACTAAAGTGGGGGCTTAATGTGTCACCAAAAAATATATAGTTGACATTTTTATGCTCACTTGAGTCTTTCTTATGGACTTTGGCTTGATTTTTCCCAGATTTAATGTAGTAATGTGGCCAACACATTCACATTAGGTCTTGGACCCTTGTGAATCATTAAGACTTCTAGGATGTCTTGTAAAAGTGTTGTGAAGTGTTGTAAACCACTTTCACACTTTTCTAGGACCCTTTCATTATAATTCACTTAAATATCCCCTTTTTATCACTTACCCAGTCTTATTTCAAAGTGTTGTAACAAACTCTCACACTTTTCTAGACATTTCATCACTAATTCAACCCTTTCTTATGTTTAAATGACCCCTTAATGCACTTTCTGACCCTACTTAAGTGAATTTTTGAGGATATTCCCATTAGACCTTATTTAATGCACTTTAATTTTTGACACCTAGTAAATTTTTCCTGGTGGGACCAAGTTGCCACCTGGGGTGGCTTAGCCCCATTGGGCACAAAAATCAAAATAATTTCAATTTTTTGGCAGGATTTTATTCTCTTGCTCTTGAGGTTGGCCTGTGATGTGTTATTTTCGGGGACTAATGGAAAATAAAGTATAAATAAAGAGTTTTCCCCTCATTTTTTATCTTCTAATTCATCCAACATTCAAGCATTCAATCACTCTAAGCATCATCAAGTCATCCATTGGAGCACTTGATTATCTATCTTTAGTTTTACAAATCAAGGGTTTCATAAGTTTATGACATTGCATGTTGTTTATTTATCTTTCTCTTCTTATTTCATTTCATTTCATAGGGTTTGATTACCAAAGTGGGGTTTGACCAAGGTAAACGCCTATACTCTAACCCTTAACCCTTTTTACCCTCTTTACATGTGTGATTGCAGGTCTTGTATGTAGATTTATCAAAAAGGAAAGTGTCAAAAAGGTGTTTTCAATCCATCAAAGTCAACAAACCCCTAATTGAATCTTGGATACCATTTTCAATATGTTTTTTGTAGAATCTAAACTGGACACTTGTCAAGAAAGGAAGTGTAGACTGAAGGCTACAAAATCCTGCCTTGAATTTCTAGAAATTCCTAGTGGACTAAGTCACTATTTGTGGTGAATTAGTCCCACTGCCAAGCTTGAAAAGTTGTTTATGATTTTTTGATACCCATTTGGCAGATTCTTGTTCTGACAATTTTTTTGTGAAACTGGACTAAGTCACCCAGCTTGGCGTAAGTGTCCCAATCAACATTTCTAGTCAACTCTATAGGATTCTAGAGCCCATTTGCATCAAACTTTAGATTCCAGGTGCCTCCCTCCAATTCTGTTCAATTCTTTCATCATTTATTTGCATTCTAAGGTGTTTTTTCATACAACACTATCTAGTACTTTGCATTTCTTAAGTTTAGCATCAATAAATCATCTCCTTTCAGTTTATTGCATTTAGGCATCATGTTTAGATATATTGCATCCATCCATACATTAATCTTGAGTGTATGCATTATCATTTTTGGCCCACTTCTCTCCTTCTAGGTGAAAACCCTAGAAGAGTTAGAGAACCCTTGGACACCCAAAATTAGTGTCCACAATATCTATTTAATATGACTATCTATTAAAGGTGAAAATATGATTACTGTGCTTTATAGAAATTAAATAAAATGTTTAGAATCTATTTCTTTTACTTGTATTACTTTTGATGGGGTACTTTTAGAATCTATTTTTATGATTGTGATTCATATAGAATATACACCATTTTTAAATAATTATTCATATTATTTTACCAAATAATTATTCTCTTGTATGATTAGGGCCTCATCTTACTACAAATCTTATCTCATTAATGTCTTATTGTTTTTAGAGAATATTTTAACTTACTACATTCTAATGATATTCCACTTGATAAATACATTAAATCATTTGAATCCTTGGTGTACATTTACCAAACATATAGGGAGTGTATTCCCATTTGTAACCATCAAATTTGTAGAGTTTAAGGCGATCTATTTGATTTATTTATTTACTTTCTATGAATTATCCTTCCACCTAATGTGATTAATTTATTGGATCTCTGTATCTTGTCCTTAACTATCTTATGCCTTATTTTACTTTGTTGTTTTTCTAATCTTTCTCTTCTACCATTATTTCTAGTAAATTGAATTATGAAGTATTCAATCCTAGTATTTTGTATTACATGAAGTATGAATTATTATTTTTTCCTAAAAAATTTGTACAATCTCTTAATCTTTACCCTCTTTCTATCTTAAGCAAGGATTCAATACTTCAATTTATTCTTTTCAAACTAGATTATTCTTATGCTTAGATTAGACAATAACTAGTTTTGTATATGCCTTTTATTCAAATTTTATAACATTACATGTGTGTGTACATGTGTAGAACTACATATGTGTATGTAAATAATGCATTTAATGTACATTTAACATGTTTAACATATATAAATCATAAATACGTGAGCATGAGTTCTCTAAATCTAGATATAATGTATAAACACTCTTGAGTGTAAACATGTACATGTACGTGCATGTAGATTAACATAAACATTTAAACATAAGAAAACACATGTACATGTAAATAAATGACATAAACATATAAACATTATAATCAAAGAGGTACATGCAAATGTAGATTGAATGAAAATAAACATATGAACATAAGCAAATGAATATTTTTAAGCTCAAACACATGTACATGTATATCATATAAGAAAATGTATTAGAGATCATCAAATGTAAGTACTAATGTGTCAACAATCTAAAAAATATACTAGAGGGTGATCCCACAATACTAGTTTACAATTTTTGGCCAAATTGGACATTGAAATGATTTTTTCTAACTAAATCTTCACTTTCGGGCACCTATAGCAGCTAAACCATGAGGAATTTGAAGATGATGCAAACTAGTGATTTGTGACATTTTTTCTATAGATTCTAAATATATTTGTTTCAATTTTTTTGGAATCAGATTGCACTTCTTTTTCCATCTCCTTCGAAAACTAATTTTTTTTAGTAAACATCATTTTTAAGGAGTGATGCTCATTGTATAACACATAACTTATTTTCTATGAAGGATAAAATTCTTTTCTTTTCGAATTTAGATTTATAACTACGATATATAATGCTTCCAATTGGATTCATAGTGTTTTATTGAATATTTTTCCTTAATCAAGTTTTGAAGTCAAACCAATTACAATTCAGACATAGGTGGACTGTATAACACAACTTTTTTTGTATGTATCGAAATTCATTTTTTTTGTTGGATCAAGGACTTCAATATCTGGTGCACTCATATTTTTCAAAAAAAAATTATAATCTTCTATTTTTCCACATGTGTAGAACAAAGAGCTTAATTTTTGGTGAAATACCTACATTCACAAGAAATAAAAAATAAATATAATAATAAAATTAAATTTATTTAAAATTATACTTTTTGGGAAGCTTACAATAAGGAATACATACTTACAAAAGATAAATTTTAAATGAATTCATTTGATCCCCCAAAAGGTAAATCAAAAGTAGGTTTTTATTAGCATTTTGATAGGTGTAAAGGAGACTCTATTATAGGTATGGTTTAAAACTAACGGGGTTCTATCCAAGGCGGTTTGATCTAAGGTAGTTTGATCAAACCTTATTCAATTGGAATGCTTTAAATGGAACATTTTAAGGCTTAAATCATTATATTTTCTAAAAATATGTGATTTCAGCAAAAATTAGAATCTCCCAGAAATTGTAAACCAACTTTGTGGGATCACCCTAGAGATCATCAAATGTAGGTAATAATGTATCAACAACCTAACAAACATGTACTAGAGATCATCAAATGTAGGCTATCATATATAATGCTCAACAACTCATAGATCTAGTGCAGCCTAATAGTCATGTCGACTTCTAGTCGAATGACCCTCTGAATGAGAATCCTACTCTAATGGATGTGCTGAGCCTTGGAGATAAAATTGTACACAATGTGTTGAATACATATAATATATAATGAAAGCTATTTAAGAATGTACATGTATTTTTAAATATCTATCTACATATATATACATGTATGTACACATTTATGTATATAAAAAATTGATGAGGGTGCTAACCCGAGACACAAAAATAATGAAAAAAACCAAAGAATTTTATTATTATTCAAAAATGAAAATCTTACATGCAAAGGCTCTCAAATCCTCGAGCTTTGCAATACATGCAAGTTACAGAATTACAAAAATTCCCCCTTTTCACAGTATGCGAACTTTTCGCCCCAAAAAGCTACAAAAATTAGAAAACCCCACCCATAAATAGCTCCTTTTCAGTCTTGGAGCCAAAACCACATTCAAATTATGAGTTTTGGCAGTTTGGCACCAAAAATTACAATTTGAAATTCAAAAATTGATAATTTTCCAAAAATTGACCAACTTTTGGAAGCCATAACTTTTGATCTGAGACTCTGTTTTTTGAACTGTTTGAACCATTGGAAATTTCTCAGAGTGAAGAACGCGCTTAGAAAAAAATTTCGCTAGTTCTGGAAATTTTTGGACTCGTACGAGACCGTTTAGTGCCTCAAACTGGACTCAGAAGATTTTTCAGGATAAAAACTAGAAACTGAAACTTGAATAACTTTCAAACCATGAATGATCTTGACCTAATTATTTTTTGAAAGTGCTTATTTTTCCATCCTAAACCTTCCCTTAAATTTTTTCCTACTCATGCCTTCAAATTCAAAACTGCTAAAAATACTAGTTGATAAGAAAAAGCAGAAAAACAGTTCTGAAAGCTGGGAATTCTTATTCGATGAAAAGGGTATCTAGAAATGCAAAAAAATATACAAAAAGATAACAAAAGGAACATAAATAGAAAGCATATTTTTGGGTGATGCAGGATTTCCCTTACACCATTGGATGCTCCTGCATTAGACACCCAGGGTAATTTGAGAAGTGATCCCGTCACGTCTCAGATGGTTGAGGAAAACCCAAATGGTCAACCTCTACCTTAGACAACCAAGATGAATCTTCCATAGGCCATCCTCTCCACTTCACCAGATATTCTTCATACTGCCTGTTTCTGGTACTTCTTCCCACATGGCTATCCAGGATTGCTTCAATCTCCTCTTTCTTTGAAGTGGGTGTTGGAATGCCACATTGTTCCATTGATGGTACTTCCTCTATGCCACCTTCATGATACTCTATTAAATCTAAAATGTTGAACATAGGGGAAATGTTGACTCCAACTGGAAATTCTACCTCATATGTGTTCCCTGAATCATGCCTCTTCAATATATTACAGGGACATAATTTCTTCATCTTCAATTTGTTATAGGTTCCCACTAGAAACCTTTATTTCCTCAAGTGGACCATCACTTCATCACCAATCTAAAACTCCTTATTCCTCCTCTTTTGATCTGCCTTAGCCTTATATTGCATATTCATCTTGTTAATATGTTCTCTTACCTTCTCATGTATATTCTTGATGTGCTCTGCAAAGTCTTCGGCTTTGGAACTTTTCTTCTTCTCTTGTTCCATCTTTCTCAATTCTAGAGCAGTTTTGGGACTTCCTCCATACACAATTTGGAATGTTGATCTACCAGTACTTCTGTTGACAGAATTGTTGTAAGTGAATTCTACCTGGGTTAAGATCAAGTCCCATCCCTTGGGTTTATCTCCTACCAAGCATCTCAGTAGGTTACCCAGACTTCTGTTCACAACCTCAGTCTTCCCATCAGTCTGTGGATGGGATGGTGTGTAGAACTAAACTTCAACTCCATCCTCAATTTCTTCCACAAGGTCCTCCAAAAGTATCCAACAAATTTGGTGTCACAATCCAAGACTAGACTCTTTGGTAGACCATGTAGCCTCACCACCTCTCTGAAGAACAAGTCAGCAATGTGGACTGCATCATGGGTCTTTTGACATGGAATGAAATGTGCCATCTTCTAAAATATGTCAACTACCACAAACACTTAATCATTCCCTCGTCGTGTCCTTGGCAAACCAAGAACAAAGTCCATACTTATATCCTCCCACGACCTCTCTAGTATAGGTAAGGGCTGATACAACCCTTTATTTTGGCTCACTCCTTTAGCCATCTGACATACCCTACAAATCTACACAAATTTCTTCACATCCTGTGATAACTGAGGCCAATAATAATGCTCACTAATAATGGCAATGGTCTTATCCCGACCAAAATATCCTACCATTCCTCCACTGTGCTTCTCCTTTATCAGGTTCTCCCTCATAGAACTCCTTTGAATACACAATTGACTTCCCTTAAAAAACATACCATCTTGGATTATGAAATCTAGCCACTTCATCCTATCAACTGTAACAGGCTCCTTGCAAGCTTTCCAAGCCTCTACAAAATCAAGATCTTCCAGGTACAATGTCTTGAGTTCATTGAACCCAACCACTTCAATCTACATCTCTGTCAACAATATTTGCCTCCTACTTAAGGCATCTACAACACTATTCGACCTCCCACTCCTATGCTTTAAAACAAAGGTATAGCTCTACAAAAATTCTACCCATTTCATATGCATCTGATTTAATTTTCCTTGACTATTCAGATACTATAATGCTTGATGATCAGTAAATAGAACAAATTGCTTTAGAAATAGATAATGTCTCCATTTATTTAATGCTTGAACTATTGCATAAAATTCTTGATCATATACATAGTACTTTCTCTTTGCATCATTTAACTTTTCACTGAAATAGGGAATGGGCTTACCTTCTTGGCTCAACACTGCTCCAATGGCGCAACCACTAGCATCACAATCCACCTAAAACACCTTATTGAAATCTGGGAGGGCTAAAACTGGTTGCTCTATCACTTTCTACTTCAACATATCAAAACTCTTCATTGCTCCAGTGCTCCACTTGAACTCTTTTCTATCCCCTCTCATTGTTTTAGTCAAGGGTGCACAAATACTACTGGAGTTTCTAATGAACTTTCTATAAAAACTGGCCAAACCATGGAAATATCTCACCTTAGTAGCAGTTCTTGGGGTAGGCCATTCCAGAATAGCCTTCACCTTCTTTTGGTCCATCTTGAGACCTTCTGCCGAGACAACAAACTCCAAGTACACTAACTCCTTCACAAAACTACACTTCTTCAAATTAATCAACAATTTCTCCTCTCTTAACTTCTCAAAGGCTCTATGAATATGCATTAAATGCTCATCCAAAGTCTTAGTAAAAATCAAAATATCATTTTGATATACAATAACAAAACTTCCTAGAAACTCTTTCAGTACCTCGTTCATGAGCCGCATGAATGTGCTTGGTGCATTGGTTATCCCAAAGGGCATGAATAACCACTCATATAGGCCCTCTTTGGTCTTGAAGGCGGTCTTCCATTCATCTCCCTCACAAATCTAGATCTGATGATATCCACTCTTCAAATCAATTTTTGTGAAGTACTGAGCTCCACTAAAACAACCCATTAGGTCATCCATCCTTGGCAGGGGAAATCTGTACTTGATTGTTATCTTGTTTATGGCCCAAGAGTTAGTATGCATCCTCCATTCCCCATCCTTCTTTGGTGCTAGTACTACAAGTACTGTACATGGGCTCAGACTCTCTCGAATCAAACCCTTTCTCAACAACTCCTGAACTTGTTTGTTCAACCCATTTTCTGCAGGAGTCATTCTATGAGTTGCCTTATTTGGCAAGCTAGCTCCAGGGATCAAGTCAATCTGATGACTGATCTTCCTTACTGGTGGTAAACCCTCAAGTACATTATCAGAAACAATATCCTAAAACTCATTCAATAATCCGGAAACTTCTATTGGCACCTTCTCACTATCTTCCTTATCCATTCTAGGAATCAATGCATAACACATACACTCATACTTCATACCTTCTAAAAATTTCCTTCCATCAACATAACAAACTCTAGCACTACTGCATACCTTTTCTTTAGCCTCCTTTAGGGGTTTCAACTTATGGTGGACTCCATCCTTCATCAGGGAATAAGTGTTTGCATGGCCATCATTTATAACTCACCTGTCGAACTACCACGATCTCTCCAACAACATGTGACATGCATCCATGGGGATGATATCACAAAGCACTTCATCATGATAGCTCCCAATCTTGAACTTCACAAGGCACTACTCATTGACTAGAACTTTGTGGTTTTTTTTCAAACAGGCAATCCAATATGGATGTGGATGCCTTTCCCTCTTCAACTTCAACTTCATAACCATCTCTTCTAACACCAGATTATCAGTGCTCCCACTGTCAATAATGAAATCACAACATTTTCCTTCACATTTGCACCTTGTGTGAAATAGATTCTTCCTTTGTTCTGGCTCCTTCTCTTCAGTCACTAGGGCTCTTCTAACAACTAGGGCTTCTCCCCTTTCAGCATCATCTAAATGCTCATATTGAGCCTCCTCATCTTCATGTGCAACCCTTCCATGACCTTCTGATCTTCTATCTGTCATTCCTTAGTGTTGTGGAAATTCATAGGCTCGATACCCTTCTTCACCACACTGGAAACAAGTTCCTCTAAAACCACCTCTTCTGGGTCCTTGTCCAGATCTTCCTCATCCTCTACTTCTTTGATCACCATTGTTTTGATCACGAGGGCAGTAGAAGTTATCATTCTTCTAGTCTCAGCTAGTACCCACATCTCCATTTTTCTTCTCATCCTCATTTTGGCTTCCAAAAGATCTTCCACTACCCCTTCTACTTTGGCCTCCTCATCCCTTTTGCTTGCTATCAAATATTTTGTTTAGATTCTCTTTGACTTTCAAAGCAAATTGGTACACATCCTCAATGGTGGTCATTTTGACCAGGCTTAGCTCCTCTTGAATGCTCGGTCATAACCCATTAAAATAATGAGCTACCTTCTCCTTGTTGGCCTCTACATGGCCCATTTTGATGATCATTTTATGAAAATCTTCTATGTATTCTTTCACAGATCTACTTCCTTGCTTCAACCCTTGCAATTTCTTCAACAGATCCAACTTGTAGTCTACCGATATGAACTGCTTCTTCAATTTCTCCACTATGCAAACCCAACTATTGATCTTCCCTTTTCCTCTTCAATTTCTCTCCAACTGGAACTCTTTCCACCAAATATTTGTGTGGCCCTTCAGCTTTTTTTTTGCAAACTTAACCTAATCTGGGTCCTCCACTTCTTCATACTCGAAATATTCTTCTCGCTCGTTGATCCAATCAATCAACTCTTCCGAGTTCAGACTTCTATAATAACTGGGAACTTCTACTCTAGGTCTTTTTCCAATCTTTGAAATGGCCCTTATCAACCACTTCTGATCTTGATCAATCGCTTCTTCTTCCTCTTCTATATCTAAATCTTCCACCTCTTCTTCATCCTCACTTTCTCCTCTCCTCCCCAGGTTTAACCCTCTTCTCATCTGTTCCTGCAATGCATCAATTTGTCTCTAGAGGGCTCGGAAACCCTCGACCACCAATGGATCTCTTCCACCAGCATTTCTGCCACCTCTACCACCTCTAGCACCACCATGCCTACCATACATCACTCTTGGAGGCATCTTAAATATCTCAAACCCACAACCGCGGTCCTAGTGCGAGCTACCTCATGATCAACGATCTGTCCACACAATCAAGAAAACCTGCTCTGATACCACTTGACGAGGGTGCTAACCTAAGACACAAAAATAATAAAAACAACTAGAGAATTTTATTATTATTCAAAAATGAAAATCTTACATGCAGAGGATCTCAAATCCTCAAGCTCTGCAATACATGCAAGTTACAGAATTACAAAAATTCCCCCTTTTTGTAGTATGTGAACTTTTCCCCCAAAAAGCTACAAAAATCAAAAAACCCCACCCATAAATATCTCCTTTTCAATCTTGGAGCCAAAACCATATTCAAATTACGAGTTTTGGTGGTCTGGCGTAGAAAATTACAATTTGAAATTCAAAAATTGACCAACTTTTGGAAGCCATAACTTTTGATCTCAGACTCTATTTTTCGAACCATTTGAATCATTGGAAAGGTCTCAGAGTGAAGACCACACTAAGAAATTTCTCCACCAATTCCAACAATTTCTGGACCCGTATGGGACTATTTAGTGCCTCAAACTGGACCCAAAAGATTTTTTAGGGAAAAAAGTAGAAACTAAAACTTGAATATTTTTCAAACCATGAATGATCTTGACCTGATTCTTTTGCCAAAGTGCTTATTTTTCCATCCTAAACCTTCCCTTAATTTTTTCCCTCCTCACGCCTTCAAATTCAAAACTGCTAAAAATAGAAGTTGAGTAGAAAAAGCAGAAAAACAGTTCTGAAAGTTGGAAATTCTTATTCGACGAAAAGGGTATCCAGAAATACAAAAACATCTACAAAAAGCTAACAAAAGGAACATAAATGGAAAGCATATTTTTGGGTGATGTAGGATTTCCCTTACACCATTGGATGCTCCTGCATCAAAATTTAAAACACGCATGTCCACTGGATGTAGTACCCCTCCAATTATGCTTATGTTTTCTGTTGCATGTTTTTATACTGTTAGACTTTGGTACTTGGTTTGGATATTTTGATCACTGATTTTGAGCGACAGTGCATTCACTTTGTGACATGATGATACATTGTATTGCGATATTTGATTTATGATATGCTTTGATATAGCATAGATGTTTCCTTCAGATGATTATTGTTATATGTATGTTTATGATGGACTAACAGTTATTTAATTCATCAGTTTGATGTGATGTGTATTGGTGTGGAGAATGAAATTGCATCACTTGCTTGCAAGTGCCCTGTGATGTCCGTGATTTTCTCTGCACGGTGTGCCTGTATTATGGATTATATGTATATGCATGTTATTTGCTTGGTTGCAGGATTGCAGGTACATGACACAGACTCCACCTGGGTACTCAGGTCTGAGCATGTCAAGACTCAACGGAAATGTTGATTGAGAGGTAGTAGCATGGTTTATCCTAGTCTAGTTTATAACCCCTTCATAGTACATCGTCTGTTTAGTTCAGAGTCATAGATTGTCTTGTATTGTTCTGTTTGGATTTAATTGCTTGAAAGGAAAAATTTGTCAATTTTAATGTTAGTTTATTATGCTTATTTTTATTATTATTTAAATTAATTTTTAAATGTTAAAAAGGTTTTACACGTTATTTAATAAATTAATTAGTTTGTTTGGTTCAATAATTTGATCTTAGAGATTAAATTTATTTAATTAAATTAATTAATTAATTAAATTAAAATTGTTTGAAATTAAGTTTGAATAGATTTTATTTGAAATTAAATATTATTTGGAAATGGCATTTTAATTATTAAATAAAATTGTATTTTTGAAAATTGAAATTTTAAAAATAAATAAAATGCATGCAATTTTGAAAGGCAAGATTGCCGAGAAGTTGTTGAAGATATTTTGTTCTTCTCGACATGTGTGCAAGTTGCATTTATAATTTTTGTTGAGGATTTTTCTGGAGGTTATTTTGGATCTGGAAAATACAGAAGAAGGGCTATTCTATTCTTCACAGGAAAATAATTGAGCTCTGTTTAAAAAATTTAGAGTATATGCTTTTTGGTGTTATTGAATACTTGTGGTAGTTCTTTGGTTTGTATTCTGGTTTGGGATTTGGAGTACGGAAAGAGTTTTGGAAGGCTATAGGCAACAACAGAGGTTTTCATCTCCAATTTCTAAAGGCTTCGAGAAATCAGGTATTCTTCTTGTGGTTTTAATTTATTGTTTTTTTTTTAGAATGTCTGTGAAAGGAATTTCTTTAATTTAAATCCTCTGTGTTATTCGGAAAAATCATATACTATTTATTCTTTGAATGGTATTTATTGAATTTCTTTTCTTTTTGAAAAAATGAGTTTATGTGAAGGGAAATTATTGATATACAGGAAAATGAAATTTATATTTCTAGAATTAAAAATTAGAATTCATTTGGAAAATAAATTTTATGCGTTTTGTGAAATTTCCCTATTTCCCTTTTGAAACCTCGTTGAACTTCTGTAGAATTTTCTAAAACTCTGTGTGAAAACCCTTATTAATTTGTATAAATATATATATAAAAAATATATATATATATATATATATATATATATTTATACATATATTTGATCTTAAATATAAATTAGATTGTGAAAGAAACTTTTTTTTTTAAAATTTAATTGAATCGCCGTATGGGTGAAGTCGAGGGTTTCATATTCTTTTTTTTTGAAAAATGTTATTGAATATTAAAAAAATCGTGAATCGTACACGCGAATTTTGTTAAGTTTATTTTAATTGCTTTAAAATTTAGAATGTATGGTAGAGGGGGCCGCGGGGCTACCCCACAACTGACCCATATGGGGCGACGGTTGTGGAGGCAGCCGGCGCTGCCCTCATAGGTAGCGCGCGACTGTCACACAGTCACTCCCCATACGGGAAGGCTGTAGACTATTACAGCCATGGCTATCTGCGATTTCTAAATCGCATAAAACCTGTGTAAAGTGCTTAAAGGAAATTCTGAACATCTCTTTTTAATTCGAAAATAATTTCGAACTAGGGTTTCAATTATTTAATAATATATATTAATATATATATATATATGTATATGTATATATATATTATTTAATTATATTTATTTAAATAAATTTTAAAATGCACATTTATTATAGTATGAAATAAGAAATTCTTTGGTGTATAAATATGAGTTAGAAATAATATCAGTTAGATTTATAATAGAAAGATTGAAAAAGGGAATTTAATAGATATTGATAAGTGTAGTTGTGAAAGTTTAAATTAGAATTAAATGATATTTCTTTATTGTTTGAGTAAGGAATTACAATTAAGATGCTATAAATTCTTGTTGATTCTGTTGAATGATTAGATTTAGTAAATCTGAATAGTAGACATTTATCTTCAATTTGCTTTATATCGTGTTTCTTGTTGGGAAAATTGGGAATGCCATAGATGTACAAGTCTTCCAGACAAATTGCTAAATGTGGGAATTGGGATTGTTAAGTTGAATTTCTTGTGCTGGCTAAGGATGTGTACATGGTATTTGCATGGTGTTTTAAATACCTGATTTTCTAAACATAGTTATTGGTGTTCATTATGAAAAGAGCCAAATTGTATGTTGTATGTTTGTACACCTTGTTTCCTTAGTCAGGAAAACTTAGATTCCTTGATATGTTTAGGGGGGTGGCTCTGTGTGAGGGCCGACACACAAAGTGGTGTCAGGGTAATTTACAAAGAGTTAGTAAGTCAGTGATAACTAAACAACACAGTAGTTAGAATTAAAATCTTTAACAAAATGTTTATGCCTCACTTGATGACTCTTGAGCTAGTTTAGTCTTGAGTATAAGATGAGAAGGCCTGGAATGGCAAATCAATGTCTTGTTTCTTCAAAAGACATTCGATTCTGCAATTGTTTGCAAATGGGGCTGGGTTTTGTAAGAGGTTACTAGGGTAACCCAAGTTGGGGGCCGGAACCTAGGAAGAAACACCAGGGTAACCTTTGTAGCGTTGTGATGACACTCCACCTAAAATAAGAGTTAATCTTGTGTATGTAGTACATTCAATTGTCTAAAATCTGGAAGCAATGTAACCATCAGTAGTTATGTACTTGTGTCTAGGGTTAGTAGATTATGTCTAGGTAACCATATTACTATCTCCTAGCACGGGGGGTGGACCTACAAGTACCACATGGTTGGGTGGAACATGCACCTTACTCCGTTGGGTCCCCAATTTATGATCTTGGCAACGAGAGCTTCATGGATGGAGAGCTCGTACTTGGATACAAATGTATTTTCTTTATTGTATTATTGTAAACTTGTATTGTAAAACATCCCTCAATTGTTTATGAGGTGAACATTTGTAAATGTAAATTGTAACTATTATTTGATCTACCTCATCAGATGAATGAGTATTGTAATATCTTATCAAATGCAATGTAAGAAACAAGTTTGTACTTTATACTATTTTGAATGGAGTTTTTCAAATGTTATGCAATATATATTTTTAATGTTTATGTTAATTAATTATAAGCAATGCGAAATACTAAAGTTGTCTATATGGAAACTCAAAGTAGTGTAACGTCGCGTAACTTAATGAATGTATGCAAACTAATTAACTTAATATTAATACTTTAAAAAAAATTTATTTCACTATTATTCAAAAATGCAACATTCCTTAGGTTATTATGACGGGGCATTACAGATTGGTATCAGAGCCAAGGTTACAAACATTGGATGCTCTAGGTAATCGCGAGGCCATTAGGTTGACCTAGTACATAGTGTCGCTATCTGTCAGCCTTGGTTGATTAGTACCTAAGACTCGTTATTGTTATGTGTAAGAACATGCCTAGGCCAGGTGGAAGAGGTTGAGGTAGAGATCGAGGTGGAGGCTGAGGGCCAATCCCCCAGGTTACTCCCCCTCTGAGCCCTCATCACACTGATCAGGTAGAATAGTTGGATCAGAGGAATGAGGGACAAAATCCTAAATAGTTAGGAGTAGAGGGTTCACAGATATGTCCTTTATTAGAGGAGGTCCTAG
Source organism: Sequoia sempervirens (assembly GCA_007258455.2). Lineage (NCBI taxonomy): Eukaryota > Viridiplantae > Streptophyta > Pinopsida > Cupressales > Cupressaceae > Sequoia > Sequoia sempervirens. The sequence goes on from VDFB02379711.1 coordinate 160,515,993, forward strand.
CTCGACTCGAACCTAGACAGGAAGTTGAGCAGGAGGTTGTTAGAGAGAGAGATAGATCTCCTACGAGAGTAGATGATATAGTGCATTAGGATGCTATTACTGTAGGACACATGAGGGATTTACTGAGGGCATGCCCTCCTACCTTTGATGGTACAGGAGGTGGATTAGAGGCTGAGACCTAGCTACTGGATTTGGGTAGATGCTTCGCCATGCACCCTTACGGTAGCAATACCCGTGCGCGATGCACTATCATGCATCTGAGAGGATTTTCCTCTACTTGGTGGCGCTTGGAGGAGCAGAAGGTCCACTTAGATATTGGGTCAGTATCATGGGAGATGTTCCTTGAGAGGTTTAGAGCACGGTTCCTATCAGAACACTGGAGGTAGTGACGGGCTGATGAGTTCCATGATCTACGTTAGTTGGCTCTTTCTATTGAGCAATATGAATGTAGATTCTATGAACTCAAGCAGTATGCTGGTATTGGCGATGATGAGCCTATGCTAGTACAACAGTTCATCAGGGGTTTAAATGCCCACATTAGTGGTGGTGTCAGAGTCTTTGAGCCAAATACTATGGAAGTTGCTGTGGAAAAGGCTCGAATAGTGGAAGAGAACCTTGTTATGGCGTTAGGTGGTCACACAAGAGTGTAGATTGGTAGTGCTCCTGCAATAGGTTTTAGTCCACGGGGTGGACAGGCATAGACAGGAGGTTCCTCTAGGAACCAACAGACACCCACAAAGGGTGTGTAGCAACAACAACAATGTACACCTCAAAAGAATAATAATCCACAACCACAACAAGGTAATAGTCCTCAAATAGGAAAGGGTCGCAACTGGTGGCGCAACATGCGCAATAGGTAGGATCATCCTGCATAGAGTGCTCAGTCTACTATTAGTAGAGGTAGTTTCTAGCAATCCAATGCACCTTCAGGTGGCAGAGGATTCAGTAGAGGCACAAATTGTTACTCGTGTGGATAGTAGGGACACATAGCTAGGTAGTGTCTGATGAGAGGTTCTACTAGTTTTGGGCCTCGACCTATAGTTTCAGAGCCTACAGTGGGTGATGCAGGATGATCACATACAGTATATGCTGCGGTTAATGACCACCAAGCCGATCACCAGAACACAGTGGTCGAGACTTCAGGTAAGTTACATGGTGTTAGTGTTTCCATTCTTTTTGATTCCGGAGCTACCGACTCCTTTATTTCACTGACCATCGTTGACCGATGTGGTCTTGTGGCGGTAAAACAAGGTGGTAAGTGGCAGGTTTAATTCGCCTCTGGGGTGAAAGTAGCGGTAGAGAACTTAGTACATAATTGTGAACTTAAAATTGGTACGTTAACTACCTTAGAAGATTTACATGTTACACCTTTAGGATCGTATGACATAGTATTAGGTATGGATTGGCTAGCATCTCATCATGTTGTGATTGACTGTCAACTTAAGACAGTTAGTTGCATCAATGATTTAGGTGCGAAAGTGGAAATCATAGGTGTGCAAAAACCTATCTCTTTGCGGATGATATCTACTATGCAATTAAAGAGATGTCTTCGTCAGGGCTGTCAACTGTTTGCAACAACAGTTACGGATCTGGAAGAAGGTGAGAGTCAAGAGGTATCTCTTGATTATCATCCTATTCTTAGGGAATTCTGTAACACCCCTCCTTTTTGTGCTCTATTAATCAGGCAATGTTTTCCTATGTTATGCTTCGATCATGCTAACATGTGAATTAATGATGCTTTATGCTTTGATTATGTTAACAATGTTAGCTTTGTCAGTTAGCGATACTGTATTGGTGAAGGGGACGGGATCACATCACTCGCATGCGAGCGCCCTTTGATTCCGAGATTTCTCCTTCACGGTGTGTTTGATCATATTATGTATATATGTATGTTCGACATGCTCTTTGTTGCAGGTTGGCAGGTACATGACATCGACTCCACCTGGTTTCCAGGTTTGAGCGTGTCCATTGACCAACGGAAATTAATTGGGAGATAGTAGCTAGGTTTTCCGAACCAGGTCGTCACCCTAGTCATAGCGTGTTGTTGGGTTGTCGTCGGGGTCAGTTGTTTTATCTTGGTCAGTTCCCCTTGAGTGTTTATTTAATTTCAAGTTTAAAGTTATTAAATGACTTGCGTAGTCTAATTAATGATTAAATGTGTTTAGTTGCAAGCTAAAAGTGATTAAATAGCTTTTGGAGATTATAAATGATGAATGTTTTGTCTTATTGAGATGTTGAAAAATTAGTGATTAATTAATTAATTTAATTGAATTAATAAAATAATCTAATTTTGAATTAGATTTATTTTATTGATAATTTGAATTAATTGTGTAAATTAATTAAATTATCCCTATGAATTAAAAGTGTAAAAGATTTAATTCTTTTGTTGAATATAAAATGCTAAAATATTTTGAATTCAAATTGGAATTAGAAAATGGTTTAAAGTTATTAAAAATTCAAATGTTTCCTTATGCAAAGACTTTGGGGTAGAAAAGATATTTTCTGAAATAGTTGACTATTTTGGGGAAAGATATTTGTGAAGAGTTGAATATGAATTTGAAATTGAATTTAGTTTGAATTGGAAAGTGAGTTTGCATTTGTATTTGAATTTAATTAGAAGTTGAATTTGAATTTGAATTTGGGAAGTTTGGAAAAAAGGATATATTTTAGTTAGGGTTTTTCTTTCAATCTCTCCATGGATTCTTGGTTTGGAATTTTGGGTGGAGAGGCTTGGAGGAGGCTAAGATGGTGGAGTTGAAGGAGTGCTTGGAAATCTCCATGGTGGAAGCTTGTAAATTTTGGAGAAAACATAAGGTTCTACCTTTTCTCCCTTCCTCTTCTTGCTCATTTGAATGATTAAAAACATAGTTTTAGATTCAATAAAAATTCATGGAAAAGCTTTTCAATTTGCAAAATTGTAAATGGATTTGGAAATAGAAAGAAAATCCAAAAAACTCAATGTTGAAACTTGATTTTGAAAACCCATTTCCTTGTTTTGAAATAAGTTCTATTTTCTTGATTTGGGTTTGAATTATTTTTACAATTTGGGTATGGAATCAAAATTTGAGTATGTAGATTTGTGAATACAACCATTTATTTCAAAATAGGGTGATACCCACAAATATATATATTCAAATATATATTTGTTATTTTTAGAAAATTGTAAATTTCGGGTTAAAACCCCATAAAATTTTATTGTTTTTCGTTTTTATTTGGTTCTGGAAAACGCAAAAATTAAATTATTATAAAATGTTTTTTTTTGTTGTGAGGTGGGAGGTCAAACCCCACCCCACAGCCGCCGCCGCCGCCGCCCGGCGGGAGGCGTCCGCTGTGTGAGTACACAGCAGTCGCCGCCCGCAGGGGGGCGGGCTGTGTGCTTGGCACACAGCCACCGCCGCCCGCAGGGAGGCGGCACTGTGTGCTTTGCACACAGTCTCCGCCGCCCGGTGGGAGGCAGGGCTGCGTGCCCTTTTTGAAGAAAACTTCGATTTGCTTTTTGTTATGAATTTAAATTTTGTTTTATATATATTATTTATATTATATTTTATATATTATATATGATATTTAATATTATATATTATATAAAATATAATATATTTATATATATATATTTTTGAATTAATGAATTTTGGTATAAGTTGAAAAATATATATATATATATTTTAATATATATGTTAAAAAGTTAAAACATAAGGACCCTAAATGATTAATTGAAATAAAATATTATTATTTGGTATATTTTAATTAATGGGTGTTTTAACGGTTTGTTAAAGTAATAGTTGTTTAAATCAAATATATTTTATGTTATTCATGAGAATTTTAAAGTATGAATTAATCGGAAAATAAAATATTGTTTTATTTGATATATTTTATTTAATGGGAATTTAAATTTAAAGTGATATAAATTATTTTATTGCAAATAAAATACTATTTATTTGGTATATTTAAATAATGTTAAATGTTAAACGGGAACTCCTAAATGATTATGTGATTATTATGATTGCGAAGATTGATATTTTAGTATATTGTCGTAAATTTCAAAGAAGTGATTTCAAGCTATTATTTAAATGGATATTAAAGGCATATTTTGTTTATTTTTCTAGATGTTTAATTATATAATATGATTGTGGAACTGAAAGTAAAGGACGAACTTATTAATTAACCTAAATGATTTATTAACCAAGTGATTTATCTATGGTATGTGATCATGAAACTTAGAGAGAACGGTTGATTTAAATTTTAACCAGATAGCTACATTATTAAAGTGTTTTGATTATGAATATGGTTATGAAATTTAGAGTAAATGATCTTGTTCTTTAAATATTCCAATGTCGTGAAAAGAAATGGGATCAATTGATTGGATAAATGCAAGTCATGAAATCTGTGTTTGAATGGATTTAGGAAATCCGAACATTAGCTTTCCTATTTGTCTGAAATAGTTTCAGTGTTTAATTGTTCGCCTTCGATGTTGTGGAAGGAGGGTGAATGTTTTGTGAATCTTCTTGTTATGGGTTCATTTATTTGTATGGGTGGTTATACGTGAGCTTTTATGATTTTTGACTTTAAGTCATTTCTTGTTGATCATGTAAGTCTTCCAGCAGTGTTTTCTTGAGATGATGTTATGTCTCTTATGATTTGCTTTGGCTATCTTGGTTGGTGTGTGAGTTAAGCTTCAGTGGAACCTGTTTCTTTGTACGGGATGTGTGATCTCGTGATTAAAGGTTGAGTTGTGTATCAGTCCATTATGTGGGTTGTTGTTTTGTAGTCAACCTTGTGTTAGCCTTGGGTAGTGCACATTTTGGTTTCAAGTTTTGTACATCCGTAGGGATGTGTTACCTGTTGAGGTGTTTGGTTATTTGTGATAAGTGTTAGTGCATTGTCTACCCTTGGCATGTGGTTGAGTTTTGTGTTGTCGATAGGGGAGTGGCTCTCAAACGAGCGCCGGGCCCAAAGTGGTTCCAGGATAACTCGTGTGAGAGTCGGTTAATTAAGTGAAAATTAAATTAACTTACTAGGGAGAGAGTAGCTTTGAACATTAATAAGATAATTTAGCCTCGCTCATTGGCTCAAGGGCTTGTACGAGACTTGAGATGAGTCGGGAAGGCCTGGAATGGCAAGATCGTTATCTCGTCTTTACGAGAGATAATCGATTCCGCTCTGGTGTGCATGTGGGGCCGGGAGTCGGTTGAGGTTTCCAGGATATCCCTAGAGGGGGGCCGGGGCCTAGGAAGACTTGCCAGGAGATCCCATGCAGCCTTTGCGATGACACTCCTCCTATGACAGCAGTCGGTATGGTGTTGTACTGTTGGTTTATTTTGTACAGTGTTGGTACTCGATTTTGTACTCTGGAAGCATTGTAACTATGATGTTAAGTGATGTGGTTTATGTTCTTGTCTCAGTTTAATTATGTGTTAGCTTGTGTCTAGTGGTGGATGGTCTTGTCTAGGATCCTTGTTACTATCTCCTAGCACGGAGGGAGTGGGGCCTTTGGGTTCCACGTGGTCGGGTGGCGTGCGTCTTTTTCCGTTGGTTCTTCTTCATGTTCGTGTGTTCGTGATTTCCTGTTGGAGAGCTCGTGGGAATCAGATTCTTCTCATGCCTTGTTCTCTCAGTTCTTATTGTATTTTATTACCCCTCAGTTGTTATCGAGGTGGAATTTGTAAATTATAATCATGATTATTGGAATTGCCTCATTCAAGGAATGAGTGTTGTAATCTTATTGTTTAAATGTTATATTGGAATCTTGAGGTATTTTAAATCCTTGTTGTAATTTTTTTTATTGTATGGAATGTATGTTGTCTCATTTCCTTAAGTGATTAATGTTTCAGTTTATGTTAATGTTATTTGTTGTTGGGTTTTTAAGTAATCTTTGTCTCGTGGCCTTAGAGGTTGTTGGCAATATGTATTCATCTTACATGTTATTTGTACTTACAAAAAAAAAATAAAAATTGGTACGTTTAAGTAGTGAATTGCAACTTCCTCTAGGGTTGCGTGGCGGGGCATTACAAATTCGTTGACGTGTTTCTAGATGATATACCTGGAATGCCACCGAAGAGGGATATTGACTTTAGAGTTGACCTAGTTCTGGGAGCTAAGCCTATTTCTAGAGCTCCATATAGAATGACGAATCAAGAGTTAGAGGAGCTTCATATCTAGTTAGAAGAACTATTAGAAAAGTGTTTCATTCGTCTAAGTGTTTCCCCTTGGGGAGCACCTGTCATCTTTGTAAAGAAGAAGGATGGGTCACTTAGGCTATGTATTGACTATCGTCAATTGAACAAGGTTACGATTAAGAATCGTTATCCTTTGCCTAGAATCGATGATCTTTTCGATCAAATCAAGGGAGCTAATGTGTTCTCTAAAATTGATTTAAAATCTGGTTACCATCAATTGTGAATTGTTGAAGCAGACATTCATAAAACTGCTTTTCGAACTCATTATGGGCACTACGAATTCACAATAGTACCATTTGGGTTAACGAATGCACCATCAGTATTCATGAGTTTAATGAATGGTGTTTTTCGTACATACCTTGATCACTTTGTCCTTGTATTTCTCAATGATATTTTGATTTATTCGAGAAACATGAAGGAACATGAAGAACACTTGAGACAAGTATTGCAATGTTTAAGGGAAAATCAATTGTATGCGAACCTGAAGAAGTGTGACTTCTTTCAAATTGAAGTAAAATACCTTGGACATGTGATCTCTGGAAAAGGTATTGCTGTGGATCCTTCAAAGATTCAAGCTATTGTAGATTGGCCCGCACCTACTAATGTAGGTGAAGTTCATAGTTTTATGGGTCTAGCTGGTTATTATAGGTGATTCGTTGAGGGATTTTCTAGAATCGGTCATCCTATTACTTCTCTTCAGAGAAAAGGGAAGAAGTTTGTTTGGACAAAGCAATGTCAGTTGGCTTTTCAGACACTTAAAGAAAAGTTGACTAATGTGCCTATACTAATTGTTCCTGATCCTACTAAGGATTTTGTGGTTTGCACGGATGCATCCTTAGAGGGTCTGGGAGTAGTTCTGATGCAAGATGGGCGTGTGATTGCTTATGAGTCTTGCAAACTCAAGGATCACGAATTAAACTATCCCACTCATGATTTAGAACTAGCTATGGTAGTGCATGCATTAGTTCGATGGAGGAATTTCTTATTAGGTCATCGTTTGAACTTCATACTGATCACCGTAGTCTACAATACATTTTTACGCAACCTAACTTGAATGCTAAGAAGAGACAGTGGATGGAGTTCTTGTGTGAATATGATTTTGAAGTGAGATATGTTCAAGGAAAAGAGAACGTAGTGGCTGATGCTCTTAGTCGTCGACGGCATGAGATCTCTGCTACTACTCTTGAGGTAGATTTGAGAGGTCAAATAGTAGCAGCACTTTCTACTGATAGATTGTATCAGGAAGTGAAGTCGGAGATTGAATCTGGTAGACCTTTAGAAGGTCGTTTTGCAGGGTATGTCCTAGAATCGGATGGTATATTACAACATTTAGGTCGTATTTATGTACCACATTTTGAGGGTCTATGCACATTAATTATGACTGAAGCTCATCGAGCTCCCTACTCAGCTCATCCAGGTGTTAAGAAAATGCATGCCGATCTTCGGCAATTGTATTTCTGGCCTGGTATGAAACATGATATTGCTAATTATGTATTGAGATGTCTTGAATGCCAGCGAGTCAAAGCTGAGCATCAACATCCCACTGGATTATTGTAGCCACATCTCATTCCTGAATGGAAATGGGATATTATATCCGTTGATTTCATTGTAGGGTTACCTATGTCGTCACGTCGACATGATGCCATTATGGTAACTGTTGACCGATTGACTAAGGTAGCTCACTTTTCACCTGTACGATCATCTTACAATGCTTCATCCGTAGCTAGGATATTCATGGAGGACATAGTTAGATTGCATGGGATTCCTCATAGGATTATATCGGATAGAGATCCCGTATTTACTTCAGCCCTATGGACTTCATTACAACATGCTCTAGGTACACAGTTGAACTTTAGTTCAGCTTATCATCCTCAAACCGATGGACAAACAGAGAGAGTCAACCAAATATTAGAGGATATGCTTAGAATGTACGTAATGGACCAACAATCACGTTGGGAGGATTATCTGTATTTAGTAGAATTTTCTTACAATAACGGATATCAGAGTTCCATAGGTATGCCACCATTTCAGGAATTATACAGTCGTCCTTGTCGAACTCCATTGAGTTGGGATCGACTAGAGGATAGAGTGTTACTTGGACCTGAGATGCTTCGAGACATGGAGCAACAGGTTGACCGTATTAGAGAACATTTGATAGCAGCATAGGATAGGCAAAAGAAATATGCCGATGCGCATAGGATAGACCGATAGTTTGCTGTAGGTGATAGAGTGTTTCTTCGAGTGCGACCGTGAAAGAGTCCAATCGGTTATGGAAAAGGCTCTAAGCTTGCACCTCATTTTGTTGGGCCATTTGAGATCTTAGAGAGAAGTGGTCCTGTGATGTATCGACTCGCCTTACCACCCAGTTTGTCACATATTCATGATGTTTTTCATGTATCAGTTCTTAGACCATATCATCCCGACATTTCTCATGTACTTGATTGGAATGCGTTATAGGTAGAGGACGAGCAACTAGCTTTGGAGCCCGTGGCCATTCTACAGCACCAGACGCTCGGTCTCAGGGGTCGAGACGTTGATTAGGTGAGGGTCCAATGGGTTCCTAGCCGTGAGGCTTCTGCTACTCGGGAGGATGCGACACGTATGAGGGAACTTTATCCCTATCTATTCACAGGCTTTCAGGAGCAAGCCTGATCCTAGGGGGGAGGATGTAGTACCCCTCCAATTATGTTGATGTTTTTTGTTGCATGTTTTTATACTGTTAGACTTTGGTACTTGGTTTGGATATTTTGATCGCTGATTTTGAGCGACAGTGGATTCACTTTGTGACATGATGATACATTGTATTGCGATATTTGATTTCTGATATGCTTTGATATAGCGTAGATGTTTCCTTCGGATGATTATTGTTATATGTATGTTTATGATGGACTAACAGTTATTTAATTCGTCAGTTTGATGTGACGTGTATTCGTGTGGAGAATGGAATCACATCATTCGCTTGCGAGTGCCTTGTGATGTCCGTGATTTTCTCCGCACGATGTGCCTGTATTATGGATTATATGTATATGCATGTTATTTGCTTGGTTGCAGGATTGCATGTACATGACACTGACTCCACCTGGGTACTCAGGTCTGAGCATGTCAAGACTCAATGGAAATGTTGATTGGGAGGTAGTAGCATGGTTTATCCTAGTCTAGTTTATAACCCCTTCATAGTACATCGTCTGTTTAGTTCAGAGTCATAGATTGTCTTGTATTGTTCTGTTTGGATTTAATTGCTTGAAAGGAAAAATTTGTCAATTTTAATGTTAGTTTATTATGCTTTAATTTATTATTATTTAAATTAATTTTTAAATGTTAAAAAGGTTTTACATGTTATTTAATAAATTAACTAGTTTGTTTGGTTCAATAATTTGATCTTAGAGATTAAATTTATTTAATTAAATTAATTAATTAATTAAATTAAATTTTTTTGAAATTAAGTTTGAATAGATTTTATTTGAAATTAAATATTATTTGGAAATGGCATTTTAATTATTAAATAAAATTGTATTTTTGAAAATTGAAATTTTAAAAATAAATAAAATGCATGCAATTTTGAAAGGCAAGATTGCCGAGAAGTTGTTGAAGATATTTTGTTCTTCTCGACATGTGTGCAAGTTGCATTTATGATTTTTGTTGAGGATTTTTCCGGAGGTTATTTTGGATCTGGAAAATACAGAAGAAGGGCTATTCTATTCTTCACGGAAAATAATTGAGCTTTGTTTAAAAAATTTCTATATATGCCTTTTGGTGTTATTGAATACTTGTGGTAGTTCTTTGGTTTGTATTCTGGTTTGGGATTTGGAGTATGGAAAGAGTTTTGGAAGGCTACAGGCAACAACAAAGGTTTTCATCTCCAATTTCTAAAGGCTTCGGGAAATCAGGTATTCTTCTTGTGGTTTTAATTTATTGTTTTTTTTTTTAGAATGTCTGTGAAAGGAATTTCTTTAATTTAAATCCTCTGTGTTATTCGGAAAAATAATATACTATTTATTCTCTGAATGGTATTTATTGAATTTCTTTTCTTTCTGGAAAAATGAGTTTGTGTGAAGGGAAATTATATATATACAGGAAAATGAAATTTATATTTCTAGAATTAAAAATTAGAATTCATTTGGAAAATAAATTTTATGCGTTCTGTGAAATTTCCCTGTTTCCCTTTTGAAACTCCATTGAACTTCTGTAGAATTTTCTAAAACTCTTTGTGTGAAAACCCTAATTAATTTGTATAAATATATATATATATAATATATATATATATATATATATTATACATATATTTGATCTTAAATATAAATTAGATTGTGAAAGAAACTTTTTTTATATATATTTAATTGAATTGCCATACGGGCGAAGTCGAGGGTTTCATATTCTTTTTTTTTGAAAAATGTTATTGAATATTAAAAAATCATGAATCGTACACGCGAATTTTGTTAAGTTTATTTTAATTTCTTTAAAATTTAGAATGTATGGTAGAGGGGGCCATGGGGCTACCCCACAACCACCCCCATATGGGGCGACGACTGTGGAGGTAGCCGGTGTTGCCCTCACAGGCAGCGCACGGCTGTCAAACAGCTGCCTCCCCATACGGGGAGGCTGTAGACTGTTACAGCCGTGGCTTTCTGCGATTTCTAAATCGCATAAAACCTGTGTAAAGTGCTTAAAGGAAATTCTGAACATCTCTTTTTAATTCGAAAATAATTTCGAACTAGGGTTTCAATTATTTAATAATATATATTAATATATATATATATATGTATATGTATATATATATTATTTAATTATATTTATTTAAATAAATTTTAAAATGCACATTTATTATAGTATGAAATAAGAAATTCTTTGGTGTATAAATATGAGTTAGAAATAATATCAGTTAGATTTATAATAGAAAGATTGAAAAAGGGAATTTAATAGATATTGATAAGTGTAGTTGTGAAAGTTTAAATTAGAATTAAATGATATTTCTTTATTGTTTGAGTAAGGAATTACAATTAAGATGCTATAAATTCTTGTTGATTCTGTTGAATGATTAGATTTAGTAAATCTGAATAGTAGACATTTATCTTCAATTTGCTTTATATCGTGTTTCTTGTTGGGAAAATTGGGAATGCCATAGATGTACAAGTCTTCCAGACAAATTGCTAAATGTGGGAATTGGGATTGTTAAGTTGAATTTCTTGTGCTGGCTAAGGATGTGTACATGGTATTTGCATGGTGTTTTAAATACCTGATTTTCTAAACATAGTTATTGGTGTTCATTATGAAAAGAGCCAAATTGTATGTTGTATGTTTGTACACCTTGTTTCCTTAGTCAGGAAAACTTAGATTCCTTGTTATGTTTAGGGGGGTGGCTCTGTGTGAGGGCCGACACACAAAGTGGTGTCAGGGTAACTTACAAAGAGTTATTAAGTCAGTGATAACTAAACAACATAGTAGTTAGAATTAAAATCTTTAACAAGATGTTTATGCCTCACTTGATGACTCTTGAGCTAGTTCAGTCTTGAGTATAAGATGAGAAGGCCTGGAATGGAAAATCAATGTCTTGTTTCTTCAAAAGACATTCGATTCCGCAATTGTTTGCAAATGGGGCCGGGTTTTGTAAGAGGTTACTAGGGTAACCCCAGTTGGGGGCCGAAACCTAGGAAGAAACACCAGGGTAACCTTTACAGCATTGTGATGACACTCCACCTAAAATAACAGTTAACCTTGTGTATGTAGTACATTCAATTATCTAAAATCTGGAAGCAATGTAACCATCAGTAGTTATGTACTTGTGTCTAAGGTTAGTAGATTATGTCTAGGTAACCATATTACTATCTCCTAGCACAGGGGGTGGACCTACGGGTACCACATGGTTGGGTGGAATGTGCACCTTACTCCGTTGGGTCCCCATTTTATGATCATGGCAACGAGACCTTCATGGATGGAGAGCTTGTACTTGGATACAAATGTATTTTCTTTATTGTATTATTGTAAAACTTGTATTGTAAAACATCCCTCAATTGTTTATGAGGTGAACATTTGTAAATGTAAATTGTAACTATTATTTGATCTACCTCATCAGATGAATGAGTATTGTAATATCTTATCAAATGCAATGTAAGAAACAAGTTTGTACTTTATACTATCTTGAATGGAGTTTTTCAAATGTTATGCAATATCTATTTTTAATGTTTATGTTAATTAATTATAAGCAATGCGAAATACTAAAGTCATCTATGGAAACTCAAAGTAGTGTAACGTCGCGTAACTTAATGAATGTATGCAAACTAATTAACTTAATATTAATACTTTAAAAAAAATTTATTTCACTATTATACACAAATGCAACATTCCTTAGGTTATTATGAGGGGGCATTACACTGGTAGTAGTTTCATCCAATGAATCACACTGACGTACATGATCTAAACCTAGGCTAGGAGTAACATGAGGTATGTCCATCTACAATATACATATATTATGAATAGTTAAAACTAAAATTTAAATATTTTTTTTAAAAATTTGAATTGAATGTATGCACATGTAGACATACATATAGATACACATGTACCTACACATTAGTTGGCATCAGATGATCTGAGCCCTCTATAATGGCCGCTCCACCAAATCAACCAAATGAGTTGTTTGAGTCAACACACTGTCAAGATATACATATGTCTAAGCCATCACATGCCATGCCATAAATGATGAGTGAAGTGGACTAACTAGGTGAGATGGCATCAGTGATGATGAATCTAGATTGATCGACATCTCCACAAAACCCATAGAATTATACACCCTCTCTAGGTCAATTGAATGATCAGTAGCCTATGTGCCAGCAATCGAATGATCCATAGGTGGATCCTGATGTGCTCTAGTGTTAGGTTGAGTGTGATGAGAATGATGGGATGTTGGATGTGAATGAAATCCTACACCCAAATGACCTCTAACTTGGTCTATAGAGATCCTAGATATTCTGATGTGATGAAGGCATATTCCTCCAAGAGGTCCTCAACCAAACAATGCAAAGTCATGTAAGTCCGTCCAAATGTGTGGGTGTAGGGATTCCTGTTGTTGTAAAAGGATAACTAATGTTGTGTTTTGCTGCAAATGGTGTGGATTGTGAATTTCTATACATCAAATACTGACCCACATGATTAGGAAGCAATGAACACTTGATCCGCTAAGGGAGCCAAAGTTGGGGTGAGAGTAGGAGACCTATCACCAACCAATACCCTAAACATTAGGGTTGGTTGACTTTCTCAATGATAGGTGTCCCTATCGACAATCCTGTCAAGCCCCTAACCAACATATGGTGGAAGGTCCATGTAACACCCTGCTAAGGGACCTGATGGATTAACACAAAAGACCTTCAACATCATGCCAATAATTTTTTTTTTGAAACTAAAGTGACACTAACTAAGGAAACTCAACAAATTAACATGAATAATATCCTTACATAAACATCATATCATAATCACATTATGACCTAAAAGCAACATTAATCCTAGCCCATTGACATGCATATCCACCATGGTCCCCTAACATCACTACTACTATGATACACTGTCACTAACTAAACCTATAGAATGACATTTGATACACTAAAATATATCCCATCGATTCTTTGAATGTAAATTAAATCTCATATGTATCAAATTACATATGATGACATAATTTAATTATAATTAAATCTTATTTAACACTATGTCAATATGAACCTAATCCTAATTAATGTCATGAAATATGTGCATAAGGAAATATCACATCTACTACTAAATTAAGTTTATATGAATCATAAAAAAACAATATTCTTATGCTAACTTTTCCATTACATAATAAACAACAATAAATATATCTTCAAGACTACTTCAATCCATTTACATTTTCATTATAAGAATGCTACAACATACAAGATATATTCATGTAAGAGGAATATATATATATATATATATATGTATAATACATATTGAACAAAATTTTCATGGAAATATCGCCTGCACATAAATTTAGCTATGGAATGAAGTGGAAGGAAGGACTCTCCATGTTGCGCATGAATTGCACCACCTAAACCCCAATGAATGGTTCAGAAATACAACCCTACCATGTGGAACCCTGAGGCCCACTCCCTTCGTTCCAGGAGACAACACTAGGCCCCACACACAACCAAACAATAGAAACAAGTGGCTGGCACTAACCATCCAATGGAGACTACCAAAAAAAGAATCAACCAAAAATTACAAGGATTCAACAAAGACTTTCAGGTAATTCTAGAGACCCAATTACATAACATAAACAGATAGAAAACTCAAGAGCTTATCATTATACCATGACACCACAATGAAACACATTATATCATTTTGAAAATCTTATAACATGATAACCAACTTTAATTTAATAGTTCATAATCAAGACCAACAATGCACAACCTTGGTACAATTGATCTTTACACAAATAGAAGCCTCAACACAAGATCTCACAAATATGAGGGGATTTCCAACATACAAAAAGTAAACACATTAAAAAAAAATGGTACAACATAATACAAATCAAAGAATAGAGCTATACCCTCTAATACAACCTTTAGAATTGAACTAATTCCCACTTGACAATAGTCAAATCTGTCAACCATAAAACAACCATAAAATAGTCATATCAAATTGAAATCAAAATTCGTAAAATACCCATTTCAGATTTGGCCGTCGACTACTCAACATCACAAATGAAATTGACCAAAAATGACTCAAAAATTCATAAAATTCAAAACAACAGACGGCTCCCATAAAACACTCTTTTCGGCAATACTCGATTACAGTCAAATGACAAAATGAGTAACCCAGCGACCGGATCTTTTCCAAAATAAAATATTCAAAACTTAAATTAATTTAATCTCTTTCAAACCCCTATAAATCTAAAATCTCAATCTTACATTGGCTGGTTATAGGGAGAAATAAGGATATTTGCAATCATAGAAGAACAACTTGACAAAAACCCCGTGTTTCAACCATATCTCACAAACTACGATCTAGGTTTTTGAGATTTTTGGATAGAATTTAAAAGACAATGAGATGAAAAAACCCTTTAAAAATCCCACCAACCCAGTTCGTAAAACTAGATTTATGGGAAACACAATCAAACCATTTTACTGGTAAAGAACAAAAATAATAAATATGTATTGATTTTTATTCTAGAATAAATAAATATTTCATTCACACACAGAAATAAAACTATCCAATATTTATTTTTAAAAATCAAAGAGAAATAAATCAATCAAATTATTCACACACAAAAATAAAATAAAACAAAAGATCTCAAAATCAAACTTGGATCCAACACTTGGCAATGATAGGAATTTGATACCGAGCTCCAAAAATTTTAACTTTCAAAACCCCCAAATTGCAACAACTTTCTCATTGCTCATTCCTCTTTGCAAGCATGGCAAGAACTCCAAGAAAATGGAGAATCCAAATCAAATATAAACTCCATAACCAAAATAACCAAAAGAGAGAAAACTATCTCTCCCCAAAATAAAGAAAATCACTTCTCAAAATAGAAACCTAGTTCCATGTACTAGCATCTTATTTATTCCACAAACGTAACCCTTTCCAATAAAAAAAATATCACAATGTAAAGAAAAAATTAATCACATAAATTTACTTCTAAATGCATTGATTAAATACCTAGCAACTACACCTAGTCTCATTCATAATCTATCTTTTATGCATAAATCAAAGGTAAGGAGTGCAATTTCAAAAGAATATAAGATCTGTCATTCAAGTAATTTCAAATATAATTTCTTTGATTCACAGTCAAGGTTTAAGCATACAAGTTTCAAGCCTAAATGATTTTCTATTATAATATGGTTTAAGACTAATTCTCTTTATTAACTATATGTGGCTAAGATAAAGAGGAAACAAGATAATTTAATTCAATGCAAACAACTTGCAAATGCAACCTTTCCAAACAAAACATCTATACAAAGGAAAATTAAGTCACTTTCTACCCAAATCTTAACCACCCCCCATAGACAGGTTTTCCATTTATAAACATAACTAAACACAAGATTAGGATTCTATTACATCACTCAACATGCATTATATCATTCACAAAATATTGACAACAATTCATTTATAAACTACCTACATACCTTTTTCCTAGTCTGTTCTAACAACCCTTTATCAATTTTTCTTTCACTCTACTCTTTCCATATATCACATGATGCTAACATGTCAATGTCAAGATTATCGTGATAACTTAACAACTCCACTTAAAAAATTCACATTCACTTTTATTCATTCGGTATGACATTCTATCCTCATAACATTTGCATATATAAACTAACTTTTCTTCCATACAAAAAGAATTTTACATAGGCATCATGAATTTCTAAATGCATCAAAGAATCATTAATACTTTCACATCAACATTCATGCATCAAGAATTCAACAAATTATACACAAGTTCTATATTCGCAAAAGAATAATAATGATCCTCTACTTAACTCTTACTACTTTATGTAGGCCTTTCTGTAGCACCCCTCCATTTTAGATTTTTTGATCGGGCAGTGTTCTTCTTTGTTATGTTTGTTTTTGTTTATACTTTGACTTTGGTACTTGGTTGCTATTTGATCGTAAACTGTAAAGTGATGTGAATGTTATATTTTGATGTGGTGGTATTTTACTCTAATGTTATCATTATAGCATGCTTTGAATTAGCCTAGCAAATATTTAATTAATGATGATTTATGCTTTTGAGTATATTATTGATGTTAGACTCATCAATTAGTAAGTCTGTATTGGTGAAGGGGACAAGATTGTACCTCTTGCTTACGAGTACCCTACGATTATGAGATTACCTCTTCACGGTGTGTTTTACTATGTTATATCTATGCATGTTCGATATACTCCTTGTTCATAGTTTGACATGTACAGGACACCGACTCCACCTGATTTCATAGGTTTGAGCGTGTCCATTGGCCAACGGTATTCGATTGGGAGATAGTAGCTAGGTTTTCCATGCCAAGTCTTCACCCTAGTCATAGTGTGTCATCGGATTTTAGTCGGGTTAATTTGCTTCTTGTTGTTCATCTCTCCTTGATTTATTTAATTTCAAGTTGAAAAAGGTAAATAAATAGCTTTTTGTATTTAGGTTGTTTATTAAATAAATCTAGTTGTAGTGTTAGAAATGTTACTTAATTTATTAATTAATTTAATTTAATTAATAAAATAATCTAATCTTGGATTAGATTTATTTTATAGATTATTTAAATTAATTGTGTGGAATTAAACCAAGTTATTCATTTTGGAAATTATAAGTGTTAAATTCCTTTTGAATTGAGTTTTTTTTTAAAGTGTTAAAGTTGTTTTGAAAAGAATTTTTTAGGTTAAATGCTTTTGGAAATGAAAATGTGTAAAAGCATTTAAATTCATTTTGAATAGAAATTTTTGAGAAAAAAAAGAAATAAAGTCATGTTGAAAAGAAATTTGTTTTAGTTTTGAATTTTCAAAAAAACAAAATATCTCCAAATTGGATAGAGGAGCAATAACTATGGTGGATGGGATATTTTGGGGAAGGTTGACTAAATTTTGGGGAAGATATTTCATTTTAAGAACATATATTGCTGTTAAAAGGAAAGGGAGTTCTTCATGTTTGTTTTATGCATTATTGGAATTTGGGTGAGGATTTTGGAAGAGCTTTGGAAAAATCTTCTTGCAGGGAAGCTCAACTTTTCTTCTTCAAGCTCTCCATCAAGCTTCAAATCACATGTTCTCCTTGTTTGTTGTTTTAGAAATTTGCATTTTCAATTTGAAAACTTGTTTGGAAACATTTTTGAAAACCCTGTTGAAATCTTGAAGAAATTAAATTTTTTTTTGTAGAAAAACAAAACTTGCAACAAAAATTTTCAATTTTAACAATAGAAAAATGGAAAGAAACAAAATGAAATTTGAAAACATCTATTTGGGAGTTGAAATGTTTCATATAAAATTTGAAATTGAAACCAAGAAATTGTGTTTGAAAAATTAGTTTCATTGTAAATTTTTTGTAGAAAAGTTGCACAATTTGACTGTAAAACAATGATTTTTTTAATATATATATACATATATATATATATATATATATATATATATATATATATATATATATATATATCTGTATATATATATGCATATATATATTTTATATATTTACTTATGGATGAAGTTATGCTGGAGAAATTTTTTGTTTTTTATAAAAAAATTTACAAAGAAAAAATTCTATGCGTAGGGGAGAATTTTATTTTTTAAATTTCATTATAAATATATATATATATATATAATTATTTTTTAATGGCAGGGGAGAGGGCAGCCATGGCTGCACAACCCACGCCCCAGTGAAGGGGTGCTGCTGTGGTAGCACCCCCCACACCCTGTGTGGGGGAAGCACTACCATAGGCAACGCTGGCCTCCACAAGGGAGGCTGGGCCCAGCCTATGGCTCCGTGCCCTCTCCCTTTTGGGCACTCGCAGGGTCAACAATTAATTCATTTTTTATTTTATTTTATTTATTTTTATTAATTTTATTTTATATTATATATATATAATATATATTATATATATATAATATATATATATATATTATATATATATATAATATATATTATAATTTAAATAATATTTTTATTATTATTTAAATATATATATATATATAATATATATATATAATAAACATATATTATATATAATATATATTATATATTTTAAATAATTGGGATTTATTTTAGTTAGTTGGAATATAAAATGATTTTTTTAAAAATATATATTTCAATAATATTTAAATATTTAAATATATGGATTTTAAGATGATTATTCTATTATCATAGATTGAAATAAAGTTGACTTTATAATGAATGATTTTATTTAAAAAGTTGATTTTATTATTATGTGTAATTGGAGAAAACGAAATTAAATTATTAGTTTAAGTTCCTTAAACGTTGTCAATGTAATTTTAATTACTTTTGAGTATTTGCAATAATGTTAATTATTTTTATGGTTATGTGCAATATGCCATTGTTGTGCTTGGATTTAGGAAATCCTAAAATAGGGTATTAAATTGTCAAATTGTCTTTTCATTATGTGATTTCTCTCTTTCTCATTATTTGGGAAAAATGGGCTAATCGAGTTGTAAGTCTTCCAGATGGGGTTTTTAATTATTTGGAGTTGTCATAATATGTTAGTCAACCTCTGTATTTCCTTGGGTAGTGTGTATAGTTGTATCCTGTTGTTTTGCCCGATTTTCACGAACGGGGATGGTTTGTGCCTCTTCTGGATTAGGAGTGGTTTATGTGGTCTGTGCCTCCTTTGGAAGGAGTGGATTATGTGTTTTGTTTCCTCCAAGTGTTTGGAGTGGGTTTCGTTATATGTTGCCTCCTTGGATTGGAGTGGTTGTCTTATCTAGTTACCTATTGAATTGTGGTTTTGTACCATGTGTGTTGTCGATAGAAGAGTGGCTCTTTGTGGGGGTCCGGTACACAAAGGGGCTCCAGGGTAACTCACTTAGGGTTTAAGTAAGTGATAACTTAAAAAGAATTAATGAAATTTTTTCAAACTAATTAAGATAATGAATGCCTCTCTCATGACTCATACGATTTTAACGCTTGAGATGAGACGAGAAGCACAGTTTGTATGGGGGTTTGACAGCTAGTAGAGGCAAGCCAGGGTAACCCAGAATGGGGGTCCGATAGCCTAGGAAGGTTGAGCCAAGGTAACTCATAGAAAATGATGTGTGACACTCTCTCTATGTCAACTAGAAGTTAGTTTGTTATACTGCATAGATGATCATTGTTCTCTGGAAGCATTGTAATCATTGTGTTAAGTGATGATGTATTTGTATTTTAATTTAATTCAGTTCAATTATGTATTAGCCTATGTCTAGAGGTAGATGGTCTTGTATAGGAATTCCTTGTTACTATCTCCTAGCATGGGGGGTGAGCCTTCGGGTATCACATGGTTGGGCGGAATGTGCACCTTACTCCATTGGGTTTTCTTCTTGTTCGTGTGGATAAGATTTCTAGTTGGAGAGCTCGTGGGATCCAGATTCATTTCATGCTTTATTCATTTCAGTTGATATTGTATTTTATTACCCCTCATTTTTTATCGAGGTGGAATATGTAATATGTAATCATGCTTATTGGATTTACCTCATTCGGGGAATGAGAGTTGTAATCTTATTGTAAATTATCAATATTTAAAATCATGTGGTATCTCTTATGCTTTGATGTAATTTATCATGTTTGGAATGTATGTGTACTTAATTTATTAAGTAATTAAATGTTATGTTTACAATTCATGTTTCTTGTTTGGGTTTTAAAGTAATTCCAGTCTCATAACCTTAGAGGTTGTTGCAATGGGTAATGAACTTGCATGTTAATTGTACTTAAACAAAAAAAAAATTAGTACGTTTGAGTAGTTATTGCAACTTCCTCTAGGGTTGTGTGGCGGGGCGTTACACTTTCCTAAACACAAACAACTCTTATGTCATCATAATTTTTTCAAATTTTCACAGAATAAAAAGATTCACATATTTGTTTCCAAAACATAGTTTCACATTCTTTCAAACTTTATTCCAGGTTAGTACAAGTAACACTAAATCTTTACATAGTGATTATTCCTACTCAAACATCATATCCCATACCTAAGCTTAATTACTTCACATGCTACCCCCTCATAATAATTCAACATTCAAGACATCTAATAAATAAATATTTTATATTTATACAAAAGTAAGAAAGAAGGACATTATATCATAGGTTTCAACTACACCTATCAAACAAGATGTTCAAATACCAATACAATCATCATATTTTCTCAAATAATCCACAATCCAAGGCAAGACATAAACCATGAAATAACTTCCCACGTAAAAGGGACATTCATATCAAAACATAAATAACACTAATCACAATCATAACAACCCAGCTAACCACAATGTTTAACACCAACAAGTTGGGATTTAAAACCAAGACTAGACAACAAAATCAAACAATCATATATCCCATAATAAACATTCACATAAATGCAACACTCCAACCATAGGGTAAATGAGATCGGGCATTGTCCCATGACAACTTGAAAAGGTGGTCACACACTGAATCCATTGTCCCTAGTTGGGGCCAATGACTAGGGTTAGGTTATAACTTAGGCCTAGATGTTATCTCCTCAACCACCATTGGGATTAGAGGCACGCTCAGACCTGCTAATTCAGGTGGAGACGTAGCCTAGTACCTGTTCACTCAAACATACAATTTAGAGCACATGTGCATAATAGCCGAAGCATTAGGAAAGAAACTCTAGCAATCATATCTCATTCTCATATGTCCCTCATACGTCCAATGGTATGATGCCTCCCTTTCCACTTATCTTAACAAACATACTACTACATCACTTAACTATCCAAGTAAATCTCTGCATAATAATAATAACATGACAATATACACCATACTCACCAAAGCACTAACAGAAGCGCATGTCCCATATTGCAACCACAAAGCTTGAACACAAGTCAATACATCTTCATCTTCAAGTTCCAAAGTCAAACTTCCTGCACATCTATGGTGAGAATGGAGGGGCACTATAGTCCAAGTAGTTGACTTCGAGGCCCAAAGGAACCTCAACATACATTTGTTGAACAAAGTATAATGAAAGTTGGTCATTGTTTTCATATTGACAATGCACTACAAGAAATCATGGGTAGATCAAAGTGGGAATAGTAATATCCACATATTTGGTGACCTATAATGCCCTAACCTTAGGTTTAATTTGATAGAATGGAAAACATTAGTTTTTAATCATATCTTTGGTCACAACATCTTTTATTTGATAAAAAGGGAACCTCACCACGTACTTCTTCCCACATGTGGAAAAGAATAGCAGCTACTCTCTCAGGGGAAAATACACCAGTATCCCCAAGTTTATCTCTAATTTGTTTTAGGCTATGTAATATGGACATGCAAGTGTCCACATATATGCATGTGTTTGTACCATTAGTTAATGAATCTCTCAATCTCTTAATCTTAGTATTAGTACTTGCAAATAGTGTAGGCAGAGGTGGAACAGGTGCATTTTCCATGATGTGCACACCTAAAGGAGCAATGAGACCTTCTTTCTTTAATATATCTAGATCTAGAGAATAGAAATAATGTACAACACATACATACATGTTCAATTGATTTAAATTTAAAACAACTATTTACAAGAACGGTATAGAATGTAAATCAAGAACTCTAGATCTAGATAATAGTTCTTGTGCATGTGTGCAATAAATTTAATGTAACTTCTAGAAATGTTTAAACTATTTACACGTGAAGCAAGTAAATTAAAATTTGAAATATTAATAAATATAATGTAATTCAAAGTACTTTCAAATGTGTTCACTCATTTCACCAAAAAGTAGAAACTTCTAGTTCTATACATTTAAATATATATAAAATGATCAAGATAAATATATGATCCATGAATAAATCACAAGGGCCAACAATTGCTTTTAGCAAGATTTGAAAGAATCTCTCTAGATAATGATAAAGTCTACATGGGTTAAGAAAGAAAATGGTTATATTCTCTCTTAGAAAGGGGAAAGATCAATAACAATTAAATTCTAAAGTATAATTGAAAAGTACCAATTTTTTTTGTAATAGTTTTAAAGGAAATATAAAAATCAAACAAGTTATATAGATAATAGTAATAATAATAATAATAATATGTCATTAGAGTAGGAGTGACTCAATGAAAACCTCTTACAAAGGGTGTAATGCATGTGTTCAAATTTTGACTCATTCATGTGATTCTTGAGTTGATTCTTCGTAGATGTCATAGGTACCCTATTTGAAATATCAACCATAGGAATGCTAGTGACAATATGTGCCCCTCCAATTGGTTGCTACAAAGTATCCAAATATAATTGGAGGTGAGTAAAAATTATGCATGATGAAAAACATGAAAGAACATAATTAGTGGGCCATTATGTGTGAGAAGAAATTAATGGATAATAAACATATTCTTGAAGAATACAATGCATATAATAGTATAAGAATATATCCTATATATATATATATCAATGATTATCAAGAAAAGGTCTTCTCCAAGTGTAGAATAATCATAAAAAGGTGGCCCAAAATGCTATATAAATATCCTATATATACATATTAAACTAGTTATTGTGCCAAGTAACAGTATACTTGTGCCATTAAGGAGGTTTGGTGCAATGTAAATGAATGAAACCTAAAGATACAAGGTGGGATATCTCCAACATTCTATCCAAGCACTAATACATTTGACTGCAAAATCTGACGAAACTGTTCGACGAAATAGGTAAAATTCGATGTTCGTCGGGTGCTTGTAAAATTTGATGTGTAATTTTCAATTTTTTGATAGTTTATCCCCAACATTCATCGAAATGTCGGCTATCATTTTCGTCGAATTGTGGCTGACATAAAGAAAAGTGAGTTCGTGCTTGATTTATTGCGACAGTGTTTTGCTCTACTTGAGACAGTTTGTGGAGAACTAAGGATGATTTTCTTGGAAAAAATTAGAAAAAATTCAAGAAGATATTGCCAGGTTGAGGGTAGTCATTGTCTTTTTGCAGAATTTAGTTGTGAAGTTAGATTTGTAGTTCCAGGTTTGAAAATCATATTTTAAAGCAACATCTCATCAGATTTCATTTTTAGAGGTTAAGGGTTTTGAGAATTTCATGTCCAGATTTTGTTGTGTGGAATCACCATAAGATTACAACCAAGGAACAAATTCTTGTGACTGTAATTATGTGATCCATAACTCTATTGGTCATGTGGCACAGTTGTGCTATAACAAATATAGGATGCATTCATGTGTGACCCAAGTTTAATGTGGCTATGTTGTGATAGAAATGGAGGCACTCATATAATGTAGTTAATTCAGGTTGTATAATGTAGGTGTCAATCATCATTGGGTGCATTCAGGTTGTCTCAAGTTTAACAGGTTAGGATGTAATTATAGCATGATCGAAGAGTGATTACCTCTTGCTACAATAAAGAGCCTATAACTCTGGTTGATATGCATAGTGGTTGTGTTATATTAATTATGTAGTGCATTCAAGCACAACCCATGTTTAATGGGCTATTCTAGAGAGTGATAAAGATTTTCTAAACCTTATGAATGTTATTTGACATATATTTGCATAATCTCAAATTCCTTTAGAGGCTTTTGAAGTATCAATGTATCCTATATAGGGTTTAGAATGATTTCTTTTAATTAAAAAAATAAATAAATGATGTATTTCCCTGTAATTAGATAATGTGGAGATCTCCTAAATTTTCCCCAACACACTATCCTCTTTGGCACTGTATTCATTACTCCAGCTACTAGGGTTTTGCATGTGACATCTTTAATATCGTCATGACCGTGGCTTTTAAATAGATCTCAGTCTTTGCTTTAATCCTTTTCATGGTAACCCTTGAGTTCCATAATCCACCTTCAATCTCTTCTAAGAACGTTGTCTTAAGCTAGACTGCATAGTATGCATATAAAGCAAGTCCTTCATACCTGCCATTGTTCCAAACCACCACTCACTGCTTTGCTTAAAATGTTGCCTCCATAAGCACAATAGCATGTTTTAAAATCATGGTTGTCCAGTGATTGACCATTAAGGTCACCATTTTCATCATGAAGATACAATGCGATTTTTGTCTTCAAACTCAAGGCATTATGGAAGATAACATTGTGAATTGTTTGTTGTGTGATTTGATTTTCTTGCACATTTACTGCTTTAACTTCCTTTAAGACTGGGTATTGCACCCTCAGCTACAATCTCAAATAGCTCACTCACTATCACTTGAAGATTCCTTTCATGAGCATCCTTCTATAAAATCAAACTATGCCCTATAGACTGCCTACTTACTATAGGGGACTCATTGTTTCATGGTATTGTAGTTCTTAAGATCCTTCAACCTTATTGACACTACTTCACAGTCCATAAGGTATTATTCACTATTCTCCCATCTTTGATGAGTCTCAAGACACTACTCAAACATGAAATCCACTACCTCCATTATACATTAATGGCTAAGAAGAAACATTGAACCTATGATTACCACTGTTACTTCATTTGGAAATTCATTCCTTGATTGCATTTTCCTTGTCTAAAACTACCAAAAGTATTTGAAAAACCCTTAAGGTCAGCAAGGGTGTAAGGAAACTCACTATTAAAATCTCCACTTTACTATGCAAGGTTTGAGCTTTATTATGTTGTCACTGCTCAACCTCTTTTTGACTGTCACATCTCAAGTGACTATCATTCTTCTTACTGTAGTTGCATTTACAAATGTCACTAAGCTACATAGTGTGCTTGTTATTGGCTACAATCTTTAGATTGCAAGATTTTGTTATTACCTATAATGTCTCAATCTTTCTGGTATTGCAACCTCACTAATGCGCTATAGTTATTGTTTATGTTTCTACGAAGGCCTAGGGTTTGTACCCTAATCATGCTCTTACCAATGCTTCTATTGTTTTTTATTAGGGCTCTCTCAATGTTGAGGGCCCTAGGGACAAGCTCGTCATAAGAAGTGACACATTGCATCTTTAACTAAAAGGATAAATCCGTATTAACATTAGCAATGATGATTCCGACTTGTTGCTCCTTAGGAATGGGTCACTTGTTCTTACTAGCTCGCTACCTCCATTGTTGTAGGAAGTTTGTGATCAAGTTCAATAGTCTAATTTTAGGAGTCTTTACGGTTGGAAATCATAGTAAAATCATAATTTAATAAGTTTTGGAATTAACATTCTAAAGTGTTTTCTGGGGTTATTAACTTTAGACTATCTTCTCTTTTGTAGGGGTGATTGCATGCCAAATTTTTTTGGTGTAAAATATCATAATTATTAGATTATGTTACCTATCTATGAATAAAAATTATTGGAGTGTGAGTTTGATATTTTTTGAAGATCTAAATAGTCAAGCTTGATAAAAAAAATCATGTTAGATAATATTAGTCCAGAACAAAATGAAGAGACACTTGATAGATTGTGGTCTAGATTGAAAAGAAAGGGTGATGGGAAATGTTATTGTCCTTGCAATAATTGCAAGGGCTTAAAGACGAGACAAATTTTAATCACAACAATTGAGAAACATTATAGGAAGCATGGTCACGTTGAAGGGGGGCATGATTATCGTCCATTGGTAAGTTGTTCATTATATGTGTTTATATTGATTGAATTTGTAAATATTTATATCGTTTTAACATTTTATATATATAATCAATTGATCATGATCATGGTTTATTTGTGTCTATCATTATTATAAAGGTGGGGCGCCCTAGGGCAGATGATATGGATTATCACGGCCTGGAGAATGTGGTTTTTCAAGCGGACAAACATGGAGCTATGAATATTGAAGATGAAGTTAATGATCCTATGGAATAAGATGATCATGTGCCAGAAAACACAGTTGAAGATGATAGTAGGAATACATTGATCCATGACACATTTAGTGGCAGAGCTAATGATGATGATCAAGATGACTTTGATGATGTTCATGATTTATCTGTACTTGAGAAGGCATACGAGCCCCTTTATGAAAGCTCCCAAACAACTCTTCTCTCTGTTGTATTGTTTTTGTTGAACTTGAAGGTTATGAATGGTTTATCAAATGTAGCAATCTCACGGATGTTAAGGTATGTCATATATGTCATCTTTTTTCATCTATTGTAATTGTTGTTAGTTCATCACTAGTAAATAAAGGATGAAATATGAACAAATTATTTTTTGTTGTAGATTGATTGGTGAATTTTTGTTACCACCATCAAATATTTTACCTCACTCATATTGAGATTTATGTGCCATTATGAAAGATATCGGAATGGAGTATCAAGCAATAGATACATGTCCCAATAATCATATTATATATCATAAACAACAAGAATTTGCAACAGAATTCCCGGAATGTCATATCAGTAGATATCGAACAAATCAACTAACAAAAAAGGTGCCTCACAAGGTTCTTCGTTATATTCCCATTATTCCACGTATGCAAAGTTTATTTAGGTGCAAAAGCTTGGCGCAATTTATGGATTACCATGCACATAATAGAAGTGGAGATGACATTCTTTGAATGTCTGTGGATGGTTCTGCATTTAGGGACATGGAAGAAAAATGGCCACACTTTAAAGAAGAACCTCGTAATCTCAGGCTTTCATTGGGAGCGAACGGTATCAATCCATTTGGGGAGCTGGGATCTATTTACTCAGTGTGGCCTATTTTTGTTATCAATAATAACATTCCTCCATGGATGTCAATAAAGAGGGAGCACATAATGTTGTTAATGATTATTCTAGGTATTTGTTTACATCAATTTTCTTTAATGTAGTAGCATCTCATTTGTCTTATTTGTTGCATAATGACTTATATTTTTTTCATTCAATAGTCATGTACATCAATTTATATATATTGCAGTAAAATGGTTATAATAATTATGTAATATTTATGTTCATTCAACTAGGTAAGTACCAAGTTAAAGATATGAATGTATATATCAAGCCTCTTATTGACGAGTTACTAAAGTTATGGAATGGCGTCACTATGTATGACATCTCTAGACCAATAGGACAAAGACAATTTCAATTCCATGCAATGCTTGTATGGACAATTCATGATGCCCCAGGGCTAACACATTTTTGTGGTATGTTATAACATTCGACTACACTTTAACAATATTTAATTTGATGAAGTAGATATCATGCATATTTTTAAAATAATCTATTCATTATATATAATTAAAAATATTGACATATTTAATCCAATTATATATCATCTTGCAGGTCTTCAAACAAAGGGAAAATTTGCATGTCCAATTTGTGGTCCAAAGATGAAATCTTGTCGTTCAACAAGTTTAGGAAAGCAGGTGTTTGATGAGTATAGGCACTTCCTCCATAGAAATCATGTATATCGAACTACTGAAAAACATCTTTTCAATGGGAAAGAGGAGACTACATCAAAACCACAAAGAATGTCACCTCGCCTATGGAAGTTGGAATATAATAGAATTAATCATCAAGTTATACATCGGATCAAATTGTTTATCTATCATATATGATATGTTTTGAATTTATATTTTTATATTGTGTTGTTTTTTTACTCATGTTGTAATTGACAATGATTGTTGTTAATTTTTTAACTTATATGCTTCATGAAGGTCATCAAGGCATTAATGGTCGGCTTCCACAGGGACTGAAAAGTTATCCCGACAATTTAGTAGGTTTCCCTACTATGAGTAGCTACAAATTGTGCATTTGTTTGATACAATGCATATCAGGAAAGAATATAACAAAGCGTTATGAAAATATTGGATGGAAGGCATGACAAAGAAAAATTGTCAAAATTTGTAGTGACATTCAGGAAGCCAATCATGCAATGAAAAATGTCATTCAATTAAATAGAAATGGAGACCAAATTAATATAAGTGCCATTCCTTGGTTATTAACAGAGCAGCAAAGCAATGCTATAAAAGAAGTCATACAAAAAATTTGATTTCCCATAGGATTTGCTCGAACATAAACAATATAATAACAAAGAAAGGTGAATTTGGGGGATGAAAATGCATGATTGGCATACCTTCATTAAGGTAATTATTATGGTATATTATATACACTTGTATAATGCATGTACTTTTCAGTGTATTGTGTTTACTACTTTTGGAAAAATAATGAAAAGATCATTTTATAATTGTTGCAGTACGTTCTACCTCTATCTCTTCCAGATAACTTTGACAACAATGTCAAGCAAGTTATATATGATCTTGGAAAATACATGAGGTAAGTAGCGAGATTTGTTCAATTCGCTTGTATACATCTTATAATTGCCATTTATTTTACTTGTTATGTAATATACTGTATATTTTTGTTAAATCTCGTTAATATATTTGTGCCTTGAATCACTTGTAGATGGTTGTCATCTAAAGAAATCCATAAAGAAGATATAAATTATTGGAAGAAAAAATTCCTTGTCTAATGTGTGAAATGAAAAGTGTCTACCTTCAACATTTTTCAATGCACAAGAACACTACCTCATACACCAAGTTGAGGAGAAGAATTGTGTGGACCTGTACACACAAGGTCAATGTGGATGGTTGAGAGGTACTTGAAATTTTTGAAGGCTTTGGTTAGACAAAGAGAATATCTTGAGGGTTCTATGGTGGAGGGATATATGGTATACCAGACCATGGTGTACATTAGTGAATATCTTCCTAAGTTTGCAGAAAAGATCCATGTAGATCGCATTTGGGATCCCAACTCCATTAAAAAATTCGAAGGGGAGTACCTGTTGGGGAAAGGTAGATTGAGCAAAGTGAGAGGTAATTATAAGATGGTCATAGAGATTAATTGGAATACATTTTACATATGGTTTTTATGTATATTGTACTTATTTAATTTTTAATCTTCAATATACATCAATTATAAATTAAGGTCGTATACTGTGGTATTTAACTAATTATACGTCGCATGAATTTCAATTTTTTGGTACAGTTGGTCGAGTGGGATGCACTACATTTGTACGCCTCCAAAAAATCTTGATTGGATGACGTATGGATTGAACGATGTCAACAATCTGGTCGCGCATTAACATGGGAAGGTGTGGTTTCATTGGTTAAATAAGCTCATCGTAATGGAGATTCCAATGTTACACAAAGGGAAATTGATTTAGCATATGGTTTAAGAGATAAATAGGTATGTATAAATATATTAATCACCCATATTATTTAATTATTTTCAAGTATATTGATGTATATATATCTTGAGATTGTTTTCTTTGCATACATTCGGCCAAGAATAAATATGTTTATCAACTGACGATATTGCAATAATTTTTACATGTTTGACATATTGCAGGTGAAACACCACAAGGCTATGTGGTGCAATGATTGTAAATTTTGAATCAAAATGTTGGATGACATGAAGAAAACTTGTGATTCTAGTATAATTGCAGTCTTTCAGGTGACTAATGTTTCATCTAGAAGCAACATACATCCAGAAGTCTCAGAAAACTGATACTATGGGATTTTGGATAATATACTTGAGTGTGACTTTAAGTCCTTCAGATTAATTTTGTTCGTCATCCTATGGTACATGCTACGATTAAATGAAAATGATCCTGAGAGAACTATTATTGAACATGATAATGGATTTACCATGGTTAATACAAGGTTGATCGAGCGAGCTGGAAATGAGCCCTATGTTCTTCCAAGCCAATATGAGCAGGTATTTTACTTAGAGGTTCCAGGTAAACCGGGTTGGTCATTTGTTGTTAGACATGATCCAAGAGGAAGGTCGGTAAAGTATAATTTGGTGGAAGAAGAAGATACCGAAGAACTAGAAGATGATGTAGATGATGATCAGGATCACCGATTAGTTGATGATGTCCCTAACAAAGATGTCGAAGAGGAGGAACTAGATCATGATGATGTAGGAGTTAATGTTCATGAAGATGATATACGTATGGATGATGGCATTATCAAAACTGATATCAATGACAATCATGATGATATGACCAATCCTTACAATGTCGAATCTAGATCGGATGATACAAACAAAGAGTTGGATGAAGAAGAAGATCAATGACATTGAAATGTATAAGTTATTGGATTATATTAACTATTTGATATTAATTTCTTGATAGAATTATATTTGACTTATGTGGTTACATAATTAATTCATGATGTTTTTAATTTTTATGCCATTACATAATTAAATTAATGATGTACTTTTTAATGTTTGAAAGGTCAAAAAATTAAAACATTTCAGTAGTGATGTTAACAACCTTGAAATTAGTGTGTTTTATGTTTCATGTGATCGTAAAAGATTAAAAATTCAGTTGTAGAGGTGATTGTTCAGTGGTTGATGTGTATGTTGGTTCTTTTTACAATGTAACCAGGTTTGTCTTCTAATCTACCTATGGAATTTCCAATTCCAATCGAAGGCAGCTCGAAGGACCTGGACCAACTGACGAGGACTTTAAAAGCATCCTACACTTCAGGCTCTACAAGACCCGAGAGGGTGATCCCTTAATGTGTTTACAACCTCTGCACCATTATTATAAACCACATTAACAATAGCAGATGATCTCACTAGCTCAACATGATAAGATAATATCAACTAGAATTGGCTGTTCATAGACAATATCAACTATCTAGAGTGTGAGATAACTAAACACAATCTATTGTATAAGATAGTCAATAATTTTAAATTTGTAGCAAGCTCTAGGCAAAGACAAACAAATATTGAACTACACTAATAATTACAACTTAGATCAGTGCCATATATCCATTGCAGGAGTCAAATTCATAAGCATCTAGAGGTTTATAATAGATTTAATACATCACATATAAGATCCCCGACAATATTGCATTACAATTTCATCAAGATGCATTCTAACCCAGGACTACTTATCAAATCCTTATACAACACATATCCGCCTATAATCCCATTTAAGAATTTTGATTAATTCCTTGAATTAAAGCTAAAATAGAATCATACACACCACAACAGTGAGATGGATAAAACAACCCTTAGTTATTTCATTCAAAGTTCAGATATGCATGTACAATGGAGAGACATGAGCTTGAATTTTTATTTCAACTTAAATTCTAGTACTGTTATACAACATTAAATCTCTATGAACTCAAAACCTGTTACATAATGACTCAAAACCTAAATTGCATTTCTCTAAAACCACCAAACTTTACAATTTTCTCTGCAACTTCACCTAGACTCGACAAAAATTATCTAACTTGCTAACCCGTACTTCTGGCCTTGAAATCCTTCTTATAGAAAATGAAGGAGTAAACAAGCACCGGGCCATAAAGTACACCTGTCACCAACCAATTGGAGCACCTGGTGATATTCCAAAATTTGTTACAACAGCCACCACCTTGAAAAATATTCTTGTTCATTATATCAACTGAGGAATGTTGATGCAAAAAACCACAAGAAAACTGCACTGAGAAAGCCGTCAACACAAAACTGGAACCGTTGCAACCACAACATTTAATCTGCCACCTGTTAGTAGTTCACTCCTTTTACTCCTCATTCAAATATTTAGTTACCCAATTTTGGTACTCATCATCAGTCGGCCAATCAAAATTAATTACCTCATCCACCTTGGTATTATAAGGTGTGTATTTTACTGCTACCTGATTCGCATCCCTTTCAAAAGATTCCAAAAATGAGATGGTACTAATGGTTTTGTCCATAAAACTCACCAAAAAATCATAGTCTAGCTCATCACAAATTGAATTGATTTGATCATTAATGGACTCACTTGTTTGAGCTTGCCATTGTTGAAATGGTTTGATTTTCCCCTGCTCATCAATTATATCAGGTAACAATGTGTTACCCTAATCATTGAAATTCTTCACCAGCTCCCTAATCTTCCTACTCAAGTCATCTGGTAAGGTCTAAAAATCTTGAAATGATTTTACTAACACATGAGTAGGCTTTAATGTTTGAGGCCTATTATTTATATGGCCTTATACATGATATCCAGATCACTGGCCCTAGGGATCCAATTTTCAATTATTGGTATCGCTACTTCCTGATTCCTATCAATATTCTTTATTGCTGCTAACAACAAAGAATATAAAGAATGTATAGATAGCAATTTTCTAGCAACCTTTTGATTTAAATACCTCAAAATAGTAGTAAAAATTTCCTTTTTCTTTAAGAGATATCCCTCCTCACTTTTGTTTAATGATGTCTGCAATTCATCAATTTTTTGCAAGAGCTGCTTCTTTGTAGGATCGACAGAGCACTCTATTTCTTCTTCAACTTCCTCTAAAGAAAGGGTGAGGACAAGATTCTGACTGGGAGATCCTGGTGTGGAAACAATTGGAGAAGCAGGAGGCCCTGACCCTACTGTGGAAGGTAATGTATTGGTTCTGTTGGTTCTTTTTACTACCAACCAGGCTGGTCTTCTAATCTACCTATAGAATTGCCAGTTCTAATCAAAGGTAGCTCGAAGGACCTGGACCAACTGACGAGGACTTGAACAAAACCTCCTACGCTTCGGGCTCTGCAAGACCCATGAGGGGAATCCCTTAATGTTTTTACAACCTCTGCACCATTATCATAAACATCATTAATAATAACAGATAATCCCACCTAATAGCTCAACACTATAGGATAATATTGAATAGAATTGGCTATTCTTCAACAATATCAACTACATGGAGCACTGGATGACTACAACACAACCCATAATATAAAATAGTCATTTATTTGCAATTTGTAGCAAGCTCAAGGCAAAGATGAACAAATACTGAATCAAACGAAAGAGTGCAACTTAGATCAGTTCCATATATCCATTGTAGGAGTCAAAGTTATAAGCACTTAAAGGTTTATAAAAGATGTAATACATAACATAGAAGGTCCTTGACAATATTGCATTACAATTTCATCAGTATGTATTCTAACCCAATACTACTTATCAAATCCTTATACATAACATATCTGCTTATAATCCCATTCAAACATTTTAATTAATTCCTTGAATTAAAGATAAAATAGAATCATACACACTACAACAGTGAGTTGAATGAAACAACCCTTATTTATTTTATTCAAAGTTCAGATATGCACATATAATGGAGAGAGACGAGCTTGAAATTATCATTTTGATTTAAATGCTAATACTGTTATGCAACATTAAATCCTCATGAACTTAAAACCTATCACAGAGTGTCTCATAACCTAAATTGCATTTCTCTTTAAAACCATTGATTTTTATAATCAGCTCTGCAACTTCACCTAGACTCGATCAAAATTATCTAACTTGCTAACCTGTACTTCTGGCCTTGAAATCCTTCTTATAGATAAATGAAGGAGCAAACAAGCTTCGGGCCAAAAAGTACACATGTCACTAGCCAATTAGAGCACTTGATGATATTCCAAAAATTGTTACAACTGCAATCATCCTGGAGCATATTCATGTTCATCATGTTGACTGAGGAAAGTTGATGTGAATCAAAAACCCATACCGAGAAATTCATTAATACAAAACTGGGACCATTGTAATCGCAACATTAGATTTTCCACCTATCCATAGTCCACTCTCTTTTACTCATCATCATTCAAATACTTAGCTACCCACTTCTGGTATTCTTCATCAATAGGCCAGTTAAAATTAATCACCTCATTTACCTTTGTACTATAAGGCATATAATTTACCGCTACTTGATTCACATCTCTTTCAAAAGACTCCAAAAATGAGTTGGTACCAATAATCTTATCCATACAACTCACCAACAAATCATTATCTGAGTCATCACAAATTAATTTAATTTGATTATTGATGACCTTATTTGCTTGATCCTACCATTGTTGGAATGTTCTAATTTTCCCCTGCTCATCAATTATATTAGGTAACAATGTGTTACCCCAATCATTGAAATTCTTTACCAACTCTTTAATATGAAGGACCTTTGAGCCAGGAAAGATGATCAACCACAAAGAAAAGTGTTGCAACTAGGCATGCGCAATAGAGATTCTATATTGATATGATATGATTGATATTGGATATATTACAAATTAACAAGATTCCTGATTATATAGGCAAGAGGTAAACCCTAATATGCATGAGATGTTGCCATGTGTCTTGATCTAACAACATGTGACAACATGTGAACCCTATCTAGATGATCATTAAATGTTGAGATAAGTTCTAGAAGGACAACTCATCTTCTAGAAGGAATCTTATCTCCTACAAATAAGGAAGGGAATATTATCCCATTTATTAAATGATTTATTTAATAATGCAACCTAGGACTTAATTAATTAAATGCAAGACCTAAGTTAACTTATGCTAGTGTAATAATTAATTAATTACACTAACACCCCCCCATAAGTTCAACTTAGGGAGGAAAATGCAATGATTATGCATAGATGATCGATGATGGGTCCCAGCTACGAGGCCATGTTAGGTACCCATGTACATGAAGATGAAAAAAATCTCCTACAAATGGAGAAAAGGGGAAAACACGGTAGGAACAAAACCCCTCTCCAAAAAGAAGATGAAAATGCAGAAATGTGAGATAGGATGGGAAGGATGGAGGACTCCCAAATACCCCCCAAGTACACCATCTATCACATGGATACAATAGAGAGACTAAAGAGCCCCCCCAGAAGATGAGAGCATATGCAAGAAAGGGAAGTTTTTGAAGACAAAACAAGATCCAATGTCGACAAACGTGTCTCCTTTTTGGAGGAAACAAAACCAACTGCAAGTGCAAAGATGCTTCCCATTCCAGATAGGAATTGAAGGAAGGAAAGATAAATGTGGATGATGATGGTGTCTCTGAACTCTGCTACCATGTTGGGATTATGGATGCACAATCCTTGAAGCTACAGTCTTCGATGAAGGACCTTTGAGCTAGGAAAGATGATCAACCACAAAGAAAAGTGTTGCAACTAGGCATGCACAATAGAGATTCTATATTGATATGATATGATTGATATTGGATATATTACAAATGAATAAGATGCCTGATTATATAGGCAAGAGGTAAACCCTAATATGCATGATATGTTTCCATGTGTCTTGATCTAACAACATGTGACAACATGTGAACCCTATCTAGATGATCATTAAATGTTGAGATAAGTTCTAGAAGGACAACTCATCTTCTAGAAGGAATCTTATCTCCTACAAATAAGGAAGGGAATATTATCCCATTTATTAAATGATTTATTTAATAATGCAACCTAGGACTTAATTAATTAAATGCAAGACCTAAATTAACTTATGCTAGTGTAATAATTAATTAATTACACTAACATTGATGACCTTATTTGCTTGATCCTGCCATTGTTGGAGTGTTATGATTTTCCCCTGCTCATCAATTATATTAGGTAACAATGTGTTACCCCAATCATTGAAATTATTTACCAACTCTTTAATCTTCCTACTCAAATCATTTGGTAGGGTTTGACAAGCTTGTAATGATTTTACTAACACATGAGTAGGCTTCAATGATTGGGGCCTATTATTTATATCAAACCTTGAGGCTTTATTCATGATATCCAGATCATTGGCCCTAGGGATCCAATTTTTAATTATTTGTACCACTACCTTCTGATTCCTATCAATATTATTTATTGCTTCCAACAAAAAAGAATATAAGGAATGTACAGATTGTAATTTACTATCTACCCCTTCATTTAAGTGCTCCAAAACAGTAGTAACAATCTCCTTTTCCTTTGAAAGAAATCCATCCTATGTTATCCTTAATGATGTCTATAATTCATCAATTTTATATATGAGTTGCCTCTTCGTTGGATCAACAGAGCACTCAGTTTCTTCATCAATTTGTTCTAGAGGAGGGGTGAGAGCAGGATTCTGAATGGGAGACTCTGGTGTGGAAACATTTGGAGAAGCAAGAGGCATTGACCCTGCTGTGGGATATAATGTACTAGTTCCTGGAGCATTTGATGTTTCCCCAATCTGTCTATATCTGAACCTTTCCACTTCAGTTTGCAATTCAACATTTCTCTATTGCATTTTACTATATTCTTCAATCAAAATGTTATACTTCTCCATTAGGCTCTTCTTTTCAGCCTCCTCTCTTTCAGTAGTCCTTTGGGCCAATTTGACCACATTTACAATTAAATGAGTGGCCTCGGTGTTTGAAGTCTCTGAATCTCTCTTTATTATTAATCCTCCTCTGAAATTTGGATTAATATCAACAATATTTGGTTTTCTCCCTTGTGGAGCCAATGCCCAAATTGCCAAGGTCTCATATTCTTCACTGAAGGCAGAGTTTTGCAATGTTGCCTTAACCTCTTCCTCAAAATCTTGAAAAGGATTCTTGGACTTCGTAATAGCATTAAAAGCTACTGCATCTGCAATATCCCACTTAGGAAAAATCAATACACCAACTTGACTCACCAGTTGTCTTCCTTCTTCAGGAGTGATGTTCTTGAACTCTTCCATCAATTCAACTTTTACTTCTTCATCATTCTCCTAGTCTGACCTATCAGGCCTTAGTTCCCTTCTCTCCTTGCATTTATCTTGATACTCTTCAAATTTCATTCTCCATGCCAATTGCAAGAATACATGAGTTTTCACAAATGTATTGTCATCTAAAAACTCCCTGCATGCTTCCATTCTTGCATCTTGCACACTTTTACCTTTCATATCTAAATCGAAAAAAACCAATTTAGCTGACCTAGGAGGGGAAAACATACCAACCTACATGTCTTGATCAATAACAATAATTTCATCTGTCAGATCCTCATGTGGGTGATCAGTTCTCTACCTCTTAGGGCTTGGCTCAGATGGTGGTGATGGGGGACTATCTTTTGGTGAAGAATTTAAATCAATGATCTTAACTACCCCAAGTACTTTGAATTTTGGACCTGGTCATGGAGGCGCCTTCATTATTTGCTTCCCCTTCCTATCTACTTCCTCCTCATCACTGCTAATATCCTTTTTCCTTCTATAGATGGGTTGCTTTTCTGTAGGCTGGTATACTGACGTTGTTTCAATTGGCCCAACACTTTGTTCTTGCATACCCAGACTTAGCCTTAAATTTATCTTTTTAGTTCTCAAGGTATCCATAATCTCCTTGAAGTTCTTCATTAGAAAATCAATTTTCTTATGGTATGGACTAAACTCCAACAGTTGATCATACTTCGGATCCATTTCATGCACAACATCCAGTAGCTTACTATAAGCTATCCATTTCTCCTTGTTCAACTCCTACTTATTTAGATCAAATTCATTTCTAATCAGGTCCTCAAGGAAGTTGAACTCATGTGAAAATTTTCTAGCTTTTATTTTTTGTCTAAAAAGAGCAAAGAAACCCTCAGGATCATGTTGTTGCCTTGGACCACATCTCAAATGGTAATCAGCAAAAAAATTATCAAAATGTGTCCAGCCTCCCTTTGAAAATACAAAGTTAGAGACCACTGTATAATTAGGGAAGAATGTTCCTTTCCCCCTTCCAGTGAGATTGTCTTCATGAATACAACCTATCTGCCACATAACTTCTACAAACCCTACTCTTGGTGGCACATTGTATGGCAGTATGTGAGGGGTTCCCTGAAATCCATATACTCTCAAGACAATGCTGACTAGGTATGGGATAATGTCACCCTAGTTATGGTAAACCCTCAACTCTGGCTTCCTCCCCTTTGGCCTGAGGAAATCATGCAATTCCTTAGGGATCCTAGGTACATTCACCATCAATCTAGCCCTTAATCTAGAAGAAAAACAATTATCAAATTGCACATAACTAGTGCTTGCCTTATTACAGGATAAATCTGCAACCCATATCTGTATTGGAAACCTTTCTCCATCAACTGATTGCCTTAATTTCATCTTCTCAGAAAAGAAATCAGCATTCCTAAACATAAACATATGCATTAGCATAGAATAGCAAAAGAATTGAGTACCAGTATCATTTTTTTACAGCTTCGATAGCCCTTCATGTATCCTCTCATCCAAGAAAGAAGCAAAGTCATATGTCACAGAGAAGTTAGGGTGTTGTATTTGTACCCCCATGAACATGTACGAAATAGGCATTACCGCACCAAGACTAAAACCCAAAATCTGACATAATGAATAGAAAGTGGCTAGGAAAGGGTTTGCAAAAAAATTCAATCTAAAAGGTTCCTAGTCACTAGGGGTGATATGAAATTGTGAACCTCTTGCCCTGACCAGATGAGGTGGAAGCAGCTTAGCCCTAAAAAGAGATTTCATCTTTGCATACTCCTGCTTCATTTCCTCAAGATTGATAAGAACCAAGTCTTCACTCAGCTCACTCAAATCAAAAATATGTTGGATATCTTCTCTGTTAATTTCTAGTAGCACCCCTCCATCATTATCCCTAATTATCCGTGTAATAGGGTCATACCTCGTGGCCACTGCCCTAAGTAAGTCCACATCAAGGAATACATTTGGTACAACTAGCTTCCCTATGTCATACATCCATCCATTTGAAAAAGGGTGAGGCAAATTCCTCTGTCCATACCACAATATGAACATTTCTAAGCCGGTGAGAGGAACCTTAGAATCGACAATGTTGGAATAATTACACACTAACCCCTCCCTTAGGATTTTTCCTTGCATCAACACTACACCTTTCCTTCTATCATTCGTTGATAACGAAAATTGATCCAGGAAATCATCGTACAAGTTTCTTTTCAAATATTCAATGTGGCCAGAGTGTTGCTTGGTTGGTGCCATCTTGGACAAACTAGGGCTTCGTTACAATATTACACTTCAATTGGCTAGGACTAAGCAGAGATAGGAAACTATAGAGTAAAAAACTACAATTCCTCACAATTTATGATTAAACTATAGCCTTAACAAGAGATTTCAATAAGCTCAATGACAAGCATAGAAAAACCCTTTCCCAAATTTAGGTGCAGAATGATTGGGAGGCACAAAAAATAAACTTATGACTCTTTTTGCATAAACTCCAAATTCTAGCTGCAGCGGCTCACAATTTCACCTTCGGCTCTAAAACTGTTTTCATGAAATAATTGGATGCTTTGTGATATAAATGAGGTAGGAAAATTGATTTTATGTCGATCAAATCTCACCAGTAAATGTCTCATTCGCCATTAAAGCTCATTCGCAGGCTACACGAATGGCTCCAACCACATTTGATACATATTTAAATTTGAACCGTTGATCCTCCAGTTTGATCAAATCATCGACATCCACCTTCAAAACAGGATGACATAATCGCCAACACGGCAATAAGGGGTCCACCATGCCATACGCCACAAATGAAAACCACCTGGCGGTTGCCCACAATACTGCAATCCCTCGATTTACCATCGCGGGATGGCGGGCAACCGTTGATCCTTCTCATCAGAGATCCTGCTTCTTCAAAAATGGTCATCGTCCTTTCCATTAACTGTCGAGCAGCTTTTCCCTCAAAATTATAACATTCACGTTGGAATAAAGCATGTCCATCTCACAAGCACTTTAGTAATCCACCGGTTAACACATTTAGAACTGGCTAATGCTTCCTTCACTCTTTAGACCTCATCGGATGAGACACGTGGCAAGCGCTCGTGATATCACGATCCCATAATTCCTGATTACGGGATGGCGGGCACCATTGATCTATAGGAAATAGATCAACGACAGTGCTAATTCAACCCTCTACAAAATAAAACATTTATTAAAAGGGAAAGGGGACATCACCAGGCGGACAACACACAACAACATAAGTTGTTTTAAAATGACAAAGCACAGGGTCAGCCTAGACTTAGGGAAAATAAAAACCTACGGAATCCACAAAATTTAAAACCGAAGGGGCCAACACCTAGATGAAACGATGGGGCACAAGATTTTTAAAACCCCTCTAAAAAGGATATTTGATGCAGATTTAAATTCGAGCCGTCGATTCTTCAACTTGATCAAATCATCGACAACCACCTTCAAAACAAGCTGACACAATTTCCAACACGGCGATAAGGGGGCCACCTTACCATACACTATGAAGGAATTCCATGCTGCGGTTGCCCGCGATATCGCAATCTTGAAACTTCTGATCGTGCGATGGTGGGCAACCATTGATCCTGAGCATCAATGATCTCGTTCCTTTAACATAGTCGCTAGCCATGTCGTTAACCTTCGAGCAAATTTTCCAGCGAGATTATAACATATCCATCGATTTAGAACATGTGTGTCTCGAGAACACTTTAGTAATATGCCCCTTAATACATTTAAAGAATGCTAGTGTTTCCTTTACTCTTTAGGCTTCATCGGATGAGACACGTGGCACCCGCCCATGATTTCGCAATCAACCCAAGCACCATCGTGGGATGGCGGGTGTAAGGCCCCACCTTGCATGTGATTAGTAAAGACCTAATATGTTTTATGTGATCCTAAATAGATGGTAAGATGTATTATGGATGACAAATAGTGTGATTATTTGATAATGTTCTTGCTTATGCTACCATGAATGTAAGACCTCATTTCGTATCCCCCATTTTATTTCAATTAAACAATTAGTTACATGATGATTATGATGAAATGAATGATGAAACTCTTTTTAGGATTTATGGGCATTAACCTTGATTTAATTATGATAGAAGAACATATGAATTGTTGGATATAACTTGAAAGAGATGGGTTATTTGACATATTAAATTTTGGTAAATGGTTCATCGTTAATGTTATAGGAATTTAAAATGAATTACTAAGGTGGCAAACAACATGATGGAGTGACTATTTCATTGACTATATTCTTGTATGGGAGTAAGTGTGTATTTCCTTGGATTATAATGAAAATTGAATCTAGGTTCATTTGATGTATTAATGAGTAAATAGTTCATGAGTGAAAATTATGTGAATTGGATTGGCTAATAATATGAAGAGATATATGATCTAATCATGGTGACCTTGGTGATGTGCAGGAATTGAATATGCAAATAGGAGGAAGGATAAATATTGGAATCAAATCAGATACATCTTTGGAAGTTCTAAGTGTAGCCCTATTTGACTTAGAAGGGTTTGAGGTTTTATTATTGATTGGTTGATTATGTTTGAGTAGAGTCCAATTGTAGGTCATGTGATGTGAGTTTGGTTGGGGTTGGAACCCTTGGTCAAGATCAAGACTTGTATGTTCTTTTGTGGGTTTTAAAAAGGGATTATTGAGTCAATTTCCTTGGTTTTTGAACAAGAATAGACCCCTAGGACCTATACCTATGGGTTTGGAACCTTTTTGACATGTGAACTTGTCCTTGGAGTGTGAAAATACCCCTCAAAATTCCACATTCATGAATGTGACGAATTCAAAAAGTGTTGGGGCTTGGGAAGAGTGACTTGTCACTCTCAACCTCCCACTCCCCAAAAGTTCTTGGAATTGGCACAAGACTCACACATGTGTGAGCACTTGTGGGAAAGAGTGTAGGTTTGGAAGATTCCTATATACCTCAAGAAGATGGAAGATTTGGGCATTGCCCACTTCTCCTCTTGGAAAACTTTAATGGAGATAGTAGAGAATGATCAAGATGGCTTGGCAGAGGAAAGAAGGTTCAAGGAGTTAGCCTCCTCATATAAAGAGATAAGTATTCTCTCCTACTACTATTTCCCTTTGTTATTGGTGGTAAGGATGTGAAATATGGAATGAATCATGGTGGAGAATGGAAGGTAGAGAACTTAGATACATTAAGTTTGTGCTATGTTAGTTTTATTTCTTTGTAAAAATGAGAAAAGACTCCATTTATCATCTTGGGGTTGATAAATTCTGCTCGGGGGTATGGCTAGAGTCCATGAGGCTCCATGATGCCATTACGGTAGGGTGGAGAGTAGACCTTGATCAGTTGTGTGTCTTTCATT
This sequence comes from Sequoia sempervirens, assembly GCA_007258455.2. Classification (NCBI taxonomy): domain Eukaryota; kingdom Viridiplantae; phylum Streptophyta; class Pinopsida; order Cupressales; family Cupressaceae; genus Sequoia; species Sequoia sempervirens. The sequence goes on from VDFB02379711.1 coordinate 160,558,504, forward strand.
GTACTTCATTAAAAAAAAATTTGTAATATGGAACGCTAATGTTTCATTGTAAAATGAAAGTGAATAGAAAGGAGAAAACCCTTATTTACTGTTATGAAGGAATCATCATTTCCCTGATATTATTGCAATGTTAGTCTTTTTTTTTTTCTATTTCATATATGTCCAATGAATAGATGGGAAGGAAAGCTTTATCCCCTTGTATGCATTCTTCACAGATTTACTTAGGTTTGCAAAATAAAAATGTTGGATGATCTCTATAAAATTGTTCTAGTTCCTTTAAAATGATGCAAGGAATACATATTAACTCCAGTTTATTTCTTTTTATTTCTTTTTAATTTTTTGAAACCAAAGACAGATCTTCATAACACCATTGTTCCCAAAATTTATATGTTAGCTGGTTTACAAATACGCTGGAAATGAGGGTGTAAATAACATTTTATTATTCTGTTTCGTTGCTAATTAGATGTAAATATTTCATTTAGAAGTAAAAACACCGCCAATATCCCATTGAGGAGGGAATGAATAATTTATTTATTTAAATAAAGAAAAGTGAAGTATTCTAAAGAAATATTATTTAAAAATAAAAATAAAAGAATAAATTATTATGCTGTCTACATGAGTAGCAACTATGGTGCTTTCTTTCAGTTCAAGAAGGGTTTTGCAGTCTAAATGAAGTATGGTACTACTTTGTGCATTCAGGCCCACATATGGAGATTCTAATTTCTCGGGTGTTTACTTGAATCATAGGTTGTATATCTTGAAAGGAGAATGATATATAATTTTGTATGAGCAAAAAATAAATAAATAAATAAATAAATTGCTCTTCTCTAGATAAATCCATGGTACCCATTTAAAAATGATGTTCGGTGTTATTGCCGGAAGGAAGCCTGCGTCAGGAGTTGAGGAACCCTACCCACTTGTACACAAATAGGATCATTTCTATAATATAGGTTTGTGAAGTATAAATATCCTATCATGTCAGTTTAATCTTGCATGTAACTATCAGAGATATATGTATAGAAGTACAAAGGAAGCCACATCGTAGGCATATACATTCCACTATTATAAGATGCAGTTATAACCCTGCAAGCAATATATTCACCTACTAACCAGATTTTCTCAGATTCACCAATTGTAAGGCCATCGTCTACATTCTATAGAGTTAAATGTGAAACTTCATTATTGGGTATGTTACACATACATTTTTGTATATATCAAACTACATAAAATTAGTCTATCTTGTAACTGAAGGAAGGCTGTCTGCAAGAAGTCTCAAATATAAAATACATAGATATTTTTCAAGTAAATGTTAAATGTTAAACATGTTGTAGGCATATAAGTTTGTTTCAAATATTGCTTGAAATAAAATTCATAAAAGAAAAGAGATCAGAGATAAATAATGAACAATGAACAAAAGTAAAAGAAAGAAAAGTAGTTGGGCCGCTGCCATGGAGCCATGACGCAGTGGTGCCTTGGTTTCTATGAAGAGGTTCGCTGCTCCCATGGACTGTGAGACACGAGTCTTGCCGCCTCCATGAGAGTGGCTTGAGCTTGTCTTGAAATTTGACCATTATCTTCTTAATCTAGACCCAACGCCATGGCTAGGACATTTAGCTCGCTGGTTAGCCAACACCACTCGCCGCGCAGTTGTTGCTTCAATCCATTCACTGTAATTAATGCTATTCTGCAAGCTCAGACTTAGGTACGTAGGCTAGTCAAGGCCCGAATTTAATGTGCATGAAGGCATGATCAAGATGCTAAAATAGTCTCATTCTTATCTAGAAGTATACTTGAATTCAATGGAATCATAATATAAACCATTTGATTGAACAAACGAGGCAGACTGAATAATCCACTAGGTTACCGTTGAACTTCATAGTTTCCTAGAAAATGGATATGTGGCTTATAGCGTTGTCAGACCAACCCTCGGGGCTCAGATCTTCCACCTTCTAGGCATTGCAGTCGTGAGGTGACAAGAGAGAATTTTGGGACTGTAGTTTGAAGTACTTTTTCAACTGTATGCCTCTAGGCTGGTCACTCTCACAAATTTGGTAAGGATAGGTAGCACGAGAGCAAGTCTTTGGCGACTGCCCGGAGCCAATATCTTCTTCGGAATAGACTTAACATAAGGCCCTTGCCTTAGCAATTCTAGCACGGTAGAAGGGGATGAATTAGTGTACTATAATCCATGCGAAAGAAGGCAGCAAAGATAGCAAGTTCAAAGCGTTAGCCTTATCATAAGAGAATTAATCATTAGTAATGAGTAATAGATCGTGTGATCCCATTAGTCATATTGATAACAGAAAATCAAGTATTGGTCAAATTAAACTCAGCAATAACAAAACCAGCTTACTGTGTAATGAACGTAAGAATTCGTAAATAATGGATTTTTCTTTATAAGCGGAAGGAATAAGAACAGCAGTAAAAAAAAAAAATTAATTGATTGTGACATATCCGTGATTAGGACTTGTATTTGACACTCCTTACAACATTTTACTATCCCCAATCTTCCACGTGTATGGTGTTTGGTGATTAAAATATTATATATATATTAAAAAAATAAAATAAAAATCTAAGACTCTAAATATAAATAATTATCTATACAAGAAGTGAGAAAAGTAAAAGAGCGCTTTATTTAAAAGAATCGCATATATACTTATGGGCATTTTTCTTTACATATGTGTTCTTTTCTTTTGTCCCTATAAAAGTCCCTTTTAAGTTATGACATATAGTTTAAGATCTCCTTATTTATACTTTATGACATGTAGTTTAAGATTTCCTTATTATAGTTTATATATGTGAGATTAAGTGTGAAGTTTAATTATGATTCTCTTAGTGAATGAAATAAGTAAATAAAATAAAATAAGAAATCTTTATTATTTTTATATATTGATACTTTTATTATAAATGCAGTATTTATGTCTTTTAAATATTTATATAATTATTTGAAAATAAATATAGATAAAAGTACATAATATTTATGCATAAACATACTTTGATTTTAATAGGTATAAAGTTATAATTTAAAAGAAAACAAGCGAGTAGATGGGTCTTGTTTATGTATATGGTTGAGTAACAATGTAGGACTCGAGGCCTTACTATTCCATTCAGGTAGGTAGTTGGGGTCTTCACTAATAGTGAGATCAATGATTTAATTTAACTGCCAATGATCTATATGGTCTTGCGTTACACAGTTCAAATTCATATAGTAAGACGGGTTGAGATATATCTTTGTAGAAGGAGTTAAGGGCATGTCACTATATCAATAGTGTGTTGTATACACCAATCATGTTAAAGATTCAAAGGGTTAGGTTGTCCTATTCCCTTCCTTGGAGATTAACCTATCAACACGTTGCTAGATTGACTTGTCCAACCCTAAAGGGTAGTATTTTATACAATGATAGTTAGTTGAGGGTAAACCATTGTGTAGAATTTGAATATTAGGGATTTTCTTTGTTACGTGAATTGACATACATTCGTGTCCTTTCTTCTAGTGACCTCCCCACCCTCTACAATTGAGTGATGTGTCGGTGGGGTTAAACATGTTTGATGATTATTTAAAAAATAAAAAATAAAAAAAATTTAAGTCATGTTTTTGCCCTAGTGTAAAATATGGGCATTACAGCAGGGAACAGTTAAGATCAAATGGCAGTTGGTAAGCGATAGTGCAAATTTGATCCCCCGGATAGGACACGTGGCGCCCGCCTATTATTTCACGATCCTTCAATTCCTAATCATGGGATGGTGGGCATCGTTGATATCTGCAGGAAATAGATCAACGAAAACACTAAATCAACCCTTGCAAAATAAAACATTCATTAAAAGGAGAAGTGGGAATTACTAGGCGGACGACAAAGAAAAAAATTATATTTATAGAAGAAAAATAAAATAAATTTACAAATTGTTTTATAATTTCACTTTTAACTTTAAATGTATGTTCACTCATTAAGTTGTATTTTTTTTACAATCACATTTTTATTTTAGATGTTTTTTATAAAATATAAAGATGCATTAAAAATATATTAGAAATATTTTTCTTTATATTATATAGCATTCATAACATTAAATTAACATAGAATAATTTCACAATATCACTTAACCAATCAAGAAAAATTTAATCATTACTATGCAACATTATTCTCACATCAAACTAACAAATAAACATTGATTTTTTTTTATTTTTTATATTATAACATTCATAACTTAAACCTTTTATACACAATATCAAGTTAATTATAAAAAACACATAAAATTATTTATAAGCAACTTAAATTTTTTAACAATTTAATAAAATATAATTTAATATAATTAAGAAAAATTTAATACTAATTATAGATAAATTTATGAAATATTGATTTACTTATCAAGAAAAAATCAATGATAAATTTACTTACCAATCTATTTTAACCATCAAGAAAAAATTAATCATTAGTGATTGCAACATTATTGGCACATCTTTTAAACTGACAAATAGACATTGAAAACACATTTATTTTTTATATTATAACATTCATAACTTAAACCTTTTTACACATAATGTCAAGTTAATTATAAAAATACATAAAATTATTTATAAGAAACTTAAATTTTTTAACAACATATAATAGAGTTTAGATTTGTTATATCTCTCATATATCAACATAGGTAAATTTAAAAATATTTTTAATTTTATAATTTCAAAACAAAATGAATGAATTTATAGAAGATTATTTTTATTAAAGTGATAGAATTTAACCCCAATACTAACACTAATTATAAGTCTAACCATTACCTCAACCCTAAAACTAACATTAATTAACTTCAAACCAAACTCTAATTTATATCCAACCCTAAACATAACTATGATTCTAAAACTAACATTAATAAAATCGTAATTGATCCATAACCCTAACCCTAATACTAAGCCTTGCCCCAATTGAACCATAACACTAACCCCAACCTTTATTATAGAACCTTAATCTTTACCCCAACCCTAATCCTAGTTCAACCCTATACCTAATTTTAATTAAATTCTAACCCTAATTGAACCTTTTAAACTAACAAATAAACATTGAAAACAAATTTATTTTGTATATTATAACATTCATAACTTAAAACTTCTATACACAATGTCAAGTTAATTATAAGAACACAAAATTATTTATAAGCAACTTAAATTTTTTAACAATTTAATAAAATATAATTTAAATTTAACTATAAATGGTATAGAGTTTAGATTTTCTATATTTCTCATATATCAACATAGGTAAATTTGAAAATATTTTAAATTATACAATTTCAAAAAAAAATTGAATGAATATATAGAAGATTATTTTTAATAAAGTGATAGAATCTAATCCCAATACTAACATTAATTATAAGTCTAACCATAACCCTGTTAGAGTAATAAGTTATTATGCTTAATTAATTACATCACATTGATTAATTAATTAAGTCACTTATTCCTCTTTATTACTTAAGCTAAACTTAGGCACATTAATTAATTAATTATTAATTATTAAGTGTGCACACTAGGGTTTCATTTAGGGTTTCCCTTTAGGGTTTCTTGATCTCCTTCATAAGGATTGATCACTTTGTAATAATTGATTCTCTTAATGCATTTTTACTGAGAGGTTTACAGAGCATCTTTTTGGTTCTTCATATCTTTTGCATGTGACAGGTATTCATCTTGCATGCAGGTGATCTTGGATTCTAACATGGTATTAGAGCTCCAGACCTGCAGCTGCTTGTTCGTGATATGAAGATATGGCCTCTCTGTGAGTTTCAAGTGCAAGGGTTTCCACATGCATCATTTCTGCAAGATCTGGAGGTAGCCTATTTTTTGGGACACAATGGGCTCAAACGGACGTCGCCATTGTGTTCGCAGTGTCCCAAAACCCTAGAAACGCCTGTCAAATCATCGATTTTGGTGAAGTTGGTCCGAGAGGCAAAAAAAATTTGTCTGGGGGCCGTACGGCCTTCCCCTGCACGCATTTCGAGGCACGATGTTCAAAAAAAATTTAAAAAAACATGTTTTTTTTGGAATCTGCGTGGTGCTCACAGTGCAAAAGCCTCCGCCGCCCAGCGGCCATCGGGTGGCCACTGGCCCGCCACCGCCGCCGGGCTCCTCCACCCACCAGCTGCTCGGTGTTTTCAGCCCCCGCCGGGCCCTTCAACCAGGCCGAGGTCCTATGGAGGACCATGGGCCCCCGCTCAGCCCTGCCGAGACTCCAGCCCACCACTCGGCTGCCAGCCCCTGAGGGCTCTCATCTCCTCCAGCGCGGTCCTATGGGGACCAGGGGCTCCGCCCCAGCCACCGACCAGACCCCTCCAGCACCAACCCGCGGTCACATGCACGGCCAAGGGCCAAATTTTTTTTCCATTTTGCAGGGGGGACTATTTTTTTTGCGGCGACGGCCAGACGGCCGTCAATTTTAACCTCGTGAATGGGTGACGTCAACATGACGTCATCGGCCGTACGGCCCTCTTTTCCCTCCTAACCCTAGTTTTTCCTAAAAGAGCAGTTTTTTTCTTTTGGCCATAACTTGGGCATACGGTATCGAAATCGGGCAAATGAGATATCGTCGGAAAGCAAGTTCCGAGCTCTTTCGTTTGGTGTAGTTTATTTTTCAATATTTTACTTTTTTACTGCATTTATTGCTGTTTGAAGTCAGATGTTGTTTTTGGACTTCCGAGCTCATAACTTTTTGCCACGATCTCCAATTTTTGCCTCGTTTGCGGCGTTGGAAAGGTATTGAGGAGCTCTATATTGCTGTCCATACAATTTTTCTGTATATGTCCCAGGTTTATCAGTTAGTCCAGATTTGGCCCGATGGGTTGTTTGGCGATTACTTGGATGTTTTGGCAATTGGGAGAGTGCATCTTGCATCTTTGCACTTCGCTTTCAGTAATACATCATTCAATAATTGCTTGCTGCTTCATAGATTCCAGAGTTGTTCCTGTTTGGAGTTTTCGAGTGTTCCGTGGCATCAGGTTTTCTGTTGCTTTATCATGATTCCTTGAGTCAATCAGTGACTCTCATCTGGTTTCAGTAGTATACAGAAGAATATTTCCTTGCTTGCCTATATCAAGTTCCAGTGTTACTCTATAGAGTTCTTCCAGTGCTTCTTTGCAGCATGTTATCTCATTGTAAGGGGGGTTTTGTCCCACTGAGTTTTTCTTCTTTACTCCTTATTGCATTTGTAAATGGGCACTGATCAGCCTAGTTGTTGGGACCCATCTTTGTTTCATGCATCTTATTCTAGTGTTTTAGCTTCTTCCTAAGCTCATCTTATAGTGTTAGAGTAATAAGTTATTATGCTTAATTAATTACATCACATTGATTAATTAATTAAGTCACTTATTCCTCTTTATTACTTAAGCTAAACTTAGGCACATTAATTAATTAATTATTAATTATTAAGTGTGCACACTAGTTTCATTTAGGGTTTCCTTTTAGGGTTTCTTGATCTCATTCATAAGGATTGATCACTTTGTAATAATTGATTCTCTTAATGCATTTTTACTAGAGGTTTACATCTTTTGGTTCTTCATATCTCTTTGCATGTGATGTGTGTTCATCTTGCATGCAGTGATCTTGATTCTAACAAACCCCCAACCCTAAAACTAACACTAATTAACTTCAAACCTAACTCTAATTTTATATCCAACCCTAAACATAACTATGATTCTAAAACTAACATTAATGAAACCCTAACCCTAATACTAACCCTTGCCCCAATTGAACCCTAACACTAACCCCAAGCTCTATCATAGAACCTTAATCTTTACCCCAACCCCAACCCTAATCCTAATAGAATCCTATACCTAATTTTAATTAAAGTATAACCCTATTTGAACCTTAAACTTAATTGAACTCATGTTTAGGGTTAGGGTTCAATTAAGGTTAGGGTTGAATTATGGTTATGATTAGGGTCAAAATTCAAATAGGATTATGGTTGGAGTTTAATTAAGTTTTCTATTCACTTAGGGTTAAGGTTCAATTAGTATTCAATTTGGGTTAGGGATCAATTAGGGTTATAATTCAATAAGGGTTTAATTAAGGTCAGGGTTAAGGTTAGTCTTAAATTAGGGCTAGGATTGGAGTTAGGGTTCAATTAAGGTAAGGGTTATTATCTATTTTAGGGTTAGGGTTCAATTAGAGTTCTCTAGGTTTTGATACAATTAGGGTTAGGTTTCAACAATACCTAGGGTTACGATTACAGTTCAATTAGTGTTAGAGTTAGGGTTATAATACAAGTTCAATCAGGTTAGGGTCAAGGTTTAATTAGTGTTAGAGTTAGGGTTGCAATAATAAAATTTTCCATAATGATATGGAAAGGCATTCAATTGGATTCATATACAAATGCATAAATAAGAATTGGTAATTAAGAATTCTCTAGAACTAAAGTTATAACAACAAATACAATCCTTAGCTTAATCATTTGTTCTTTGTTAGGGTTGGGATAAGAATTTAATGGGGCCAACCGAGACTTAGGAAATAAAACCCTACGGAGGAAATAAAGTATTAAAATCAAAGTTGGGTTTTAATTTTAATCTGGTGACGTAAGCATAAGCCATTAACTCCAGTGGTCATGTCACCGATGGCTTAGCCAAAGCCTTTCATTAAATACTAACCGTGCAATGTGTAGGTTTTCCAGATTCGAAGATATGGGAGAAGATCTCGATCGTACCCCGCCAACTCGCAGACCTAAGGTGTCGCCCTGTTATTTGGCACGAGGTCAGAAAAAGGCAGATGTGTGTCCTGTATGGAATGTGGGGCCCAATCTCCACTATTGAGCTCATAACCCATGGTTTTAGATCGACAACCAAGATCAAAAGAAAATGTAAATCTCTATTGTTCCCTGCTAGCTCGTAGGAGGAAGATGAAGGTTGGTTAAAAGCTGTGAGGTCAAAGAGATTGCGATGCATAGCTCTAGTTGTTTAGTTTGCAAAGTGCATAGGACCTGCTGACATGGTAGTTGGTTTCTGAGATGGATTAATGTTATTGGTCATGAGGAAGGTGAACGATGCTTTGTTGGATGTCAAACCGAGTTAGCCCGAGATAAACCATTTGATCTGCCAACTCTTCAGGAGATCAGTGGGCAGTATTCAAAGTTGGAAAATGGCACATGGTGGTTGTTTTATCATACAACTAGTGAAGCATTAATGAATTATTCCTTGCTTGTGTAGTCACATCGATCTCAATTTGTGTGAAGATGTTGTTGTTGGCAATCATGAAGGGTGATCTTTGGATTCTCATGCAGCTCTAGTTAAACAGTGATAGTACATACGCTGCCAAATTGCCATGTTTGCACATGCACTTTTACTAAGCATTGATGAAGGTTGCCATTACCTCGCACAATAAATACAAGAGGAATTAACTGCTAATAGTGTCATTCTTGTAGTAGTTAGAGCACTTTGTGGGCTGAGTCTAATCAAGCTTGAGTGCTTGTCTGAGAAGAAAAAATGAGTAAGTCAGTAAGGAGGTCTGTTCGTTTGAGCTCACAAAAGCTCGGTCATGCTATTCAGGAAGGTGCTTTGGTTGACAAGCCCAGGCTTGTGCCCACTAGATGCAGTAGAAGGTTGCAATTCTAGGACGTTGTTGCTCAACTGGTAGATGACAAAGGCAAGCAGTCGGTGTGCTCTATTACTAGTGTCGGTAGGAAAATAAGGTATGGGCATGGCTCCTCTGGATGCCAATACTCGCCCATTGACCTTACGAGCAACACTTCTGATGATGTAACCGAGACTGACTCTGACTACTATCGGTATTTACCTCACTTCAATCATGGTATGCCCTCTGATGAGGAAGTGATATCTGTGGTGCCATTGGTTGTTAAAACCCCAAGCAGACAGACTAGAACCGTATTGGGAAAGGACAAGAAAGAAGAGGAGGCTGAGGGTCTACCGTATTGGGCAACAACTAGAAGTGGGCATGTATACCGGGGTCTGAGTGTTGGTAAGTGTAGGGTGGCAGGTAAATAAGAAGTTGTTGTGGTGCCTTCATGGCAATTTGGTTGCCTGGTTTTTTTGCGTGGATAGTGACAAGGGGATTTTGATGACAATTTATGTTCCCTTTTCTTTTAGCTTTCCCTAGTTCATGCGCCACTATGTTTTGCAGATTCAATGTGTGGGAAGTTTTGAAATGAAAGTAAAATGCAATGGAGATTTTGTTCAAATGAAAGTTTGTGGTGAAATTACATTTGAGCTCGAAGCTTGTTGCTCCCTTGTCATATAAAAGGGAATTCAAGGCTCATTTGTAGGGAGAGAACTGATGAAAGCTCTATCTAGGTTTTGAGTTGAATATATGGGTAGAAAGATATCTGTCCTCTGATGAGGAAGTGATATATGTGGTACCATTGGCTATTAAAACCCCAAGCGGATGGACTAGAACCATATTGGGCAAGGACAAGAAAGAAGAGGAGGCTGAGGGTCTACCGTATTGGGCAACAACTAGAAGCGGGCGTGTATACCGGGGTCTGAGTGTTGGTAAGGGGTAGGGTGGTGGGTAAATAAGAAGTTGTTGTGGTGCCTTAGTGGTAATTTGGTTGCCTAGTTTTTTACGTGGATACAAAGGGGATTGTGATGACAATTTGTGTTCCCTTTTCTTTTACCTTTCCCCAGTTCATGCACTATATATGTTTTGCAGATTCAATGTGTCGGAAGTTTTGTAATGAAAGTAAAATGCAATGGAGATTTTGTTCAAATGAAAATTTGTGGTGAAATTACATTTGAGCCCGAAGCTTGTTGCTCCCTTGTCATATAAAAGGGAATTCAAGGCTCATTTGTAGGGAGAGAACTGATGAAAGCTTTAGCTAGGTTTTGAGTTGAATATATGGGTAGAAAGATATATGTCCTCTAATGAGGAAGTGATATATGTGGTTCCATTGGCTGTTAAAACCCCAAGCAGACGGAATAGAATAGATAGCCTGTTTTGAGTTTTGGATGAATATATGCAAATTATTTTAAATTGTATGCAGATATGACTTATAAGCATGAATAAACGTATAATTCTAATATATTTTCTCTCCTTATGTGGATTTGAGTGAATTTTGAATGAAATGTTAATGATGTTTTCATTCTTCTTTTGAGAATTTGTTCAATTGTGTGTCTATGTTTTGGGTAGAATTCAATTTTAAAATTTTGAGGTTTCATATTTATGTGTGAGATTGATCTAATATTCCAGAAAATGAATGTTAAAATATCATGAAAAAAATGTGCATAGAATGAATGTAGAAGTAAAATTATATTTTCATATATTCATAAAATAAGATCTAATAAACAAAAAATATATGCAATTAAAAATGAAGGAAAAATAATTCAACCCAAATTTAGATAAGAGAGATAATTAGATTATATGATAACTTTAAGGATAGGGTTAGGGTTTGATTAGGATTAGTGTTCTCTCTAGGGTTATGATTAGAGTTATGAATCTACAATTAGGGTTCAATTAGGGTTATGATTAGAGTTATGAATCTACAATTAGGGTTCAATTAATGTTCACTTAGGGTTTCTTTCTTGGGAGAAGTTTATTGAATGGTAAGTGTATTTTATAAAATTAATATGTTAAGAATTAATTTTAGATAATACTACATGTGGTATTAAATTGTAGATTAAAATTGATAATAGATTTCCTTCCTTCTTTTGCATTGTAAGCTACCATAATATATGGCCTTAAAATCCTATTCATATTTTGAGCTTTTCTAAACTATACAACACGACATCCAACAAAAAAAAATTGTTATGCATTTTTCCAAGCACAAATCCTTAGAATTCTTAATGTGTTACTTAGGTTAATTCTTTATTGCAATAAATAAATACACACTAATATATATATTATGGATTTTAGGGAAAATATTAAAATATTTATATATATAGAAAAATTTAAATGGAAGGGATTCAAGTACATACCTTTGCTTTTGTTAATGTTGATGAAGATACAAATCTTGATGAAGTGCCAAATTTGATGACATGATATAAAAAACTGGAATATCTTTGCTCTATGTGGCACTTGAAATTTTGTACAAAACTATAACTAACTCTATGTCAAATTTGTGACTTTGGACCTATTTTGCATCAATAAATATGAGCTTTGACACATGCCTCCTAATCTAGCATACAATATGTACTTAAATGCTCAAAATAGTTGGGAGTAGTGTTGAGATTGGTGGATCTTTGGGAAGGTCCAATGCTTCACCTTTGTATCTCTCCCTATAGATAGAGGTAGAGATGAATATATAATGAGAGAGGAAAAGGGATAAAAATAGATAGAGATATAGAGAGAGAGTGAGAAATAAATATATAGAGAGATAGGAGATAGAGGGGGGATATATATATATATAGAGAGAGAGAGAGATGGCAAGATAGAGATATAAGGAGATATAGAGAGAGGGGAGAGAGAGAGAGATAAGTAGAGAAAATAAAATAGAGATGGAGAGGGAGATAGAAGTAGGGGGAGATAGAGAGAGAAAGAGAGAGGAGAGATAGATAAATGGGAAGAGAAAGACATAGATATAGAGATATATGGGAAGATAAAGGGAAAAATAGCTTGAGATATGAAGATAGATAGGGTATAGGGAGGGAGCAAGAGAGGGAGAGATGGGGAGAGATAGAGAGAGGGAGGGAGAAAGGGAGAGAGATATGTAGAGGAGGGAGAGATAGAAGATGGGGAAGAGGGAGATATATGTAGAGAGGGGGAGAGAGGGAGAGGAGAGGGGGAGGCTAATTTTTTACTTTAAATTCTATAAAATATTCAATAAATAATAATATAAATATTATAATAATTATATAATTTGTATTTTAAATTACACACTATATTTTATTTTTTGAAAAATATGTAATTTTTTAACCATTTTCCTATATATTTAGTATTAATATTTTTACATCTTTTAACAATTCAATATATAATAAAAATAAAATATAGTTAAAATAATTTAATTAACTAGCATACCTATATTAATTAATAATATATGTAAAACACATCGAGAGTTATCTTTATCAAGATGCCTATTGACTTGAAATAATGCTTACATTTTCATGAATATGAATTTGGAAAGCAATCAATTTGATTTCATTATTGTTTGTGTCATTGTTTATCTCAATTCCCATATATAAAGGTACACATTGAAATTTGAAATCATACCAACTTGTCTATAACAACAACCATACAAGAACAATAAATTTAAAAGTAGAAATGTTCATCAATAATTAGATTTAGTATTGACAACATCAAAGAAGTATATCATGACAAAATGGCATTAACTAACTTAGATATATCCACTATTTTTTTTTTCAAATGTTTGAATACATTGTTAACATTATATACATTCAAGCATTTGAATGTTATGAAACCTATAGCTTTGCAATTGAGTCTAATAAAGCTTTGCTCTCAGATGAATAATCAAACTTTGTTGTTTTTATGACTATGCATTTAATCCTTTGTTCAAGTATATAAGTCTCTTTTTTCACTTGAAGTTTAAATATGTATCTATTGAAAAGGACCTTTTGTATAATGTGTGAAAACTTAACATCATCTTGTTTTTCATGCTTCAAAATGTTCAATTCTTTTTTTGTTACACCCATAATTTCTTCTGCCACTTCTTCAAAAGTTGTAATCCAAGTGAATGAAGTATTTTCTTGCACTTTGCATTGAATTATATATTTATAATCACATTCAGGGAAAGTTTTATCACATCGATGAGCGAAGGCGGCTGGTGCGGTGGTGTAACGAGCGCGTCTGATCCAGAGACTGGATTGAGGGTCTCATCATTTTCCTAGTGGGGGAGGCCAGACCCTCCCCCATAGAGGTAAGCTTCCTCCGTGCCCTTCGATAGTTGTCCTCATTGTTTTCTTTCCTTGTTGCGTTGGTTCTAGGGTTGTTGTTGTTGTTGTTTGTGTGTTTGTTGGTTCCTTCTCCTTTCTTCCCTGGCTGAAGGGCCTACTGTTCATCTTAAACTCGATGGAGGGGGGTACACCCCCCCTCGCTCCTTCTGGGGACTCTGCATTTTTTGGTGGGGTAGTTAATAACGGTAACCTCCCCAAGTCTTTCAAGGATGTTGTTGTAAATGAATTCCCAAATTTTTTGAAGACTGCAAAATTCTTCCTCGACCCCATTGGTGAAGGAGAAACATCTGGTGCAAATGGAGGCCCACAAGGTTGGATTCCTCCGGATACCACTTTGGTTTCTCCAAATAAGGATATGCTTGATTCTATTCATAAGGAGAGGGGTAGGTTATCTGGGGTCGTAGTTTTCATGGCTGTCATTGACTTGGATAATCTCCCATCCAGAAAATACTTAGATAGCTGGTTCAACTCTGTTTGGAACAAGAAACTAAATGTGCAAATTTCCCTGTGCCGTATGATTCAAAAGGGTCTGTTTTTAATATTCTTTAGAAATCATGAGATGCAAACCAAAATATTGAAGAAACCCTACTGGAGTGTCGGCAAATCCATCTTTAGGGTTTTATCCTGGAAATTGGGGGAAAATTGTGATGAAATCCTTGCCCTGTCCAGCCCTAAGTGGTTGTTGATAAAAAAATATACCACAGGATTTGTGGTCTTTTGTTGCTCAAATTGTGGAACCATTTGGCAAGGTGATTAGGTTGGATTGGCCTAAAGTTACCTTGCTAGATTTAAATGCTCGGGTGCTCATCTCCCTTAACCCTGGGGTGGTTTTGCCTGAAAATATTGGAATCAAAATTGATGGCTCTATCCTGGTCTGTCCTGTTGAAGTCCTCGGAGGGATGGGTGCTTGTTACCTTTGTAGGAAAGAAGGGCATTTGAGAAAGAATTTCCTATTGATCCTTGGGGGTCTCAACCGACACTCAGTAAGGGCCTACAAGGGTTCTGAAAAGCCATCCTCGCCAGCTGATGGTGGGGTTTTGTCACCCTCCATTGGCAGGGGTTATCCGCCTGATGTCACCTCTCCTTTGCCCTCGACCCCGTTGTCTCCTCCCCTGTCTTGTGACGGCCCTCCCGCTGCTTCCAAGCCTCTTGCCTCCTCCCTCTCCCTGTTGTTTTCTAATCCTTCATTCCCCATCCGTAGCAATCCCTCTCCTTCCTCAGTCCTTCCCCCTTCCCCTCCTCCTTGCCTTTCGTCCCTTCCTTTGCCCCCTGCTCCCAACACCAAGCCTGACGCTCCAGATGGAAATGTTAAATTAAATGCACAACAGCTAGCTCTACAAGACATCATGAAAAAAGGTGGTAACATGAATAAGAATGCTCAAAAGAGAATTGAAGTTATTAAAACATATGTCAATGGCATTGTGGTCGATGAAGAAACTGTTATCTCTGACTATCATGTAGGTGAAAATAGAAAATGTAATGATGCTTCCTCCTTGGACAAGATTCCAATCTCTGTCAATGAATCTATTCAGCCCTCCAAAATTCCCTTTGATTCTAAAGCATTGGATCCTTTAATTGGTGAGATCTCTGCTATCGAGGGGGTCGCAGGTAGGGTTGAGGAGGCCAAGGTAGGCAACTGTGGAGATTCTTCCCCTACCCAAAATGGTGACCGCCTTGATTCTTTGGCTAAAATGGTTTGTAGAGGGTCGGTGGAGATGACTGATGCTCCACTTGTCAGGGCTTCTACTCTCTGCCCGATTAGTGGTCCTACAAGTCCTTTTGGCTACCTTGATGGTGAGGAGACACCTGGTAGTACAGTGGACCTCCTTTGTAATGGCATTATAGAGAATAGTGATTGTAAAGATTCTGGAAGTAAAACTAAGATAAGTCTACAAGGCTCTAACACCATTGATGGGGATTCTAACCCCCCTCCCCCTAAAGAGCCTAAAAAGAGGGGTAGGAAGAAAGGCAACACCATAGCCATCTGCAAGAATGGGACTATGATCTCCAAAAGCAAAAGAAAGAATACCAGCATAGTGCTGGCTGTACCTTCTCCTAAGAGATTGGAAAATGAGGAAAGTGTAATCAAGATCTTTGAAACATGTTTAAGAATGCTAAATATCCCCCTACCCCCAAGTGCAATAATGATGATTAACCTTACCTCTTGGAATGTGAGGGGTTTAGAGTCCCCTGACAGAAAGTATGTTGTCAGACAATTTCTTAATCTTGATCAAAACAAGGATTTTGTCTTCCTGCAAGAACTCAAGGCTGTAGGCTTCATGCTTGAAACCAATTTAAAGTTTATTTGGGGGAACTCTTGGTTCATGGCATCCAAGCATGAGAAAGGCAGAGGGGGTGTTGCCATCCTGGTGGCTAATAAATGGAAACCCTACCTCACTAACTCAGGGGTCTCCCCATGCAACAGGGCTGTTTGGGCCACCTTTGAAAGATGCGATGCCAAATTTGGTGTTTGTTTAATTTATGCTCCAAATGACTATCTAAGTAGGAGTGAGCTCTGGAGGTGGCTTGCAAGGCTGCCAGATGTCCCTTGGGTGTTAGGTGGGGACTTTAACATGATTGAACATCGAGAAGATAAAAAGGGTGGTGTTGATATGGACTGGAAAGGAAATGAGAGACACTATTGGCTCAGAATGAAGAACAGGCTCAATATTCTCGATCCTCTTGAAGGTCTTAAGCAAGAAAGCAATGGTGTGTGGTTTTCTTGGTGTAATGCTCAGAAGGGTTGCAAAAGAATCTATAGTAGATTGGATAGATTCTATGCCAATAAAGATGTGTGTTGTTTTGAGCCCATTAGTGAAGGAAATAAAGTCCTGGTTTATCCGTACACACTATCAAACCATCACCCTATTAAAGCTAAAATAACTATAAATTATGGGATCAAGATTAGGCCCAAGAATAAAGATAATTTTCTGCTCAACACTAGTCTACTGAGAGACCAAGATTGCATTGAGGCTGTTAATACCTTAAGGGGTATCAATAGGTGGATGTTGAAAGACCTCGGCCCTATTGATAGATGGAATCAAAATGTCTTGTCTTGGAAATGTATTTTTCAGACAGTTGGCCAGAAAAAAGCTCTAGGTAGGAGGAGGCAAGAAGATCACCTCCAAGAAGTTTTACTTGCTGCTGAAACAAGGATTCAGGAAAATCATTCAGATGAAAAGCTCTATGAGGAACTCAACAAGGCCAAAATATCCTTGAGGAAGCTGCAAACTGATAAGATTCAGGGGTTGAAAGTGAGGGAAAAACTCAATTGGCTTAATAACGGGGATAAAGGGACACGGTTTTTTTTCAGGTATATAAAAGAAAAAGGCATGAAGGAGCAAATTGATCAGATTTGTCATAATGGTGTGACCCTGTCAAATCAAGAGGACATATTGCAACAATTTACTTTCTTCTACAAGGACCTCTTCAAATCTGAGGATGATGGGGCTGACTGTTTGGGGGCTAGAAACAAGCTCAAGAGTTTGATGCCTAGGAAAATTTCTGAAGATGATAGTATACAATTAGCGGCTGAGATTTCCAAGGAAGAAATGAAAAGAGCAATCCTTGCCATGAGTAACGATAAATCTCCAGGGATAGACGGTCTTCCCGTGGAATTCTACAAGGTCTTCATTGATTGGATTTGTGAGGATCTTCACCAGGTTTATATCAAAGCCCTTGCAAAAGGGTCCTTGGGGCATGAAATTAACCAAGGCCTAATCAAATTGCTACCTAAAGAAGGTGATAAAACTCTAGTTAAGAATTGGAGACCTATCACTCTGTTGAATGTCTCCTACAAAGTGCTTGCAAAAGTTCTTGCTATGAGGCTCACCAATATCCTCCCCAAATTCATAAACTCAACCCAGACTGGGTTTATCAAAGGGAGATACATTCTTGAAAACTTGATAACTAGCTGGGAGACTCTTGATTGGGCCAAAATATCACAGCAAAATGTGGCAATGCTCTTACTAGATTTTGAAAAGGCCTATGACAGAGTGGAGTGGTCCTTCTTAAAAATGACTCTGGAAGCTTTTGGGTTCCCACAAGGCTTCACCAGGATGATTAGTACCCTCCTTAATGATGCATCTGCTATGATAGATGTGAATGGAGCTAGGTCGGAAGCCATTAAGTTAGAAAGGTCAATTAGGCAGGGATGTCCTATTGCCCCTGCCTTGTTTGTCATTGCCTCGGCTGCCCTTCATTATTTGTTAAGGGACAACAATGTTTCTCCTAAGGTGAGAGGGGTCTATCTTCCTGATAATAATGAGCTCCTTAATATTCAATTTGCAGATGATACTTCTATTTTCTTGGATTTAGACGAGGAAAAATTCAATAGATTACTATCCAAGTTAGATTTTTTCTGCCTAGCCTCTGGCACCAAGGTTTCAAAGGCTAAGTCTATTGTGCTAGGGTGGCTTGACAACCCCCCTAGCTGGCTGCAAAAGTTTGATCTTAAGTGGGGAGGCCCCCAGAAACAGGTAAGGTATCTAGGGATACCATTTTCTATCTCTCCCAACCTAAAAGAAATGTGGCGCTGGTTGAAAGAGAAAATTGCTAAAAAATTGAATAGCTAGAATAGGCACTACCCATCCCTTGCTGGAAGGGTGCAAGTTTTCTAGAAGATTCTTTCTTCTTACACTCTGTACTTTTCCTTTGTTTGGTTCTTTAATAGCTATCAGGTCAATGAAGTTCAAAAGAAAATCAGAGGGTTTCTCTGGTCCGATGGGAAAGGCAAGAAGAAGGTTCATTCTATCAATTGGGCATGGTGTTTCCTAGAGAAAACCTATGGTGGTCTGGGTCTAAAAGACATGAAAAAAACACGGTATTTCCCTTGCAGTGAAGTGGATCATTAGGGCCTTGGATGGGAATGAACCTTGGAAGGTCCTGATTAGGAAGAACATTTCTCAAGCTGTCCCCAAAATGGAAAAGTCCTAGAAGGCACTGCCTTTCAGTGATCTCCTCATCACCAAATATCCAATTGTACCTGTAGGATCAGTGGTCTTCAGAAGTATCTAGAAGGCCTGGGAAGTTATCAGATGTAAGTTCTCTAGCCCTCTCCTAACTGATTCAAATAACTTTTTGATCCACCCTAGTAGCTCCATCTGGTGGAATTTAGAGCATAATGGTAAGCCCTTAGCTCTTTTGCAGGGTTGCTCAGCAAAAAAATGGAACCTAATGGGAATTAAAACTTTCAACAACATTATAGGGGGTGGATCTTTGGTTTGTTGGGACCAGTTGAGAAAGAACTATGGAATATCCTCCTCCAACTACAAAACTTACTCTATTTTAAAAGAAGCTTGTAACTCTTGGCTCCCTCTTCAATTGGAAAAATGGAAAGATGAGCCAATGGTCTTACAGTGGCTTGGCACTCTCCCTCTTTAGGAGGTTAAAACTAAAACTATTTATAAAGAAATCCTTGCACCTTGCATTCCCTCTGATTACCTGAATAAGGTCTAGAAGACTAATCTTTATGATAAATCATGGCAAAAAACATTTTCTTATCTGTGGTATAATGGAATTGATGCTAAGAAGAATTGTTTCAGGTGGCTTGTTTTACTTCATAAAGTTCCTTTTAAATTAAAATTTTTTGATGTTGCTATGTGTGATATTTACAGAGTTCCAGAAAATATCTACCATATTTTTTTTATTGTCTTTATGCTAATGAAATTTGGAATATGTTTTGGCATGATCATGACTCTTGGTGCTCATACAAGAAGCTCAATTGGAAAGAGATTCTAATGGGTTTTGATGTTAAACTGAGTAAAGAATTTCATCTCTTTTGGTTTATTCTGAAAACTGAAATTTTATGGGTTATTTGGAAAGCAAGGAATGAGGACAAGTATAGTGGGGTCCAGAGGAATCTTACTGAGTCGAATAAAAGACTCACTTTTTTTAATGTTGCTTTGTAGGTTGTGGAAATCATGAATTTAGCAGAAAGTAACTTTCCCAGGCTAATCCACAGTGGCACTATGCCTATTCACTGGTCACAAGGACACCACAGCTTGGCTATTTTCACCCAGGCATTGAGGATCTTCAAAGAGGAGTACGCTGATCAAGTCAACAAGCTGAAAGCAAGTTCCTAAAGCTGCGAAAGGATGGATTAGTCCGCATCAACCAGCATGAGATCAAAGATGGGCATTCCTGGCAGCATGACTAGCCTAATCTATCAGCTTTCATGAGAGCTTTAGAGGCATTCCAAAACAAGTTCAACGATGAGCAAGCTGCTGCTAATAAGCCCACATGACTAGAGCACCTAGATTGCATTCAAATGACAGCCTAGAGACCGAAATGGGGTTCTCTAATGATGAATTGGAAGCCATAAAAGCACTAGAAAACTCAAACAACATGGAGTCCTCCAATGATAGCAAGAACCTGGAGGACGAGCCTAGAGGATGAGCCTTGAGCAAACCATTTGAGGGATATAATGTATAGGCTTTTTGTAAAGCTATAAATCAACATCGATATGTATAAATTAATTTATAGGCTGATATACTACACTAATTTGTATAGGCCATTGTAAGGTGGTTTAGTGGACTGTACAAGCTGCAACTAGACAACTCTATTTTTTTGGTTTTGCTAAGTGCTATTCTTGCTGTATTGTAATGTGTTTATTGTATTATTTTTTTTTTTTTTTTTTTAAGTTTTATCACATCTTCCACAATACCACTAACCATTTTCATTAGTGTTTACCTTCTTTTTGTAGTGCCTATCTCCGATTTTCAAGGGCATGTTGTATAAAAAAAAAATTCTACCTTAATGAAAGATAAGGTAGCTTTTATCACTATACAATAAGGTTTACCAGAGTTGGCAAGGTCTTGATCCTGTATTTGTGAGATGCTAGGGTTAGAAACAAATAGGGTTAGGGTTGGGGTTCAATTAGGGCTAGAGTTTAATTAGGGTTAGATTTCAATCAGGGCTAGAGTTTAATTAGGGTTAGGGTTCAATTATGGTTAGGGTTAAGGTTAGGGTTTGGGCTAAATCAGGGTTAAGGTTCAATTAGGATAAGTGTTCACTTTGGGTTATTGTTAGGCTTAAGATTGGGCTTAAGATTTACTTATATAGTATTTTGGATAATAGAAACAATTTTGATTGATTTAATATTTTCTAAATTCATTATTGAATTTAAATCTGATAATTTATTCTTTAAATTCATTATAGAAACAATGTATGAGAATTTATTCTCTTGATTTTGAGGGTGAAAGTGTGGCTACATAGGGTTTTTATACATAGTATTTGTAGGAGAATGGTATATCTATTTTGAGTTTTTCTAAACCTTGTTTCTATATAGTAGTTTTTAAATTCATTTTGTTGTTATACTCTATAATTAATAGTTTATATATTGTACTCTCTCTATACATGATTTTTAGCAAGATTGGGGACACTAATAGAACCTTCATTTATTTTTTTAAAAAGACTAAGAAATGTATGAAAATTTGACAACATGAAAACCATGAAAATAAAAGTGAAAATAAAAATTTAACATAGTAAAAATGACCAATCATGTGCCAAAAATGAAAAGAACCATTTGTTGTTACTCTAATATTTCAACCACATACTAAATTACCAAGTGCATTTTATAAATGTATCATGCAAGGAGCACAATATTGGGAATCAATGTGAATGATTCTCATCAAGAAATTAGACAAGCTTTGAGATTGAAGGATGCAAGCTCTTTGTAGGTTTTCAATGAAGATTTAATTAGCCACTAATAGGAACAATAAGAAAATAGATAAATGTGAAAATAAATCCTAATCTCTAAGAGTGTTGTGCTAAGAATTACATACACATCTCATAAATTTCAATAGAGACATGTGTGAGGCCTACCCCTATGATACACCTAGTATTTAGACTATTTTGAGTTGTGTTTATTGATTATGCTTAGAGATACTTTTGATGACATGATACTTAGACATTTGAGTTCTTACATGATGATTTGATTATGATGCTACATGCTTAGCTAGATGACTATGATAGTTGACCTAAATTATGCTAGTTACTGTGGTTGCTCAATTTGAATTTTGAAATGATGAACAAATGAAATATGTGTTGTGAATAAACCATGTTATAATTTGATGAAATTGAAAATTAAGGAAAAAGATCTAGATATGATAGGCGATTAGTGATTTTTCTAGTTATGATATGAGATATATATGCTATGTGAAATTGTGAAACTTGTGAAACTTGTGTTTATGAAATGGTGTTTCAATTGTTTTGATATATGAATTATTTGGATGGAAACTTGTGTATATGAAGTGGTGATACGATTATTTTGATACATGATTTATTAGATGGATTAACGTGTGCATCGAGTGTGCAGGTACATTTTCCATGGCCAATGGAAATTGGAGGTAACCTTTGGGAACCCTGAGTGAATTTACCAGTGAAGCCAAGCTATAGTCCATATGGAGGGACTATAGTTCCAGTATGTAATGTATTTTTTTGTGATGCTATTTGTGCATGTTTGTAAATTGGTTTTAATTTCCATGTCAATCCATTTAAGTGGTGAGTTGTCCACCCAAGTGGAAAAACTCGGATTTGATCCTTAGGGCACTTTTTGGTGGTTGAAAAGTTGAATGTTTTGAAGTATTTTTATGGAATTAAGGTCTCTAGGTCAAGTACCTATGGGTTAGGTACCTTTTCAGCCTATAATTTTGAGTTAGTTTCATGATTGGGCACCCTTTTTGAGGCCTTAAAGAAGTTTTGCTTCAAATAAGGTTTTGAGAAGTGGGATGGGGACTAGTCCCTTTCCACTCCCACTTCTCTATGTTGTCTTGGAAGTCCCCCAAGTTCTCACACATGTGAGAGCACACATGGGTGAATGTGCTTGGGAGGGTGAATGGGTGAGTGACAAGTGTCACTTCCCCATTCAAAAGAAATTCAAACTTGAATTCTATAAGAAAAACTAAGAACAAGGGTTTTAGGGGTTCTCTTTTGGATTCTTTGTTTTTTTTTTTGGAGTTGGGATTCTTTTTGGGAGCTCTTGGATTTGGTTGAGAGATTGGAGAGAAATCTTGGAGGGAGAGGATTTGGGAACATTCTCTTCACATCCTTTCTCATCTTGGATTAAGGTAGGCTCAACACACACTTTTGCTCGTATGTTTTCAAATTTGTATGCTATGTACATGTAATTGTGTGTTTGAAATTATTTCCCTTAAGTGTTGTTTTTATTTGTTCTCTTGTCTTTATGTGTGTTGTTGGGAAAAAAAAAGAAAGGGTTGTAATGGGATAGGCTCACCCAAATTTGGGAAGAGCATTCCAAGTTTGGGGATGGTTGGAGTAGGAACCTCCATGGGGACAAGTTATTCCTCCTTTAAAAGGAGAGTTTAATAAGAGGGTATGAGTACCCATATGTTGTGTGAAATGTGAATGATGGTTGGGTTGGATAAGGAAATGAGAAAGAAGGGTTGTAATGGAGGGTTGAAAAAAAACTTGATGATTGTTATTCATGGTGTTTGCCTTTGAGTCCCCAAAATGGAGTGCGTAGTCCACAATCCTCCATTCCCTATTTTGGGTTCATAATGAACTCTTTGTTATGTGAAAATTCCCTTGGGTGGGTGTGTACAATTTTTGTGTATAATTTATGTGTGTATTTTGTATTTGGCTTGCATGAATGCACCTGATTCCCAAGGTGCCTCCTAGCTCGGGGGTGGTTGGTTTTCCAACCAAAGGCTGGGAGGTGAGCTCCCCATTGGCCTCTTGAGTAAAGTTTGTGTGTATTTTGCAGATTGGAAGGAGCTTAAAAAGTTATTGGAATGGCTATGTATTGTATCATGGATAATGTTATTGTATTTCATAGCCATGAAAGGTTGTTGTAAAGAGCATGTGTGAAGTCATTTTAGTCATAATATTGTTCTGTTTAATGTGAGTCATTTTGTATGTAAGAGAAGATATTATGTAAAAGCTTATAGTTTTATTTTATGTTGTCATTTAAAAAGGAAAAGATGAAGTTGTAATCATACTTTGGGAAATGCTTATTATTTTGCTTGGTCTATCAACTATTGGTTCTTTTTAGTATATTGTATGAGAAGAGAACTCAAAACTTTATTGGCATATAAAAAAAAATTAGATAACAATATGCATGAAAGTGATTTCCTATCAATATATTGAGCAGAATGGCTATTTTTTTAAATGAGTACCCATTACTTTACTTACAGTAGGATGGAACAATGTTGTTAGAATGTGATGAATGGAGAATATTTTCTAACAAAGTTGTATGCAACTAGTGTTTCCATTTTGAAAGTAATCTATGAACAAAACAAAATTAGCGTAGATATTTTCCTTACAGTATTTTTAATGTCTGAATTTTATTTATTTTGTGATACTACAATACTACATGAACACTTTGCTAAAAAGGGGAAAGTATTGTTTTGTGGAAGAGAAAGAATCTCTAGTAAGTTACTAGAATGGACATGTAAAGAGATAAAGAAAGAGCTAAAATAATTTCTGCATTTCCTATGGGAAGATTTCATTTATTCAGTAAGCATATAGGAGTAGATTGTTTATTTAATCTCTAGAAGAGAAACAGAGAGGCTCTTGTTTGCAACGAATAAAAGAGGTCCATGTTTCCTTGAATCATCCCAAGTTGTATGCTGTTAGGAAACTACACAAGATTTAGAGTACCAGGAACAAAATATTAGTATAAGGGTTGCGGATCATGGTAGGGTTATAACTAGGACTTGAAAGAAAAAAAGAAAAGAAAAGAAAGAAAGAACAATATATATATATATAATAACATTTTTCAGTATTATCAAATCTGTGTAGATTCATAGAAGAAATAACATTTTGCAGTATTATAAAATCTGTGTAGATTCATAGAAGAATGATGCAAAGCTGGTAATTATTTTATACTTGTCTTCCCTGCTACACCTAAGCGAATGTGCTATAAAAGAAATAGAAAATAGAAATTATATATAGTACCTAAGCCATCAAAAATAAAATAAAATGAAATAAAAATAAATAAACAAAAGGGTATACACATAGCTAATAGTCAGTATGATGGCTCAAGCTTTACAACCAAGAACATAGGCGCCTTTATCCTCACCTGCATGCCATTATTTGGACATCTTCTCATGGCTGTAATAGCTAGGTCGGCCAGTAATCCATTTTGTTTCTGAAATGAAAAGTATGGTAGACAGTAGGGTTTCGCTTTTCTCTGACTCACTAATGTTATTATGCATTCACTGACCTAAAATCTCTCAATAAAAATTGGCGCGTAAACCACTCTTTTCAAAATGGACGTGAACTATTATGAGATGTGGTTATTAGAAAACTGTCTCATGGTGATTCCACCAATGAGCAACACTATAGATAGCATCCGTACTTGATACATTGCATAGATCTCCTTTTTTTTTTTTACATCATTCACTTGGCTGAGTGGACCTCTTGCATGCTACTCTTATCGCTTGGGAAAATCACTTTTATAGCTACTGTAATTCATTCTGACATTGATTTAGTCAAACTCACTGCCTCACCCAATGATCATCGCATGGAAAATAGTGTTATAACTATGTCTCTATCATTATAACGCTAACTCATAATCTCTTTACCGTATAATATAAATATATATTTGTTTCACAGTAACTTTGGTTTCTGGCGTATTTCGATAAAACACATGTAAGTGTATTTCAACTCTTGCATGTTATAATATTATTATGAGTAGTATTTAGCAAACAAAAATCCATATCTTCACTGATTCTCTCCTTGCATTTAGACAAGTATTGTTTCGTACAGTATAAACCTCCTTTCTTAGAGCGTTGAATGCATAGCGTAGTTGGTAATAGCATCACCGGAGGATCCCCCTATCAGTGCATATGCTTTTATAAATGAAACGTAATTATACATCATTCACGGTGGCCTTTCAAGTTATCCTGTTATTTCCCCGTGGGAATTCACTCTGTGTATATAAAAGTCTACGTAGGAATGCCTAAGATACAAGTTCCTTCAATAAAGTAGAAAGAGACAAAATACTGAATAGCTTCACATATTAAAATATACCTATTGGAAGTTCCTTAGCTTTAAGAAAAGAAAGAGGAAATCAAAAATTTTGGGTTTTGATATTTTTTAATTCATTGGTTTTAGTATCATTAAGATAGTTTTGTTTTATTAATATGGTGGGTATAAATATACATGTGATAAGTTTTAATAATACTATATTCCCCACACTCTTAAAAACAAAAGAAAATAATCTAATAGTTTAAAAAAAAAAATGCAAGGAAAGAGCTTCACGTAACTCTAGGGAGTTTTTTTTGAAAAACAAGAAAAAAAAAGAGAACTATATAGCTTCTCTTTATTTATTATCTTCTTTCCTCTCTTATTCAAAGGAAAATAATAATATCTAATATGTAAAAGAATTAATGTATACTTATTTGTAAAAGCTATTCCTCATTCTTATAATCATTAAGTTTATTTCCTAGAGTATATAATTAATATATATTTAGGAATTGTTTATCTATATTTATTCATTTAAGGAAAAATAAATAATGTAATACATAATAATTAAATAAATAAATATTAAAATTTTAAAAGTAGATTAAAATAAATAAATTATGTATCTCAAATTCAAATTTGATGATAATGTAAATTTTATAAATCTTGTATTTGTCAAGTTTGTATTGGTGTGTGAAGGTCTCTTCCTTCACCCACTCGTTTAAATACTCCCCCTCCACCCTCGGGCTTCATGCTAATGATGTTATTCTTGGACCACGTCATTTGGTCATTTGGTGCATGTAGCTAGTTAACAAGCACAACACATTAGAGCATTTAATAGGTGTTTAATGTCATCTTTTCAAAAAAAAAAATTGTTAGTAGTATTTTTGCCCTAATGTAAATTATGGGCATTACAACATGAGACACATTTATAGAAATAAAGGAAAGAAATAGCTATTTAGATAGTTATTAATCTACAAAAAATTAGGACCTACGTACTTCAAGAGATTAATAAAAATAAGTTTTTATTTATAATTTTTAAATTTGATAATTTTGAAATTATCATAGATGTAAAGTAAAGATAAAATATTTTTCAACAAAACAAATAAAAATGACAAACAAATAATGTGATTAATCAAGAATAACATGATATTGCAAAAAATATAATAAATAAAAGAATATGCATAATTGTACATAAGCCATCAAAAGTCTAAATATACCTATCTTTATAAAAAAATAAAAATCTTTAAAATGACTAAAAATTATTAAAACTTATTAAGCTCCATGAAAAACACTACCTTCCATATAAAGAGTATACAACATGATACTTATAGAAAACAAATTATGTAGGATACCAAAAACTTGTTAAAAAGATAAGATAAGATAAAATTATAAATGAAATTAATCATATTAATTTCATAGTTAAAAGATAATTCTATGGATCTTTAAATATACATATATAATAATCTTTAAATCTTTATTTAAAAAAACATATATTATATTTTATAAACTTATACATTAATTTTTTTAATATTTAAGTTATACTAAAATCTAAGATGTTCAATATTCATTATTATTTTTAAATTATAATATTGATTAAAGATATATAATTATATTTATAAGATTTGAATTCAATAATGAACTTAGAAAATATTAAATCAATCAAAATTGTTTCTATTATCCAAAATACTATATAAGTAAATTATAAACTATTATAATATAATATTTAAATTTTCTATTTCAAATGTTAAATATTTCTAATGTTAAATTTTTATAATTATAAACTTACCTTTTAATGATGTTAGTAAGTTTTTTAATTAAAATTAGTTTTTCAAGCATATATTAGCATACCTAGATATATTCACCAAAATCTATTATCTATTATTGATTATGTAATTTTGTATGTATAATATATTTTTAAAAAAATAAAAATATATTTTTGAAAAAAAATATATATTTAAAAAATTAAATAATATATTTTTTAAATTAGAAATATATTAGAAGTATTTTGAATGTATTCAACTATCAAAATATGATTTTTTTCTTAATATACCATTAAAATCACTAGTTGCCCTAATTTCTCTACTTTTGCTCATTTTTAATGAATTTCCCCCCGGCCTTGTCAAATATTTCATTTTAAATGTTTTTCTTTGGAAGCAATGAAACATTTAAAATATATTGCACAAAAATTTCCTTGGGCCCCACCTTGTACAGTCCACGTGGCACCCACCCGCGATTTCACAATCAACCAAAGCACCATTGTGGGATGGCGGGGAACGACTCAGATCAAAGGATAGTTGATGAACAGTCGCACAAATTTGATCCCCAGATGGGACACATGTCACCCGCGATATCGCCATCCTACAATTCCCGATCACAAGATGGCAGGAAACCGTTGATCTTGAAGGCATTTTGATTGACAACAGCGCAAATTTTATCCTTCTAAAAATGAAACATTCATTAAAGGGCAAGGGAACATTACTAGGCGGATGGAAAACAACGACATAAGTTTTTTTAAAACCGTTCAGCACAGGGCCAACCAGGACTTAGGAAAATAAAACTCACAGAGGAAATAAAATATTAAGACCAAAGGGACCAGGCCGAGATGGAACGATGGGGCATAAGATGTTTTTAAAAACCTTCAAAAAAGGTAATGGAAAAATAGATCCCGACCAAGGAATTAGGTAAACACAAGGGTTTAAGATGAAGACAAAGCTAAAACCCCAACCCTAAGAAAATTTCCAACACCATGAAAGACCAGTGACATAAGGCAGGGCATGAGTGAAGCATTAGGAACAAAATTTGAAGTTCCATCGGTACAAGCATTGGATAATTTTATATTAATAGTTTGTCCTATCACAAATATAAAAGGTGAGCACAATAAATAACATGTATTTTCCCATTAAATGTGAAGGATTTTCAAAAAGTTTTAGTGTTCAACTATTGGTCCATTTTTTTCAATATAAGTTGTATTTTAAATCATTATGTGTTGTTTTTATAACAACAAATAGATTTTTGTGTTAACTATTAGTCCACATGTGTTGTTCTATAAAATAGAACATAGAGAACAAAACTTTGAAGTTCCATCACTGCCCACCAACCCTAAAACCCTAAATCATTGGCCATAACCCTTAAACCCCAAACCCTTAAACCCTCTGCCTCTCTCTCTCTCTCAGTCTCTCCCTCTACCCCTCTCCCTCTCTGGTCTCTCTCAAGTCTCTCCCTCTACCCCCTTCCTCCTCTCTTGGGTCTTTCTCTCACTCACTCCTCCCTCATCTCTATCCCTCCACACCTTAACTGTAAACCCTTAAACCAATCACCTCTGCCCTTAACCCTCCCTCCTCTATCTCTCTCCCACTCCCTCCCTCTGCATTATCTCTCAACTATCTTCAATATCTGCCCCTCTCTCCTCTCTTGGGTCTCTCTCTCACTCACTCAATCCTCTATCTCTGTCCCTCACCCTTAAACCATCACCCTCTGCCTGCTTCCTCCTCCCTCCTGTCTCTCCCACTCCTCCTCTCTCTCTCTATGGCCTCTGTCTCCTACCCCCTCCTCCTGCTCCTCCTTCTATCTCTCCCCCATGCCTAAACCCTAGACTCCTAAACCCTTGGCATAAACCCCATGTGACCTCTCCTACCCTCTACCCCTTAACCCTCCCTCCCTCTCTCTCTCTCAAGTCTCTCCTCCTAGCACCACTCCCTCTCTGAGGTCTCTCTCTCACTCATTCAATCTATCTCAAGTCTCGCCCTCCTACCCCTTCTCCCTCTCTTAGGTCTTCTCTCACTCACTCACTCCCTCTATCTCTCTCCCCTCCATGCCTTAAAACTCTAAGCCCTTAGAGCCACTCACCACCTCTCGTTTAACCCTCTACCCCATATCTCTCCCACTTCCTCCCTCTTTCCCTCTTTCCATCTTCAGTCTTCATATTATGTTTCTTTGCCTTCTAATTTTGCATTTTAAATGAAAAAACTTGGTTTTACACCTTATTTAAGTCATTTAATCCTTGATTTTTGTCTCCAATAGATTTATTTAAAACTATAGACACCATCCAATTGAATTATGAGATTCCTCTCTTCTTCTATTAGGATGTAAGAAAAATCATTTGAGAGGTCTTTTTGGATCTTAGCCATTCTACTTTCAAGGAGATCTTTTCTTTGAAAAGGTTTCTAAAGACTTGGATATTCCACTCTTTTAGTCTGAGTTTTATGAATTTTAACTTTCGATTGAATATGCACATCTTAGTGCAATGATCAACTGTTTGGGTGAGCCAAGAGTCAGTGACAACCATTCCTCTCTCCATCCCCTTCCCCTCTCATAACTCATAAAGAAGTGACATATTTCATGAAGAAGTGAAATAAGTATTTTTTTGTTTCAAATAAAATATCACAACTCTCCACTATAAGTATATCATTTAAAAAATAAAATGGTCATTTAATAAAATAAGACACTCATTGAAACAAGTGTTGTTATCATAGTGAAAAAATATTGTTCTTATTTGTACAACAATTGGGGTAGCAATGTACAAGCATTGGATAATTTTATATTAATAGTCTGTCCTATCACAAATATAAAAGGTGAGCACAATAAATAACATGTATTTTCCCATTAAATGTGAAGGATTTTCAAAAAGTTTTAGTGTTCAACTATTGGTCCATTTTTGTTCAGTATAAGTTGTATTTTAAATCATTATGTGTTGTTTTTATAACAACAAATAGATTTTTTGTGTTCAACTATTAGTCAATATGTCTTGAATATAAAAGGTAGAGATATCAAATATTTATGGTTATCAATAGGTATT
>VDFB02379711.1:160596734-160648465 GCA_007258455.2 Sequoia sempervirens
AATATAACCAACAAAAATCTATTTCTATAATTCGTAGTTGAACTTCGTATTTTATTTGCTCTCAATGTTTGTATGCTATGGAAATTTCATTAAATTTTCTTAAAAATTAATTATACTATGTGTGATCTATATCAACAATGTAATTATATCTTGATTACTCTTTCTTTTTACATAATCTAACATATTCCAAACTTTTCATAGGTTGTCCGACACATCAAAGGCAACAAAGGAAGACTAGAAAAGCACGGGCAACACAAACTTGGCTCTGGTGGTTATATGAAATTAGCCGCATGAATTGTAAGTATCAATAAATGAAATATTGTATCCAAATAATAAATTGAAAACAATTTTGGTTTTATCACACCATAGAAGAAAATTCATGATCTTATGCAAAAAATGTAGGGCTCTGAATTCAACAGAGTTCCCACAGAAGAGGACCTGAAGATTTCCTTCCAGCAAGGCTATGGAGCCGGCTAAATGCCTAAGAGTCTTGACTGGGAAAACACAATCTTCCATTGCATCCACATGGTAAATAAACTCAATAAAGTTTATTTAAAATTGAATACTTGTGCAATCTATTCAATATTAATTTCCACCATAAAGTAATTACATGCCTATTTGTTTTAAACATTCAAGCAATGATAATATTGCACATGACATTGGAATGTAGCCTGGTGAGGGTGGAGCACAACGTGCAGATGAAGGTCATGGTGTGCATCCCGGTACTTTAGAGCATGTAGAGCGTGATCAACATGTTGAGCATGATTAGGCTAGAGAATATCAAGAATATGATGTGGCCCCATCAGGTAAAGAGGACCACTCTAAAGTTATTTTAAACATATTTAATTGCAATTGGTGTATTAATTAATGTAACCTTTCGTGTTTCAACTTTAGAACATGTAGAGCATGATCAACGTGTTGAGCATGATTAGGCTAGAAAAGATCAGGAACATGATGTGGCCCCATCAGGTAAAGAGGACCACCCTCATGTTCTCTTAAACATATTTAATTTCAATTGGTTTATTAATTAATGTAACCTTTTGTGTTTCAACTACAAATCACAATTTAGAGGGTGTTCAACATGTTGAGCATGAGTCTATAACAAAAGTTCAAGAACATGATGTGGACCCATCAGGTAAAGAGAACAACTCTAATGTTCTTTTAATTAATAAAATACTTGTAACAATAATAATAAAAAATATCAGTTTAACATTTCTTTCTTATTGTAGTAGATCCCCCTTGTAGCGGTGTCCACGTCATGAGTAGATGACTAGGCATACATTAAAATCACGAGCAGAGGGTAGAACAACTAAAGGGGGGAAAAATATTGATTTAGAAAATGATACTCCACTTCAGCTTTATGTAGCTTTAAAAAAGAAACAAAAAAAAAAGTGATTGTAATCATATCATGACAACCATATTTTTGATAATATGTAAAAATTGAAAGAATGAATATTATATGTTAATGAATGAATGTGAATATCTTAATTAATGAATGTTATATGTTAATGAATGAATGTTATATGTTATTAATGGATGAATGAATGTTATATGTTATTAATGGATGAATGAATGAATGTTATATGTTATTAATGGAGGAATGAATGATTAATGTTATATGATTGGGTATGGGGAATTGAGAGTGATGTGAGGGGGGGAGGGGCCAAATGAGCTTCCATTGTCACGTGGTTGGCCCTGTTAAGTAGAGAATATTAAACTATTATCGAAACAAAGAGAAGCTCAATAAGGTAATGCACTTTTCAATATAAGAAATGCATCGTTTGAAGCATCAAACCAATATGCAGTCTATATGTATGATCAGTCGTCAGTCTCCGCAATGGTATATTTCCATGAATATTTTAAAAAAAAAAAATTGATGCTTCATCGCAATTTTGACAAAAAATTAGTGTTGTTTCCACGCTACTACTTGCCCATTTCATCACACTTTTGACGAACGTTTGGTGTTCTTCCGACGCTACTCCTTGCTCTTTTCGTCACAATTTTGACGAACTCTTGGTGTTGTTTCGACGCTACTACTTGCCTATATCATCGCACGTTCGACAAACTTTTGGTGTTGTTTCGATGCTACTCCTTGCCCATTTCATCAAAATGGTGACGAACGTCTGGTGTTGTTTCAACGCTACTCCTTGCCCATTTCGTCGAACTAGCGATGAACTTCTAGTGTAATTCATCAGTGGATACACGAGTGTTCGTCAATATTCCGACGAAAGTCCGAGCCATTTCACGATGCCAACGACCGACGATTCTTCGCCGTTATTTCAATGTTTAATTCGTTGTCGGCCTTTCGACGAAAAAATAGCGACACAAATATTTTCACCATTTTGTCGCTTGTCCGACAAAGATTTGTCGAACGACTGACGAACGGCCATCGGAAAATGGTGTCAAATTCAGTAGTGAAGTTTACACATGTCAAGCTTTGAGGATAAATATTTTTTATGGAGGAAGCAATTGTAAGAACCCTCATTCTAATATATGTAATTTATGGTAGGGGTGATCCCACAATACTAGTTTACACTTTCTTGGAGATCCTGATTTTTGTTGAAATCACATATTTTTAGAAAATATAATGATTTATGCCTTGAAAAGTTCCATTTAAAGGATTCCAATTGAAGAGGATTTGATCAAACCAGCTTAGATCAAACCCCCTTGGATAGAACCCTGCTAGTTTTAAACCATACCTATAACAGAGTCTCCTTTACACCCATCAAAATGCTGATAAAAAACCACTTTTGATTTATCTTTTGGGGGATCAAATGAATTCATTTAAAAAAAAAATTGTGAGTATGTAGTCCTTATTATAAGCTTCCCAAAAACTATAATTTTAAATAAATTTAATTTGATTATTATATTTACTTTTTTATTTCTTGTGGATGTAGTTTTTTGTACCAAAAATCAAGCTCTTTGTTCTGCACTTGTGGAAAAATAGCAGATTATCAATTTTTTTTTTTGAAAAATATCAGTGCACTAGATATTGAAGTCCTTGATGCAACAATTTTTTTTTTGAATTTTGATACATACAAAAAAGAGTTATGTTGTATATGGTCCACCTATGTCTGAATTGTAATTTGTTTGACTTCGAAATTTGATTAAGGAAAAAAAACATTCAATAAAATACTATGAAACCAAATGAAAGAGCTAGATATCATAGTTACAAATCTAAATTCAAAAAAAAAAAGAATTTTATCTTTCATGGAGAAAAATAAATGTTGTATACGGTGAGCATCATTCCTTAAAAATGGCATTTACTTAAAAAACTAGTTTTTGAAGGAGATAGAAAAAGAAGTGTAATATGATTCCAAATTTTTTTTGAAAAAAATATGATTAGAATCTATAGACAAAATTTCACAAATCACTAGTTTGCATCATCTTCAAATTCCTCATGGTTTAGCCGCTATAGGTGCTTGAAAGTGAAGATTTAGTTAAAAAAAATCAGTTCAGTGTCTTGAAATCCAAGTGCTCAATCTACTCAATTAGAGTAAAAGTATTTATCTCATATGTATGGGTACCTAGTAGTAGTTGACTTTACTTAGACTCTATTTGTTATAATTATCTCTAAGTAAGTGTAAAAAATCTTGAATATATTATATTTGGGAATTTTTTATTCTATTGGATGATTCCCACCTCAAAGTGGTGCCAAAACATTAGTACATTCTAATTTTATCTTTATATGTGTCCAGGAATTTTCCTTTTTAATTGAGATCTAAATTATAACATATTATACTCTATAGGGTCTTATTTATATTGCACATGTTCCTTGCACGTTAATTATATGAACTATAAGGATATCACCAATTCAATATGATTTTGTATTTCAATGATAACACACAATAAACCATAATGATTATTTTTTAGGATCAATTCATATGAAAATATGATCAATGGACTAGAAGGAAAAAACAAAGTTTCTCTAAATTGTATCTTACCCACAAAAGTATCTCTATGTGCATGTACATATGAGAATTGAAACATATAAAAATCATCTACAATATCTCTATCAACATGTGTGCACCCCATATGAAAATAATATTGTTCATGAGATTAATTAATGTTATTAGTAGGTGAGTGCACCAAATTGGGGGATAAAAGTGAACAAATCAACTATTTTTAACAAAAATCAGTTGTGTTACAAATAACACATATGCATTATGGCTTGGTAAATTTTAAAATCAATGTTTAAAAATTTCAACACAAACATTCTTAATAAATACTTATTTATCATTTAAGCTACCAATGCATAAAAAATAGCTCATAGAGAGCTAAACTAGAGCTGTAGCAGATGGTATTAGGCTTTAGCCTCTTCTTCAAGGAAAGAAGAGAAAGCTTAGTGATTGGGTGATATACACACATAATGGCCATAGATGAACTTTAGGTTGGACAAAACATTCAAAATCAAATTCTGGAAAAGAGGCAACATCAACAACAATTTTGATAGAAAAAATCTATAATTTATATTTGAATTCCAGGCATAAGAGAGAGGAACCATTTAATTACTACCTAAAGAATACTCAGTAGTGGCAAAGTGTAGTGCCTTGGGCATTGATGCAAGGTCTTATGATGAGAGGATAGGCATAGAATGATATGATTCAAATTCTCATAAATAAGTGGGTCTACATTGACAGACAAATAGTGATTCCAAGATGAAGGAGAAGATAAAATTTTATTTAGAAGAGTAAAAATTAGCACAACATGCACAGATGATAAAAGTACTTCAAAGTCAAGCAGAAAATAGGGCACATGTTGAGTTGAAAACAAATACTTATACTTCATGAAGATTGGTAAGAACTAGTAGCATAAATTATTTATGAAAGAAGAAGAGAATCAACAAAGCATGCTTTTTTTGTATGCATTAGGAGGCTGGATAGATAAACTATCAAGTGCAACTTTATTTTTGTAAAAAAGTGTATGTATACAAGGAAACACAACTATTAAAAAGAGGATGTAGCAAAAGGAATTTTTGAATTGTTCAATGAGTGTAAGGACATTTGGCCATGAGAGGAAAACTTCAAAATGGTTTCTCTTCCCAAAGAAAGGTTGTTACATTAAAATTACTTGGTTCTAGATTCTACATCATCCGAAAAGGCTTCCTACAACATTACTCTCATAGAAGATGAAGAAATAAGAAGACAAATGAGAAATATTTTGTTCGAAGGGCATTATCAAAGTGTTTTTCAATTTTCCACACTAGTATTGGCTCCAAAGAAAGATTAAGGATAGCATATATTTTGATATAAGAATACTTATAATTAACATTTCTATTAAGAACCACTCAAATATTTCACATGGATGAATTATTAAGTCCATTTATTGGAAATTTGATTGTTGTCTATTTGGATGATATTCTTGCTTTTAGTAAAACTCAACGAGAGTTTGGTGCACTTCTAAGTTTTGTTTGACATTATAGAAGATGGGAAAATATATGTGGGTATGTGCAGGATCATGATGGGCCAAAGTGGCGATATGATGGGTATGTGTAGGGTATGTGGCTGACGACTTTTTTTTTACCCAAAATTGATGAAATGAAAAGTGTTTTTAAAACATATTCTTATCTTTCCACCAATATAAATTATGATTTACTTTGAATTTAATAAATAATTATTATTCATTTTCTATTGAATTACGACTAAAGTCCTAATTGATAAGCTGATTGAAAAACATCTATAGCTTTCAAATGGTATCAAATTTTTTTCAATCCAAAACATGCATCACATTCTATGTTTTACATTACTATAGGATTAAAAAAAAATATTTGAATGTCGTGAAGATTTGACCAAGTTAAGGTGGTCAGACATACGAGTTTTTATATTTTTTAAAAGTTGTAATAAAAAAATCATAATTATTCATTTACTTGGAAAAAAATTACAAAAAAGTATGTATCACATCCGTTTTATGAGTCTGAGCTACTTATATCTAAAATATTATAAAAAAATATTATCATTTTATTGTGGTTAGGGTAGTCAGACAAACACCTACTTATTTTTTTCAAAATTTAAGTACTATTGCATTGAAATTTCAAATATTCACCAAATAAATTATTATTTTTAAATAAACCTAGTAGTTTAGAAAATATATTCAATTTTCTATAGATTCTATTCTTACATATTTTTGAAATAATATAGATAACTTATTCAAATTTTTATGTCAAGTTAGCTGAACTCTGATTTTTTTGAATTTTTTTCCACTTAAGGGCTTGTTTTTTCCATGATGGTCCTGCACATACCCATGTGAATGCAATGATTGAAAGATATGCAAAAAATGGATTTGTTGAAAATGATTTAGAAAATTTCAAGCAAATACAATTTATGTTGATACCCTATATGTGAAATGTGGAAGCATTAACCAAAAAAATAGTTGACGCAAAGTTATAAAAACCAACCTGGAAGTCACTAGTTGCACTAGAGGCCTCAGGGTGGTGAGTTCATCACCTTGCAATTCTAGAGTTCACTGAGGAGGTTTGGGGGTTTGGCAGTTCATTTTCCACTACAACATAGTGAGTGAAAATGTGACCTGGTGAAATGTTTTATTAAAAAAAACCTAATTCAAGGATTTGAGCAAACCAAAATTTGCTTGAACCCAATTGTTTTATTTAAAAATAATCTACATTTTAGGGTTCAAGTGAACCAGGGGGTTTTCTTGAACTAGGGGGTTCGAGCGAACACTAAATAGGGTTCGATTGAATCCCCTAGTTTGAGCGAACCCCCTAGTTTGAGTGAAAGCCCTAAAATTGTTCAAACATAAAAAAAAATTTCCTTCCTCAACGAAATTGTAAACTAGTTTTTTGGATTTACCCTTTATCATTTCTTTATTTAACATACGATAATAAATACACAAGCATAGTGTTCCATTTTTTTTGAAGAAAATTATTGGCAGTCCCCAAAGGTGACACATTAGGTTGAATTAACCGTTTAGCCAGTAATTCTCACAATTGGAATTTTAACTCCACCAACTATAT
This sequence comes from Sequoia sempervirens, assembly GCA_007258455.2. NCBI lineage: Eukaryota > Viridiplantae > Streptophyta > Pinopsida > Cupressales > Cupressaceae > Sequoia > Sequoia sempervirens. Next base: position 160,603,705 of record VDFB02379711.1, read on the forward strand.
TATTTTCATACAATACAATGCCTTAGATATTGGTTTGAAGACTAGAATAATATCTATTGAAAAATAAAAATCTTTCTTAGGTGGTAAACCTAGCAATTCATTAGTTAAAACATCTTGAAATCATAGAGGAATGGATAGTATTGGATTGATGATTCCTTAGATTCCTCTATATATTCTTCGATTGATTATTCCTTAGATTCCTCTACCTTGGTCAATTTTTATTGTAAATGACTAATATCTCTTTCTTCTAGCTCTCCTAACCTACATTACCAACACCTTCCTAATCTTAATCTCATTCTTGATTCCTTGAATCAAAATGGGATTTCCTAAATCATCTAAAAATTCTACCATTTTATCAAAATAATCTACTTTAACCCTATGATTCCATAACCAATTCATTACCAAAATGACATCATATGAACCCAAAGGGGCTAGTTATAGGATTTTTTTTTTGAAAATGAGGGTAATCTTACTTTAGCTTCAAACAATCATTTCTCTACTTGTGCTCTTGATTGGTTTTTGTACTCAACTAACCAAGGCTTGGTTGTATAACTAGCTTTCCTAGGGATTCTTTTTAACAACCTAGGTGTTATAAAATTTTTAATAGCACTTGTGTGTACAAGAAAAGAAATTGGTATTCCAAAAAAATTACCTAAATTTTCAATAGGTGGGACTTGATACTTCACTTGATGATTGTCCACATATGCTTGAATTTTCCATTGGAAGGTTGTCTATTGATAAATAGGGAAAAGTTCCATAATTGGTTTCCTTAGATTTTATTTGGATGTTTATTTTTATAATGATCACCTCCACAAGAAAAAAATCCATCAAGAGGTCCTTTCTTCTCAGTTGCATAATCATTTTTATTTCCATTTTCTTCTTGAAATCATTGATACTTTTCCTACTTGAAAAATATTTTTGATATTTTTAGTTCCTCTTCTATTGGATTTTGATTTGGAATCTTGATTCTAGTTCTTCTTCTTGAAGTATGGTGATGATTTGGACCAACCAAATTTATTTTTTCTTATCTCAATAGGTCAAAATACACTTAAGCTTCTACTCGTACTTGATTTCCTTTTCAAATACCTAGTCTGTGGTGGGTGGACCATGAACATCCACTTCTCCTCCTATTTGAGCATTCAAGCCCTTGATGGATTTCCTTATAAAAAATAATTCATCACACTGATATTGAGGACATAATTTAGCAATCTAGTGAATTTTTCCCAATATTTAGTTATTGACATGTCTTCTTGTTGCAAAGTCTAAAATTCAGTTAACTTCTAATCAAAATACATCTAAGGTAATCATCTTCTTCTAAATATAATTATGAGTTGATCCCATGCCAAACTCAAGTAACTCAATCCTAACTCTATTTTATTATTCAACCACCAAGTGTATGCTTATCTAGACAATTGGGAAGCTCCCCAAATTACCTTGGTTATCTTAGAATAATTCTTGATTTCAAGGCATTTCTCCATGTTAGTGAGCCATGCTTTAGCTCCATCTCTTAAAAAAGTTCCATCAAAATTTTGCAAAATGATTTTCTTCACATTTCTTTAACAAATTCATTATTTAACAACATTCCTTTTTTTTAAGCGAAAAGTGGTGAACCACTTATAATATTATATTATATAAATAGATAATTACATAAACTAGTTCAAAGGGCATACTGGTAGGAAGAACCAGTACAAGAAACCTCTAGTTATAGCCCAAAATTAAACTACAAGTTTGTTCGATTTCGTACAATTCTGAAGATTATAAGGCATGTTGAGAACACAAAATTCAGCACTCAGAACCCAAACACCATCCCCAAACTTATACTATCCCACTATATGGAAGTTTACCAAAAAAGGAAACCCATCAAATGTGGCCTTGACCCACTAATTCCAAATTTAAAGCCCCAACAAAATTTGAAAAATCCCATTACAAACAATTTCACCTTTTCAATGAACCCCCATTAACTAAATTTTCATCCTGCCCTTCTAAACCCTCTGCCAAATGGAGACCCCTCTAAAAAATTCTTCTATTGCGAAAATAGGCTCTTTGAACACTCCTTAACAAAATTCTTATATCAGCTTGTCTTATTTTTTCTCTATATTTTCTATACTTCATCACATCCTTCATGAACACTATTCTCTTGGTCTTACCTCTCACCATCTTTGTGGCTTTTCTCCTCATCATCCTCATGATTATTTTCCCCTTTTACTTTTTATTCTAAGGTGCCCAATCTTTCTTTGGTTTCATTTAAGGTAGTGAGGATTTGATCTAGCTTAGCCACAGGGTCTTCTAAACGTTGACATGGGGTAAAATTACAAACATGTGTCACACTTTTGGCCAATTAAATAGTTTTGAGTGAAATAGTTTAGCCCTAAATAGTTTCAAGCGAAACAGTTTTGCTTGAAACTACATGGTCTATACGTGGCACATATAGTTTTGGGTGAAGCACTTTCGCTCGAAACTATACAATAAAAAATTAACCTTTATAATTTTCAAATGTGCCTCAAATTACATGTAATTTTTTTTCCAAAACATTTTTCAACCAAAAATATTTTAATTGAAACCATCTATGTGGCATCCTTGTTGGTAGCCACCTCATCTTTTTTTTCAAAATTTTATGAAACTTTCCACTTGAACATAATATAATTTATTCTATTAGAATGATTTTTTTTCCAAAAACTAAAAATACTCTTTTGTAGAGCTCGGAGTCAAGAATCCAAATACATTTTTTTTTATATATTTTGATTATTTGTAATATGTTTTCTTTATTAAATAATGTAAGTAGGTTGTTATAATGAAAAAATGAGGTTGATTAGAAATGAAAAATAAATACTAAAACATATTAAAATATTTTGAAAAATATATCATGCACTAGATGAGAGAATCCTCTCCAAAAGGGTATTTTTTTTTTAAATGATAAAAAAATAGACAAAAGTTGACGTAAAGTGAAAACTACCAAATTCTGGTAAGTTTGAATTTAAAATGTTATTACGAGGAAAAATACATCTAAAATTGATTTGTTTCCATGCACTAGATATTGAAGTTATCCACTTTCAAAAATAATAGGGAGAAATTTTTTTTTTAAAAAAAAACTTTTTCTTGTGATGTCAATTTGACGTCACTTTTTCCTAAAATTTTCAGCAATTCAAAATCTTCTCTTAATTTTTTTTTTTAAAATATCAAAACAATTTTTATTTCTTTTGAAAAATTACAAGCATAAAATTCATCAAGAGTTCTATATTTCATCAGTTTACATCATTTTAAAAAATTTAAAACATAAAGACCACTTTTATGTGATCGAAGTTGAAATTTTTCATTTGTGTTGGTCGATTCCTTTATAAAATTATGACATAGGTTTGTACTTATAAATCATGACCCATCTTGACTACCCCTAGATTTATTCTCATTTGAGTTCCATTGTTGCACTAGGTGAGTCATAGTTGTTTCATTATTGCCTGTTTTTGATGTGAAAAGGGATTGTAATAATGCATCATTCAATGCATACACCAAAATAATAAATTTAGAAATCCCAACACAAAATATTAACATACTTAAGAAAAAGAATTATTTTATTCATATAATGGACTTATTCATCAATATTTATTTAAAGCCTTATAGGATTACATTTGTAAGGCCCCATTTCATGTGTCATTGATACAACCCTAGTTTGTTATATGTTTCCTTGAATAGATGGTGAGATGCGATGTGGGAAATAAATAGTGTGGTTATGTGGCAATATTCTTGTATTTCGTTTTGGCATTTTGTTTCATAGCCATTGCCATGAGTATGTTAGGCACATGTAAATTAGGGAATACAATTGAAATATTAAATAGAATTGTTGTAAGGTCAAATCTTGGGATATTTAACTAGCAAACAAATTTGATGTACGATTGTTGCTAATGATTGCATTGGTAATATGTAGGAAAGTGAGGTACCAGTACGTGAAGGGAAAACCAATGAAAGAAAAGGGAAAGGCATCCCCTTGTGGTTATGTATTTGATTTATTTTTGGGCTTAAAAGGAAATAAAGTTAATGTGTTGGTAGAATAGAGTGTGAGGGTGAATATTAAAGGGATAATTTATTTATTTGTTTTGTGAGGGTGTTTAATTGTGTCATGTGAGGTGTAAGCGGGTGTTAGGGTTTAGGAACCCTTATCCAAGTGTGAAAATCGGATGGATCCTTAGGTGGTTCTTTAAAGAGGGTTGTTGGTCAATTTTCTTGGTTGGGATGCAAAAATAAACCTCCTAGGGTCTATACCATAGTGGTAGGGGTCAAGTAGGCATACAATAGTGCTCCAAGGACATGATTTGACCCTTGAAAATTCCTCAAAATGATGAGTGACGAATTTTGAGGAGAGGATGGGGTGGAAAGATGTAGGGTTTGTCCAAGTGCATGTATTTTATTTGATAGGGAAAAGAACCTTATTTATGAAGAAAATTACACTCCACACATCCCCATCCAAGAGCTGCAAGTTGAAACTTCTATATATTTTGAAGAGGAAGAATGAGTGGGGTGTTACCCACTTCTCCTTTTGGAGAAAAAAGGAGAGGAGAAGAGGAGTCTCCCTCTTAGGATATGGTGCTCAAGATAGATTGTCTTGGAGAGGGAAGGATGATGGAAGAGCTCAATCCCCTCATATAAACAAAAGATAAGTTTCCCTACTCTCATTCTCCCTTGTTTATTGTTGTTAGAAGGTGAAATGTTTGTGTGGTAAGTGGAGAACCTGAATGCATGTAATTTGATGTTATGATATTCTTATCCCTTTTGTAAAATTTGTAAAGACCCCATGTACAATCTTGGGGCTGAAAATAATTCCTTGCTCGGGGGTATGGCTAGAGCCCCCTGAGGCTTCATGATGCCATTATGGTAGGGAGGAGAGAAAGATTTTCTCATCAGTGTATTACCATGTTAGGAAATTTACAATCTAAGTTTGAGGTGGTTATTTACTTAATTTCTATTGGGATCACTTTTATTGAAATTTGTTGCTAGATTTATTTATTTCTGGTATATAAAAGAAAAAAGAAAAAAAAAAGTGTTCTAGGGTGTCTCAAATTATGAGGAAAATACCCATGTTGAATGATTTCTTTCTATGTATACTAGTTTTAATGAGAATTTTGTACTACTAAACAATGGCATATAATGGTGATTATGTACTTAGCATTTGTATGAATTTGGGATACATGCATCAATTTAGTTTCTTATGCCTTGTGGGAATTACTACAACCAGCTTCCTAAATTTAATTTTACATTTATGAAGGAATAAATCTTGTTTTCAAAACTTATATTATCATGATCATAGTAGTCTCCAAGCTTATACTAAGAAGATTAATAGATAGAGGGATGTATGATCTAATGTGCAAAAGTGCCAAGCAGCCATATAGGGTTTCACTTGGAATAAATACGTGATAGAGATAGATTGTATTTCATTCCCCCAGGCAGTAATTTTTATGAAAGAATAGTGACCTACAAATTTACAGTAGATTCATTTGTTAGTTCCTTTGGAGAGTTCAAAACAATAAATAAAATAAAACATAAATAGATTATTTACGATTTATTTTTGTAAACCTCTAAGATCCATGCTGCTATTATGCCATGTATGAGGCAAAAAAAAAAAAAAACACAGCTTCGAAGTGTTGTTTAAAAATGAAAGCAACAAATACATTGTCATGCCCAAAAAAAAAATCATCATGAAAACCCAATGTTTTTTTTTAAACCTAAGTTTACAACCTAACATATACCCAACACACCGATTTTGCACAACACAACAACAAAAGTCTACCCAGTGGTTGATAACACTTTATTTTTGATGCCCAAAAATTATTACTATTGGCTAAGGCCCCTTTAAGCCCCAAGGTACAAAACATAAATTTGACTCAACCAAGTTTACCAATGGTCTAGTTTATAACATTTTTTTAAAGAGAAACCTAAATTGCACATTCTTAATTTCAAGGATTATTCACTTCTTATGATTTGAACAATAATCACATTATTTATTTACTATCCTAAGGGTTAAATCCTTAAGTTTACCTTCACCTTTAAAGGATTTATTATCCTTAATTATTCAATAGTTATTTCTCTCAAATCTTAGGAGAAATGCTACTTCATTCACCCATGACCTCTTTGATTTAAAGGATATGAACGTTGTATTAAATAATTACATATTCAATTACTATACCCTGATTCATGCTACCGTTACACCAAGGTAGGTATGTCACTAAGAAATTCATTGATATTTGCAAGGGTTCAATCTAGATTTATACATATGACAACCACTTGTTTAAATATTATTAAATCAATTTTATTAATAACCCCCTTTTAATTATTTTAAGACGAATTTGCACTAAATTTACATAAGAATTACTTAATTCAAATATATCAACTAATTAAATCAATTTGTTTGTATGCTAAGTATACCCCTTTACTTTATTCAAATTTAAATGATTGCAATAATTTATTAAGTCCCACTTGAATCAATTCTAAGTTCTTAGAGTTACTTTATTAAATATTTTCAAAGCGACTTTTTAAAGTCACATATTAAAGTGAGAGGGTTCCCAAACTCGTTGACCCTACCATAGACATAATTATCAATTAAAAGAGGTTAATTAAAATAATCATAAAATTAATTAAATATGCATAAAATATTAGCCATAGAATTTGTCTTAATATTGACAATTGGATTTTAGGACAATTAAAGGGAACCCTAACTCCATAAATATATTAAAAAAAAATTGGTTTTCCTCTAATCCTTATCTTCACTTTTGTTTTGTAGGTTTGAATGGAAGAAATGGAGATGCTCTCAAGTGATTTGTAAAACATTCTCTTTCTTTTCTTTTTTTTTTGTTCTCTCATATTCTTCCTTCTTCCTTATTTTACAAATCTAAAATTGTACTAAGTTTTTATTTATTTATTTATCTTATTCTCATTTAACTCTTGCTGTAAACTTTATCTTCTCAGTTCTATTGGTATGATTTTGAATAAATGAGCACATGTAGACTATAAGTATGGATCTACAAATATATATAAAAACAAGAGTAGATTTAATATTATTGAAGTGTGTTAAAATGCTCATGCTGATTTCTGTGTTTTTTTATTTTTTTTATTTTTTAATCTATGGTTATATATGTTATTAAGCATTAACATTGCATATTGCATTCATACAGCTACAAGTTTCAACTCTGATTATTTTTATTTGGGTATTGCTGTTCAATGTTAAAGAGAATCTATTTTTAAAACTGCTGTTCAAATATCAAAGTGAATTAACAAAAAAGAACATACTCTTTTTACTTTTATTTTAAATCTGCAAAATACAGTGATTCCTTTGCTGTAATACACGAAGATTTATTTTAATTTCACCTTTAATTTCTTTTTTTGTTTTAAATCTGCTGTGACTAAAACACAGAGATAATTATATTTATACCCATGACATCATTATTAAATCTCATAATTTATCACTGAACAATATTAAGATTGAATCTCATTATCAGTGTTTATCTTTTCCTCTACTAGTATGAACACTAATATTATTAAATATTAAATTATCCTTACCAATATTATGATCACAATTTTTACCATTACTGTAATTTAATATTTTGACACCAAATTCCTCCTAGATAATAATGCTACCCATGACCCAAAATAAAATATTACTACTGTCTCACAAATATTTAATCCTTATTTCCGTAAGAATATTTTGCCAGACATTGCGGATATGCTCTTTTATTTATTCTTTTATATCAGTTGCATAAATGGGTGATTAATAGAGTTTAATATGCTAAAGAAATTGCCTGATTATGCATACGAGGAGGAATCATAAAGACACACGCTGACAGTTTAAAGACAAAGAGGAGCATATTACATTTGAGGCGATTTAACATTTATTTTCTTACCCTGTTACTCCCTTTTATAGGATAATGGTGACAAAAATTTATAACACGATTCGCCCAGCAGGACCAAGTTTGATTTCGTTGTTTTTTTTTAAAAAAACTGATGATTACAGTCAACGTGACGAACACCTCTAAACTGTGAATGCTCTTTATTTTTTATTTTTTTTAAAGAAATCAATTGAGGAGAAGGTCAACGCATGGTGCCAAGCTGATACTTAGGGCATAATAGACTCAGACGCCTTCATGGCATCACCTAACACAATGAAATAATGACTTAATAGGTCCCTCTTCTCTAGGCAGATAGGCTATTTAATACCATCTTCTGACAGGGGTCTTTGTGGGCAAATTTATGCGGCTATCATAATCAATGCCTATACATTCAATTTATTACAAGAACTACATGGAGCATGGGCGCTGATACTACGGGTCTGCTCAACATATCTTATGGCTGAATGCACATGCCATGCCTATTAGATTTGTTGCAGGTTCATCGGCGGGTTGGTGCATACTTAGACTGCTTGAGAGGAAGTTAATAAATGTCTTTGTATTTAGCAGGAATAGGGGCTAGTTGCATGAGATCTCCAAAATGAAACTTATTGCCATTGCAAAGCTTGGTGATTATGTACGAACTATTAAGAAGGTAAATCACTTTATGAGACACAAACTTGAACTGTTAGTCCTCCAATTTATTCTACCCTGTCAATACTCATCGATCAATTTAAACTTGGTTAAATGTTTTATCTATCTCACACAGACGGTCCCTGCACTAAAACCCAAATTTTCCATATTCTTGGTGGACGGTATAAAGAAGCATGGGGATGGCGATTAAGTTCATCTTTATTGATGGATCTACAAGTGGTAGTGCCAAAATAAATTAGAAGCTACAACTTATCCTATTTTTTCTTGGACGCAAGGGTTCCCTTCACTGAATGCAGCCCAACTATATACATGCCAAATCATGCCAGTATTCATCTATCATGAGTTGGAAGGCTGCCTCCCACAGAGAGGGCTGTACAGTAGGGGAAACCTGGCTGCACACCATTTAAATCACTTTTCTTTTTTATTTTCATTTATTTGTTCATTATGTTACTGTGAATAAATTTTATTAGATATACATACATTTCCCTAAAACTAAATTTTAAAACTCATTTTACAGTAACCATTATCTCAAAAATGAGTGTTACAGTAAGACCAGCATACCGGGTGTATCTCAGATTTTTATTTTTATTTGTATTCCTACATATACATTTAGATCCTTATTTGTGGGATGTAATGAATTACAATATTTATATATATATTTTTTACTTATTGTTTCAGTCTTATTACAAATGAAAGAATGATGATATTATCCAATAGAAGAACACATATTTCAACACTATTGGAAGCCAATGAGATGATATAATTTATGTATTTATTTTGCTGAGAAAGAAAGTTTAGCAAATGCAGTAACAAACATATCGAGGAAATTTTAAAGCTACGTTCATTCATACTTTTTAACAAAATTTACACACTGAACTATCTTCAAGTTCTATCAGATAATCTGCCTCTCATTACTACATAAGAGCTTTCTATCTAAGCAGTAGATTTCACTTCATATCTGATTCTTTTCAAAAAAGCAATCCTAATAAGGTGAAATTTCCAATGGCCACCCTTGATAGTCTGGTTAATAAACAACCATGAGATAAATCCAAGGGATGAATTGTTTTGTTATTTTTTTTATTTTTTTTCATTTCTGCATTAAGACAGATTATGACACTCCTCTTTTAACATGTGTTATACAAATAATATTTAGAATAATTGATTTCTTTTGCATATTAAAGGATTTATCCTTTCTCTTTTCCATTTTCATGTTACAACAACAACAGCTTTCCATAATATAAACAATTATAGAATACAATGAAGGACACACAGCTGATTAAGACTTGCTCTCCACCCTACCGTAATGGCGTCATGGAGCCTCGTGGGCTTTAGCCATACCCCCAAGCAAGGATTTATTTTAGCTCCAATATGATGAATGGATTCTTTTCAAGTTCATACAAAGGAATAAGAATAACATAGTGTCAAATCTCATGCATTTAGGTTTTCTACTCTCTACTTTCAATCATGATCCTTACAACATGCCATTTTTACCACAAATGAACAAAGGGGATATGGAAGTAGGAAAAAATTATCTCTTGCTTTAGGTGTTGGAGCTTAACTTATTTATCCTTCATTCCTCTCCAACCAAGCCATTTGGATCACTATCTTCCCAACATGACTCCTCCTTTCATCCTACCATCTTCACTAAAATTCTCCAAAAGGAGAAGTGGGTAGCACCCCACTCATCCTTCCTCTCCAAGATATATGGGAGTTTCCACTTGCAACCTTGGATGGGGAGGTGTGGAGTGTACCACCTTCCATTAATGTGGGCCTTTCCTCATTAAAGAGGGAACATGAACTTGGACAACTCCTCTATCTTTTCACCCCAACCTCTCTCCGAAATTCATCACTCCTAATTATGGGAACTTTTCAAGAGTCAAATCATGTCATTGGGGCCCTATTGCATGCCCACTTGACCCCTACCATTATGGTATAGACCCTAGGGGGTTTATTTTTGCAACCCCACCAAGGAAATAGACCAACAACCCACTTTAAAGACCCATTTAAGAACCTATCCGAATTTCAACTTGGATATTGGTTTTCTAAAACTTAACCCCCCCCCAACTTACATTTCACATGACACACAATTAAATGCCCTTATAAACATGAATAGATTAGTCCTTTAATATCAACCCTCAAAACCTTAGCCAATTAACATATTAACTCTATTTTTACCTAAGCCCCCAAAATGATCAGATTTATATCCTCTTGAGGAAGTCTTCAAATGTTCCCCTACTAGGTTTCCCTTCTCGTACTGACACCATTGCTTTCCTGCACATTACCAATGCATTCATAAGTAATAATGTATCATATAAATTCACTACCTGAATGTCCTAGAATTTAGCTGTACAACAATTCCATTTAAAATTTTCAATTCATTTTCCACAAACTACAAGTGCATAACACCTTCTTAGTAGTGACGATAAAACATAATGTAGAAATGAAATACATGATTACTACCACACAATCACCCTATTTTTCACTTGTATTATATCTCACCATCATATTTAAGAAAACATATAACAAATTAGGTTTGGCGTTAATCACATGTGAAGTAGGGTCTTACATACATAACCTTCAAAAATATTAAAGAATCAAATCTCGAGGTTTTGATTTAAATTAAGAGAGCAAAGCTTTACAAATATGAAGCAGCATCATTGCTATCTCAGAGGATAGTGTAAACGTAATAAGGAGGCCACAGTGGGTATAAACCCTCCCACTATTCCATTCCTCATACTCCTTATTTCTACAAAACAGAACATTATACCAGCGAAGTTAAATAAACTGCAACTAATGGCAAAAATTAGGAGAAACTTGAAGTAGAGCATCATAAATAAAAATATACAATGATTTCTAGTGACCCTCATCAACTAGTGGTGGAGTAGATACAACATTTTCAACCTATTTTTAACCTCTACAATTCTATGCTGGGCTACTTGTTCTAGACCTCTTTAAGATGCACGTAGCTAGATATTGCATAAACAGACTTAAATCTTTTGAGTAGCTGAGTAGTAGGTGGTAATGGTTTATTTCCTACTATATGTTTCAAATGCTTGAGGCATGGCGTATAAATTGGAGTGTCAAACAAACCAATGAATAAATCATGACTTTGTCAGAGATGGTGTATGAGCTGAAATGTCATAATGACAAGGGTCTATAGTGCTGGTCCTTTTGATCAAGTTAGATGAGAGGCGTCACTGAAACCTACAAGGATATTCTTGTTTTATATAGCTTCCAGGCATGTAAAGGTGCAGGTTCATGCTTAATTCAAGAGCGCTACCTAACTTGTCATTCATTGGTGCATTGTAATTAACCCTTCATTGAAAAATGTGGCATAATCACTGAGTGTCAATTTTTTTTTATATCAAATTTAACGTCTTTGGTGATGGTGTCTTGCGTAGGAAGTTGTTTTGGTTGCTATGGATAATGTTAACAACTAGAGATGATTGTGTTGCATAATGGCTCATTATGGATGTGACAATAGATTGTAGAAGTTGCAGAAATAGGCACCTAAGTCCCTTAAGACTATCTTCCATATAGTTTGAATATGTGAGCATTGTAGTATGGCTGACAAGATTAATAATATGCAAAGAACAAGAGTGTTATTATTTATTAATCTGAGATTTCTCCTCAGGTGGTTGGTGGAGCATATCTGGTGTCAGTAGGGTACCCGCGTAGCAAATAAATTTGCAATAAATCGAACAGATCTGTCTTGGATAGGAGTTTGGTTGAAATACTAAATATTGTTGGAGAGCTTAGTTTGAAAATGTTAGCATAGTTTATGTACACCAGTTAAAGTTAGAAACCTTTCATTGCCGGTATGCCAGTTAGTACATCAGTATGTGGAGTCAATGTATGCACCTATCTAAGTTATTATAGTCGCACTGTAAAAAAAATTAGAATATATAAACCTCCTTCCAGGCATTGCAGTTAGAAGCCTTAGATAGGAAGATATTTATGTAGGTGTGATAATTAGAGTTTGATTCGATATTTTCCATATTTATTAGTACTGTCAAATAAATAAATAAACTTCTTGTTATTATGACATTAACAAATAAATCATTGAATATAGTGAAAATCGAGCTTACTAATAAAATACGATTACACTTTTTAATATAATCTCTATAAAGTCTATTATTATTGTCAATAGCGTTACTTCAAAATGCTATGATAGGATAAATGAGGGAAGACAAATTTAATGATTGAAAAAAAAAAATGACAGTAAGAGGATCATGCATTATGAGCCTAGGGTTGAGTGTCATGCTGTGGAAGCTCCCATCTAAGGCTCCACATTGACCCCTCATGAGAAGCCTCTTCAGAAATAAAACAAGAATAATAAAAAAGGGCACTGTAGTATTCTTTATGTTAAATAGTCCTTAAATAAAGTAAAGGGGAATATATTCCCATATTCTAAGATAAGGATTATATTAAACTAAACTAAGATTATATATGGTTAGCATTACTAGGATTTCTTTTGGAAGGAGATCATATCTTTACCTTCTTTTTTTTTGTTTCTAAAATAATATTATGTGTCTACATAGGAAATAGTATAATTATTTGTGTATACTATCCCCTTATTTTTATAATTCTTTTTTTTACTTTCTAATGTAAATTATTTATAAGGATATGCAAGGATTACATAAATAATAGTTAATCATAAATTAATGGGTATATATTGGTCTCAATAAATTAATTAAAACAAAAAAGAAAAGATTTATTATAGTGTTAATAATTTTGAAGCTATTTTTTTTAGTATATAGATGTACTATATGTATATTTATATAGTCTTATGTTTTAAATTTTTGCATATGGAGATTAATGAACTTGGAATCTTTAAAATATAAACGTCAACAAAAATAAAAGAAGTTGGAGAGTAAGGCATCATTTTGTAATTTAGTATTAATACCTGGGAGTTACTTTTGATACGGGTATTAGTACATATCTCCATTAATACCTATAGAGTTTGATATTAATAGTAATAATATTAAAATGATCCAATATTACTCTCATCATAAAGTTGATTCTCAATATCAATAATCATATCCCATAACCAAGGATGATCTAGCATTAACGATAAAGGAGTAACGCCAATGTTTATATTATATGTATATGTGTTAATACTGAGGGAAGGATATCAATGTTAGTGCCAGTGAGTATTAATAATATTCATAATCAATGGTAAGGCCAACATGAGGGTGTCATTAACATTGATACTAACAATAAGATTAACATTAATCTTAGTGAGTAATAATAAAAAAAGAAATCAAAATATATAGATTCATAAATATTATAGAGTTAACAATGATATCAAAATTATAAATAATAAAATAAATAAAGATAATTTGGTTATTGGAGGTAAAGGGAAACATTAATATTTTATAGTTGCATTAGTAAATATAGACATATTGTTGTTGGGAAGAATATTAATATAAATAACTATACCAAAAGCAATATTATCAGTAGCATTACCATCAATAATAATAGCCTTCACTTGTAGTAACAATTTTAGGAGTGACGACAGTAACTCGCTTAACCTAAATCTAACTCATCTAAGGATGGAGGCACATGAGCACGGGCATGGGCGGGAAAAGAAGGATTTTGAAAATCCAAGCGATGGAAATGGAGGCAGAGCTAGATCTGAGAAGTCTTAGGCGGATCAGGCATTGGTATCGAGTAAGAAGCAAGGTGAGGATAATCAGGATGATGTGGACTCCAGAAACAAAATCCTAGTGGAACTGGGTGGAAAGGATATTCTGGTGGTTATTCCTGTGGGTTCCCCTGCCGGTCAAAAAAATGAAAAATCCAAAGATGCAGTGGGGACCACTAGTGGAATTGGAGGTAATCGAAAACCCTGGACTTCTCTATTTGGGGTAAAACCAAATGGAAAGTCATCTTTCTCTTTGGTGCAAAATATCTCTTTCCCAGATAAAGGTAAGTTTGCAATTTCTGTGCCAAATCTGTTAATTGATCATAATACTGCTTTAATGGAAAGAACCCTGGTTGGAAAATTTATGGGCCCTAGACCAAATATTGAAGTGGTCAGGGAGTTTGTTAAAAAAAAATGGAGAACTAACAGAAAAGTATCAGTTGCTGCTCTTCCAAAGGGTTTCTTTGCGTTTGAGTTCACTTGCAGAGAGGATATCTTGGCGGTTAGAAGTGGGGGTCCTTGGGTTATAGGGAAATCTTCCCTGGCTCTAAAGAAGTGGTCCTCTAATCTAGACCTTTCAGACTCTATTTTTGAGAATGTCCCAGTATGGGTCAGATTTCTGGGCCTTCCCCTGGAATACTGGAATGAGGATGTCTTTTATGGTATTGCGAGTTCCTTTGGAGAGCTCCTTTCTATTGATTCTATGACATCTGCTAGAAAGAGGTTGGTTTTTGCAAGAATATGTGTTGGGGTCTCTCTGAATACTGACCTTCCCTCATCAATCGAGATTTAGTCAAAACTGGGATCCTGGTCGCATGACATAGAGTTTGAAACCATACAATTTGCTTGTTTCAAATGTAGAAAATTTGGGCACTGGGCTAAGAAATTCCCTTTAAATTCCACCAAAGAGAAAAAGAAACTAGCAGGTTCTTTGAAATGTATTTGGCAAAAGAAATCAAGAGGAGACCACCTTGAAAATAAAGAGTCTAATGGTCAAAGAACTTCTAATGAGGCTGAAGCGGTTATGGAAAATAATGGTGAGGATCTGCTGGAACCCTAACAAAAGGATCTTGTGAATACCTTATCTATTAAGGAAAAAGAATCCAGTGAAGATCGGACGGCTGGGGAAGAAAAACTGAATCATGGAGCTTACCCCTTTTCCCAAGAGCTGACCCCAATTGAGAAAAATGATGGGATCCCAGGTTTGGAGGATATTCCCATTTAGGGGCTATCTTTGGAGTTGAACATCCCTCTCCCACACCCTTCCCCTAAAGGTATTTTTCCTTCAGGTGTAGATCACTTTACGTATCCTAAATCCTTGGAATTTGTTAAGGATTCCCTTGATAATCCAGACAATTCTACTGAACTCTCTAGTAACTTTTCAACTTTTCATTTGAATGGTATCATGGAGACATTACCCTAGGAACAAAGGCTCCTTACTGATAAGGAATGGGAATCTAGTAAAGAGAGGGATAGTCAAGAAGAGACTGATAAAGAAGAGATCTTATCAAAGAAAAAGAAAAATAAAAACAAACAATGGAAGACTCCAAGTGGTATTTCTACCAGATCAAAAGCAAAGGCAGACTGTGGAGCAACAAAGAACTCTCGAGGGAAAAAATATTTTAAATGGACAAGAGAGCATAATAGCTCTCAGGATATTGCGGCTGGATCTCAAAAACCCATCCCGAAGTGCCTCAACTCCCTTGGTAATTAATGAAGATTATGTCTCGAAATATCAGGGGACTTAATAGTCCCCACAAGCAGGATGTTCTACGCAATTTTTTCAGAGATCACAAGCCTGATATACTTCTTATTCAAGAGATGAAAATGTCTAAGGAAAAAGTTGAAAAGTTGAATTTGTTTCAACATTGTAGTACTCATGGAAACAACTCAAATGGTGCTTTAGGAGGTATTGCTAATTTCTGGAATTGTCACATAATCAAAGGGGATCCAATTTTGGAAGGTACGAACCATATTGCTACTAGATTCACACATATTAGGAATAATTTCAGTTGGATCCAATTGAACATCTATGCCCCCAATGGAAAAGGTCTTAGAAAATCCTTCTGGATGGAGCTGGCTGCCTTTAGGAGGATTTTTAATAGAGAGTCTTGGGTTGTTATGGGTGACTTTAATATGCCCTTAATCAATGAAGAAAAATTTGGAGGTTCCCAGATCAATGAGGAGAGCAAAGAGGATCTTCAGAGTTTCATTGACAACCAAGGGCTGATTGATCTGGATTTACATGGAGCTTCCTTTACCTGGTCGAATCGCAGAAAGGGGATGGATCTTATACAGGTCAGACTAGATAGATCTTTAGTTTCTAATCATTGGTTTTTTTTTATTACTATTCTCTTAAAGCTCTCTCTAGGATTGTATATGATCACTTCCCTATTAGTTTTGTTGCGGATGCTATAAAAAAGAAGAAAAATATCCCTTTCAGAGTTGAAAAAATGTGGATTTCTCATCCTGCTTTCAAAGAGGAAATTAGGAAATGGTGGAACATAAGTATCTCTGGCACAACTATGTTTAGAATATCTAAAAAATTAAGGGAAGTTAAATGTAACTTGAAAAAATGGAAAAAAGAGTCCTTTGGGAACATCTTCAGGACCAAATCTGATCTTCAGATGGATCTGGGGGAGATTCAATATAAAATCCAGAAGGAGGGATATGTGAATGATACAAAGGAAAGAGAAAATGAGCTACTCAGTAAGTTGCATGACATTATCAAAAAGGAAGAGGAGTTCTGGAGGCAAAGATCTAGAGCTTTATGGTTATCTGCAGGTGACAAAAATACTAGGTACTTTCATCTATCGGCCTCAAAACACATAGTTGTCAACATAATATCTCAGATTGATGTGAATGGTATGAGGTTTGAGGAGGAGGACATTAGAAAGCATGTTGTTTTATTCTTTAAAAATCTTCTTTCTGAAAATGATGAAAATAACCAAAATGATCAGGATCATTTAATTGAGGCTATACCTAAAGTTATCAATCAGGAAAATAACTCTATGTTGTCTGCTATTCCTACTAATGAGGAAGTCAAAAAGGCTATTTTCTCTTTTGATGGGAGTAAAGCGCCGAGTCCGGATGGGTTCCCTTTGTTTTTCTTCCAATGGTTCTGGGAGATTGTTGGAGACAATGTAGTGAATGTTGTTAAAGAATTGAATGCCACTTTCCTGGTTCTAATCCCTAAGAAGTCTGGGGCGATGAAATTTGAGACCTTCAGACCTATAATCCTTTGCAACTTGATCTATAAAATCATTTTGAAGGTCATGACTTCAAGATTCTTAACTCTCTTGCCTACTTTGATTTCACCTCAACAGAATGGATTTTTCCCTAGAAGACAAATCCTTGACTCTATTGTTTTTGTGCATGAGAATATCCATTCCTTGGTTGAATCTAAGACTGAAGGCTTTTTGTTAAAGCTTGATATCTCAAAAGCCTATGATAGAGTTGACTGGATTTTCTTATTTAAAATTTTAAAGGCTTTCAGATTTTGCAATAGGGTTCTTCAAATGGTGGAACAACTGGTGTCTACTATTTCTATTTCTATTTTGGTGAATGGATCCCCTACGACTTTCTTCCAAAGTTCCAGAGGTCTAAGATAGCCTGGTGATCCTATTTCTCCTATTTTATTCACTATCATGGCTGAAAGTTTTAGAATAAATTTGAAAAGGTTGATTGACAATAGATACCTTCTTGGTCTCAATCCTTCCTCAAGTAACCTAGTTTGTTTTCATCAACAATTTGTTGATGATACAATTATTTTGGGTAAATCCTCGGTTTCGGAAGGAAAAAATTTGAAATCTCTGCTCGATAAATATGGGAGAGTGTCTGGACAGCTGATTAATAATAAAAAAAGTTCTCTTTTCTTCTTCAACACCCCGGCTCATAGGTAGACTAAAATTGCCAGAATCCTTGGTTGTAGGGTGGAATCTTTTCCTACCACCTATCTTGGCCTACCCTTAAGCCTTAAACCCCCTAAATCCTTTTGGATTTCTTTGGTCGAGAGGTTTAGCAAGAAGTTTGTTGGTTGGAAAGGATCTCTTCTAAGTCAAGCAGGTAAACTTCAACTCCTTAAAGCGTCTCTTCAGAACTTGTTGATCTATGCTCTGAGCCTCTTTAAGATTCCTGCCAAGTTTGCAGATGCTATAGAAAAGATTCAAAAAATATTTCTTTGGTCGGGGGTTGAAGAAAAGAAAAGAAAAGACTACCTTTAATAGGATGGGAACTTATGTGCAAACTGAAAATGGCCAGAGGATTAGGTCTTAGAAGAATCAGAACGGTTAACAAGATTCTTCTAGCAAAACAAATCTGGAGAATTTTTTCATCTTCAGGTGAATGGATTGATATCCTAGCTAGTAAATATCTAGAGAGCAATAGATCTCTTATAATGCTAAAGGAATCCCATCTTCTTCCCATAGGTTCAACCTGTTGGAATAATCTGATCACTGGGAAAAAAATTGTTGACTCTGGAATAGGGTGGCAAGTTAGAAGTGGAAACCAAACTAGATTCTGGGAGGATAGATGGTTGTTTAAGGAGCCCCTTATAAAAATTAATTCCTTTAGTGGATGGGCAGAGAATTGCAAAGCTAATTTTGGTTCTTTTGTGAAAGACTATAGAGTGAATGGAAAATAGGTAGATCTGTGTAGTATCAGTCATGCTCTTGCTCCTATTCAGTCTTCTTTGTTGGCTGTTAGACTTTGCTCTGATCAGTTGGATGATCATCTTGTCTGGACTGATGAACCCTCGGGTAACTATTTTGTTTCATCTACCTTTGCTGGATCCTTCTCCAAAATAAGGTGCTTACGGTTGATAACCTTTGCAAACATGGATTTTAAATACCTAATAGATGTTTTCTTTGTAAGATGGAGGAAGAGTCAATGCGTCATTTGTTTCTTCATTTTCCTTTTGCTACCTCAGTCTGGGAAAATATAATTAGTTATTGGCAACTTTCATGGGTTTTTCCCTCATCTATTGAAGACTTCTTCCTTCAATGGGAAGCCCTGACTCACAATCCTATTCTCCAATTTTTATGGGATTTATCTTTCCCTCATGTCGCTTGGGGTCTTTGGAAAGAACACAACAACAAAATTTACAGAGATAAAGAGGCTCTGATGGAAATTGTTTTTTATTTTCCTAGCGCCCCTAAAAAAGTTAAGAAGGATAGAGAGGTTGTCCGCTGGTCTTTTCCGCCTAATGGATGGGTCAAATCTAACTTCAATGGTGTGGCTAAAGGTAATCCGAGGGTGGCGGGTTGTGGTGGAGTCATAAGGGACTCCTTCGAAAACTTTCTAGGTGTGACGACTACTCCTCTAGGTTCCCAAACCAATCACTTGGCTAAGGTTGCTAGTGCTTTTTATATTATAAATTTGGCCCAAAGTCTTAATTTTAAAAACCTTTGGCTTGAAGGAGATTCCAAAAATATTATTGTTTGTCTTCTTGGCAAGTCCCCCCCCCTCGTGGACAATAAAGTCATGGATTGATGATGCCATCTCGACTTTAGCTAAGTTTGACAACATAAAGATTTCACATGCCTATAGAGAAGCCAATGTCGTAGCGGATTTTTTTGCTAATGAAGGGGTTAGGAGTAATGAACATAGCACTTGGCTAAATTTTAGTGATCTAAGTGTTAATGTATGGGCGTTATTGAGTTATGATGAATCACATGGACAAGAGATGTGTCATTTCTTTAATGAGGACATGATGGAATTATCAGATCACAATCATTAGATTGTATGGGACCGAGCTTAGTTGCTTAGTCTGCAAGGTGGTCTGACACACTTTTTGGGTTCTTAGATGTAGCGGGACTAGTTCTAGTAAAGTTCTCATCTCTGTCTGCTCCACTATGCTTGCCAAGATGGGGGGTGATAGGAAAAGAATTGAGCCAGACAGCTTTGAGATGCACACAAGAAATGCTAAGGCTTGGGAAAAAGTTAAAAGTGGGGGTTGACTTCCTTTCTTGGAGAAACTCCATGGTTCTAATCAGGAGGCTACAGATCTTTTTGAGAAAAATTGGGATAATGGGGTTCTGACCCTTTTTGGTAGGAAAGTTGAGCTCAACGAAGATCTTATAGCTGAAGTGACGGGAATGTCTATTGATGGGAAAAAATTTTCAGGGATAGGGTTTTCTCAGATGAAGCCGTTGTCATATTTCCAAAAAGAGAAGGAGAGATTAAATTTGGTGAAAATTGCTAATAGCTACTTTGGAGCCGACACCATAAAAGCTCTATGGAGAAAGGTTCTTCGTGTTATCATGGAGTACATAACTATGGATGGTCGCTTCACCAGGGTCTACAGTTATCACTTTTCCTTGCTCAACCACTTCCGCTAGAAGGTCAGGGTTTCTTTCCCCTTCTATCTTCTCTGTTCTTTGAGAAAAAGATTGGATGACCACAAGAAAAACCCTAGAAGATTCCCTATTTTGTATACTGGCCTGATTAGATTAATTGTTGAACATTATCAAAAAATGCCCATCCTTGCTAATTTGGAAGCCTCCCTTGATTCTGAGGATGATGATACTGAACCCAGTTGCTCGAGGTTTTTTCCCAATTTAAGTCCTGCTAGAACGAGCCTGTGCCCGCCCGTTGTCCAAACTGATAAGATTATCCCTAACCCCCTTACAGTGAAAGGTTGTGTTGTGCCTAAACCGGGAAACCCTTCCCTTAAAACCAGAAGTATTGATAAGAATCCTTTGGCTAAAAACCTTGTCTCGTACTCTAAAGATTCTCCTGAATCTAAGGAGTCTAGTGCTAACAATTCTAAGCCTTCTGTTGTCTCGTCATTGGATAGAAATGTTAAAACTGGTTCTCATGCTACTCCTGAACCTACTAATACTTGTTGTAACATTGATAGAGATCCCTCTATGGATTTTTTTGGATTCAGCTAGAAATAATGTTGATAACCATTTAAAACTTTTAGAATGGGATTTTCATGAAATCGATGAGTTAAAGATAAAAAATTGGGCCCTTCAAAGTAAATTGGAAGAGTTGGGAGTTAAGGTTGCAGCACTTGATAAGAAAGATTTGGAACAAAGAGATCACGGTGTCAGCATTGATACCCAGTACCAAGCTAGTAAGGACAGAAATGTTGAATTTCAGTTGGAGAAAATGAAAAATACTGTCAAAATTATTGCCGTGCAAAACAATCATATGGCCAGACACAATGCCATCATCATCAATGCCATGACTGAGAAATTGGACAAAGCTCAACAAGGGTCTCTAGTGGTTGATCTGGAGGAAATTAACGAAAGAAATCAGGAGGAGGATGCTGGAATTTCCAAGAGAACCAGGGCCAATTTGAAGAGGAAGGCTCCTCCCACTCCGCAAATGATTCAAATATTTAAGAAGGGCGTTCATGATATGCAGAACCTAGAGGCAAAGACAGAGTCTGTCTTGAAGACTCTGGGTTGATTGCAGTTGGTCTTTTGTTGGCTCTTCTTCTACCCTTTTTTGTTTGACCTTTCTGGTCTTTTGCAGGTGGTTGCTGCTTGTTCCGGTCTTTTCCTTTTGTGTAGCCAGTTTTGTCTGCTGGACTTTTCTATCCTTTCTTTTATGTTGTAAACTTTGTGGTTTCGGGTCCCTGTAAAACCCGTTTTACCCTTTATCAAAAAAAAATTAGGAGTGACACCAATGCTAATAATAATATGGGTATCAGTGATCCAAATAAATTTAAAATATAGTATTCATAAGTGGGATGATTAAGCATGAATATAGTAATATAAATCTAGTAATAATATATTTTAATCATGTATATTTTTGGAGTTTTGTCGTTATGAATTTTATAAGAAAAAAAAAATAAAAAAATCTTACTAATAGTCATAGCATTAACTGAAGAAAATTAAAAGTATTCATGGTAGTGTGTTATGGCTAGGCGGTGTTATCATTGTAGAAACTTAGTATTCAAATGTGTGTAGTGTGTACCATAGATATATCCTACTCCTCAGAATAATTAGTAAAAAAAAAAATAGTCGGGTTTTCTAGCGTAAAGTATTAAAAGTAGATAAGTAAAAAAAAAAAAATAGTTGGGTTTTCTAGCGTAAAATTATGGGCACAACAACATTTCACTTTCATATTGTGGATCCTCTTTGAGTTCTTCCTCTCTACCAAAATATAACAATACAAATTTTGAGGCAGGATGTACTTGTAGGTACTCTTTCTTTGCCTCCTTGTTCAGAACTAGTGCATTATTTCCACACCCACATGTGGCTGATTGCTAAAGGTTTAATATGTTCAACTCTAGAGGAGATTGAAGTTTTATCCACTTTTCTCTGTATAGACTAATTCATTTTAGAGAAATAGCAATGTTTTGGATTTAGAGAGCCAAGACTCTCCTTCATAACTCAAAGTTGTTTCATTTTTTGTTCTACTTTTGTCTTTCTTATATTTCTTTTACTTTCTTCTCTTTTTCTTTGTCTTTGAGTGACTCATTTCTACATTCAAAGAACATCACCACTACTATGAGGTTAGCAAACACAAGGTTTTCTTTTCTAAAAAATTATTCCATAGTATGCTCATAGGTCCTAGTGTTTAAAACAAGCTCATGAGTACCATGTGTGATGAACCACTTGTTGATACTCAACACATAATCAAATTCTACTAACAAAAAACTGTATAATTTTTTTTAAATTATTTATTTTTTCATGTTTACTTCTAGGAAGAAAATATAAAATTATCTCATTATACAAATCATTTGCATTAAATTAATAAACATACATCCAAAGAATATTTTATCTAACTCTTATTTTAAATCATAATAATTCAATAATATTTAAATCCATTAAACATCCCAAATCCCAAATTTGAGTTTTCCATAATACAAGGTATATAGATCTACAAAATATCATTTAGGATGTCATACTTTACAAATTTTAAAGTAAAAATTATTAGAATAGTCATGTGGAATATAAATAATGTCTCTAAGTAATCCATTTTCTAACAATATTTAATTGTAGGAGGGAGAGCATCACTTGAGTGTTTTTCCTCCAACCATATACTAACGATACCCCACACAACTTCCATCAAAACATGGAACTACCCTTCATGAGGGTAAAAAATCAAGCAAATCATCATGACAATCACGTCATCTAAGAACTAGTGGTGTGCCTAACTACAATTTTTTTTTTATACAACTCCACATTCCTTCTAGCTAAGTATGACACAATTTGATTGTTTTCCAATTAAAAAGAAATTATGAATCAACAATGCAAGAACTGAATTTTCATTAATTTGGCCAACGTTTTGATAAGAAATAACACATTCTAAAACAAAAATATAGGTCATTTATTGACACACCTCTATCTAAAACTAGTTATTAGAAATTAGTATTTCATATTCAACGTTCATAAGAAGATAGACATAATTGACTTAGTGTATAGTCCTATCAAAATAATGTTTAGATGATTATGATTTTATGACAACTCAAACCATTTAATAAAGTATGTGATAGAATGCTAGATAAAATAAATAAATTAAAAAAATAATTACACAATAACTACTGTGCACTTTGATATTTTAATTGAACTGACCACATTAGGTTTATCAGTGATCACAAAAGTTATATTCTTTTCTATTTCCATTCTCAAATTTTCTACATCCTCATTCTATTATAGATAGGTGCTAAATTATCCCATTAAAATAAAGTTCATATATTTTAAATTTAAATCATAAATATCCTTACTAAAATGAAAGTACCATGTTCTATCCACCTATGTTCAATATTTCCATAAGATCGTAGATAGAGATAGGAAAATCTAATAGATATAAATAAGTAGCTCTAATATTTTTACTATGTTTTTTTTAGCATAGCATAATATCTATTTGAAATGGGAAAGTTTACTAACCTTAGACAATCCTTCAATGTGGAGACACATTTTAGTTAGGTTACATATATATCTCTCTATATATATATGCATATGCAAGTATATATATATATAAAAGTATATAACACAATACAACCCTAATTTCATATCATGTTATATATTTATAACTTTATATTTGTATATCTTTGGTATATATATACACACCTATAATTATATATGTATAAGTTTATCAATTCATAGCAACCATTTATAGTTTAAGAGACGAAAAAGATTTATGTATGGATGTATGTTCCACACATATGCACACACACATATATATCCAAGAAATAATAAATAATGTTAATGGAAATTTACTACTAATAAAGTATTCATTTTTAACCATGATACAATTACAATGGGTCTTATGCTATTAGCCTAGGGTTTATATTACCCAATTCTTATCCTCTACTCTCAAGCATTGGTATTTAAGCATAGTCAAAAGAACCTAAGTAAATCTCCACACTATAGATACCAACTTCTAATACATAAGTCCTTTGGTATTTAACAAAATTTCCCTCTATTCATGAACTATATGAGACTAAAATTCACTAAGAAGTATTCTCTTCTTTTTATCGACCTTCACAAGGTCGATAATCATGAAATCGTCCATGTCTAACTAGATAGATTTTTACCTAAATTTTGTATGTGTAGGGTATAAGAATAGTAATATTTGAATTTAAAACCTAAAAACAACACTTATGGATATCCCCTAGAAGTATGTAAACCTATGGAAGGTTGAGGGTCTTACATTAAAACCCTAATATGCAAGTAGAAAATATAACCCAATTTTGAATATATATATATATAATTTAAACAATAAAAATAAATTTTGTCAATACTTAGTGATAATAGACCTAACTATTTCAGACATAAAGTATCATGAAAGCTTTAACAATCATAATCTAGTCCTATAATGGACTTATCAAAAACCCATTTCAATATCTCAATTAATTCTATCAAACAATACAAAGACACTAATAACTTAATTCCTTCAAAATTCACATAATATATAGAACGAGTCCTCAAATCATTCATCACAAGAAATATTGGAATATTCAAATGAACTAAGATATATACCAAATACAAAGACAACATGTGTTTTTTCTCAAATAACTACAAAATTCTCTCCTTCACTTCTTCCCACAATCTTCTTCATCTATTTTTATTCATCTCCATCCTTTCTTTTATCATCCAATAAAACCCTTGAATCTCCTTTTGTAATTACTCCCACTTTTCCCACCATTTTCCTCAATAGAAGTGGTGTCAAGGGTAGTTTTCTCTAGTTTTAACTCCAATTAACTTTTTTGTACTTAGACATTAAATGCATTCAATATCCACTACATGGAGTTTAACTCTTACAAAGTTTGAAAAGTATTAAAAATTTAAACAACTCTAAATTCAATAACTATAAGATGAAATCCAAGTAGTTATTGAATTCAAACTATTATAAAATCCAAATTGTGTATCCCTCATTATTCTAAAATTTCTTCATTATTTTTTGTCAAATACAATGGACCTTCAAAATAAATATCTCTTATTTGAATTGGCCTTAAATTATGTCTAATATTACATCACTACTAAAGAAAATATTAATTCATCAATTGATAATTATCATGTCTTTTCCAAGGAACTGCTCTTATCAACATCTTCACATTTAAGAAAATGAAGAAAAACCCTATCACAATAAATATTTACAATCTTATTAAATGTTCTCTAGAATGATAATCCACACATTGTGAAAGAAGCGATCAACAATCACATAATAAAATCTGGTACTATTTTTTATTGAGCACAATCCACAAGACCTTTCATTCTCTATACATATTGTTATACCACATACCACATCAATAAGAACCCTCTCCTACTTCTACACCATCGCTCGCTTACATGATAATTTAATGCCCCGCTGCACAAACCCCAAAGGACAACAACTATGGCACAATTTTTCTTTTAAATATATAATATAATATATGCATATTAAGTTCCATTGAATGAGATTCAATTACATGAATACAAGTTAATCACCTAAGTCCTTTGGGGTACACAAGGTGACATTACTTATGCTAACCCACAATGAAAAGATAAACAAAATTCCAAAATGCATTAGTTAATCCCATTCATCCATCAAACTATAACATTGAAGCATACACAAGAGATAGACCATTATAAACAAGATCAACTCTATTTAATAACCATACACATATGTACAACATGCTTATAAGATGATAACCACCATCTTTTATCACATGATTGCAAGGATTCATTTATACTTTACATCTGCTTCTAGTACAATAAATGAATCATATTCATGAGTTTACATCATAAAATTCCCAACACATGTGGGAGTAATACATCCATCAAGAGCATGAATAAAGTACCACATAAACATATGGCTAGAAATGAATCTCTAGATCAGGCTCCATCTAGATGGCACTGCACTGTATGAACGTTGATGGGGAACCCAACGAGGTGCATAGCATGTTCCACCTGACCACGTGGGTTTTAGAAAAACCCACCCCCTGTGCTAGGAGATGACAAGGAAGAATCCTCAACCAAGGATGTCCAAACAAAAAACAAGACTCAACTCCAAACAAGAGTGACATGGGAATACATAGACAACACAACATCTATAGATTCCAAAATCATAACATCAATAGATCACAAAACATAACATCAATAGACCACTCCTAGAGACTTGCGAAATAAACCAATCATAAAAGGGTGTACCAACATAGAGAAGTACTAAATCTCAAATGAAGCACATGCAAGGCATAAACCATCTTGCCACCATTCACATACATAGCTACACATTGAAACGGGTACAACCAATGCATAGGAACCAAAACTACAATTACAATCAAACTTTGCCAAAACTAAATCAAATGATAAATTCATTATTCATCAACTGCCTCTTGCCTCTGGAAGTCTAAAATTCAAAATAACTCTTAACGAGGTACTATAACATAACGGGTTCCCACATTGATAAAAGGCCAAAAGAATTGACACAAGGTAAATAAAAAGAAAATCCAACTTTAACAAGAAATCCATCAAACCATAAATCACAATTCGACTGAAAATGCCATGATGGTATTTCAACTCTATTTCTAAAACAAATACACTTATCTTGAGAAAATCAAATTTCCTAAATGCTAAAATTGCTTCTTTCTATTTGCAAACTAACAATGTGACTAATTCATTCCATATATATATGTTCTTTTCTTTTTAAAATAGAAATCATGAAATAAAACTTGACTTTTAAAAATTAATAAATTACAGCCTATAATCATACAGTGAGAACACAAAATCCTCATATATATATTTATATATCAAACATATATATATATATATAACCATTTATAAAATATAAAGAAGAATCCAATCATTTTAAATCTATTTAAATTCAGGAATACAAAATACAGTAGACAACATGTGTAATATATATATATATATATATATATATATTACAAAATAAAATTTATAAAACAAAATCTAACAGAGGCTACCCTAAAGGCAGAACCCTCAACAAGGAGGCTACGGGCTTGGGTGGTTGTGCACAACATTCCTGGTGACTATTGTGCATAGCAGTCACTCAGACTGTTGTGTGTAGCCCTTAGCTGCTACGCAGCCCCAAGGCATAAACAATAAATCACATGGGATCTAGGGGTGCGGCCAAAGTTTTCCCTCCCAAGCTGTTACATATACTTCATCTCAATGCTGACAAAGCTAAAACATGGCATGATTTAAATGTCTATATATATATATATATTCCAAAAGAAAAACAAGGTTTCTCTTAAGTAAAATACAGGCATACAAACTACAATTTTGTAACTACCAATAATAATTTTCTTTATCAAATGCCCAATATTTCCAGCATAAAATAAAATGGGTTGAGGAGGGAAATTTTATTCTAAATCCCCAATCGAAATTTTACAGAGAAATATATAGAACAAAAGTTGGTTTAATAAACAAGTTGAGAGATCAATAAAATAAAGAGAAACCTAGAGTCCTATGCTTCAGATGAATTGACGAAGCTCCTCTCTTGTTTTTTTTTCCACACGGCTCTTCATGAACCTCTTCTTCTTTCCACATAGCTTCTTCACCATTTTACTACAAACTAGTTTCCTGTATGAAATGGGATTTTTTTTTATAGAGAAAATAAACGAGACTCCATGATTTCTACAAACAGAGTTTTATTCAAGCTTTTGTAGAAATTATTCGTTGAAGAAAACTTCTTTTTTATTTAAAATAAAATACTCTCTTCTATTTTCGAAAACCCAAAAAAAAATTAGAATAAAATAGAACTTTTTCATTCTCTCTCTAGTTTTCGAAAACAAGTTGAACATTCATTCGAGTTCTTTTTTTCTCTTCTTGATTTTTTTTCTATTCTAAATGAAATCTTTAAATTTTAAATTTCTATTTTATTAATTTCAACTCATAGTTGACACATTATTCATTATTTAAATCTTTTATTCTATTATTTATCCCCAACTTACTAATTACATCAAATTACTAATTTAGATTTTCCCATTTTCCAAAATGACAATTTTAAAATTATAATTAAGTTATTTGCATAATTTATTTATTTATCTTTTATTTTAAATAAACAACATTTAATAAAGCAACTTTTAAAATTTAATGAAACTAAATTTAATTTTAAAACTCATAAAATTATCTCTTAATTTATTAATAAAACTCTTTATTTCTAATATTTATTTTAAACTTACTTTTTAACAATTAAATCACTAAATTAATACTTAACAATTAAATTATCATTTAAGTATATTATTCTATTTTATAAAATGACTATTTACAATTATAAACAATAATATTTCCATAGTTTATTTATTTACTTGCCTTTAATTAAATAACCACATTTAATTTATCCATCCTAAGGAATTTAAATTTAATAAATAATTTAGAAATATTCTTCCAACTATTTATTAATATTCTACCAAAGAAACATCAAGCAAAGTCATCAACTAAAAATGACACATAGACCAAGATTAAAAATAAATGACCAACACAAAGTAATACTGAAACGAAGACGAGGTCATAGACGATTGACATTGCCAGACAGAACAATGGGAATGACAGACTTGGACGCGGAAACTTCCTTGTCATCTTTGTTTCAACATCATACCCATTGGGATTTTATAATGCTTGCCCTGTCCTGACAAAGCAGGTGGAATCAAGGCTTAGTTCCTGCAATCATGCATACAAACAATGTTGTGCACAATATGTTTATTGAAATACAAGCACATAGTGAGAAGAAATTACAGTGTAGCAGGGCGCTTGCAAGCGAGTGATGTGCACCGTCCCCTCACCAAAACCACATTAATAGCTACAACATCAAATATAAAATAACATCACTAAGTTATACAGATTGCCTCATATCATCATGAAACAATTACTAATCTATTGCATCACAACATAATACTACATCTATATAAAAGCATCACTAATTAAATGCAATCATAATGTAATATCATACCCACAAAAGTACCATTATAAGCTCTTGTCCCATCTTCCTCTTCTGATTCCTTAGCTAGACTACCTACACATCCCAAGTGAGAACAGAGGGGCACTACATCTTCCCCCCCTAAGACTTGACTTACTCCTGGAAGTCACATGGCTCAAAATGGAAACATAAACACATTAGTACCAAAATTTCTCTAATCTATAATTGATGTACATCCTCTTTCTGAATCATTACAATTAGAATCACTATTTGGCTACACATTTGAAAATAAAATATTCTTAACTACTTTTATTTATAAATCCTTACATCTCTTATAGTAACATACTTGGTTTTAGCACTAATAACATAGCAAGTACTCCAATTAACTCAATTTTCCATTCACAAAACAAACATCTTCAAAATATCATACAAGGAAAACACATCAATTGATTACTTGAAATTCAAAAATACACACCATATCATGTTTTAGTAACATATTTCAAGTCACAATTTATGATTCTCAATAATATCCAATCTATTTAATACCACAAAATGGAAATACACCCACATTTAAGATAGCATGGTTATCCCTCTTTTACATCAATATGCAACAAAATATAAGAAATATTCTTCTCACACATACATACACAGTCACACCACCAGGAAATGCACAACACAAGTCTACACAAGGGTCCATCCAGACACTAGAAAGCAACATATTAATCCATGATACATAATCCACGAGCCAAGAGCCAATATCCATCTCACATAATCCATACCTCACAACCAGTGGTTTGATGGTGTTAGGCTACACACACATGGTGAGACCATCCAAACAAAACCACAATGACCCATCTCTTGTTGTATAAGGTGGTTAGCCTCCAGGAGGTGGTCATCACACATAGGTGGGTAGTGGGTCCTAGCTATGTAACAGCCTCACATACCCCCATCCCCAAGGTTCACTGTGTCTGCTTCCTCGTATACACTCACCAAGTCCGCCTCACACATCCTTGGAGAGGAATCAGAATATGAGACATGGCTGACATAAAAAAAAAGGGATAAACTAGTTTAGCCACCAAAGTGATAAATAAATTTCAAATAAAGGTTCAATTTTAGCAATAAAGCAAGAAATGTGTGCAATTTCAACACTAAATCAAATGTAACCACGAGGGCTATGAGCAAATAAGATCACAATGTGTGGCTAAACCATCACAATCAAATATAAACAAGGTGTCGGCCTTCACAATCACTAGAAAATAATCAATAATTATAAAGAAAGTTCACAATCTTTGAAATTGCACTGTACAACACTACGTGACTAGATACTAGCCACCAAATGAGGAAGGAGGGAACAATGTCAGGCTATAACAATAGCCCTCATGTGGTGCAGAGTGAGCACGCCATCCACATGACCTAGAGTGTGCTCCTTGGCTACACCCTACCTCGCGTCATTACGCGACATGGAATAACCAAGTGGCCCACACAATCCTTGGTTGCCTGCATGGGATGTGCACCTCAGCCTCCATCCTGCATTGCATCTTAGTGCGGCATGGTCATACACCAACCAGAGAAGGCACGAACTAGTCGTATGTCACTGCAGTATTGTGTTTATGGCTCCGTAGAAGTAGCCATGCGCTAGACACACCCTGCATAGCGATACCTCATGGAGAAGGCACATGTAGGTACTCATCGTCACCAGAGGTATACATGGCTAGGACCTACCCATATGTTAACTGACCCAAACACTGTCGAAAGAAAACATGAGTATCCCTCTACAAGTGTGTGAGGCCCCATTACGTTCATCACACAAGTAGGCTATCATAACACATTCTCATAGTGCACCTTCACATTTCTATGCACATGGCATTGTGTCCTTGAGCCCAAATCATTACCATCAGCAACACTGCATCATCACTAGCACTATGTCAGAACATAATTGGGGTGTGGCATCGTATCCATTGCATCATGTCAGAACATGTGTAGATACGGTATATATAATGTATCTAAGAGTATATCAATATGGGGCTATTCAAGTTTCACCTCTCATACAGACGAGGTTGACTCGCTAATGCCAACTCAACGTCCCTACAGACGGCTAGGCATGCACTAACAAACCGACATTGTTGTACTCAAAACTGTGGGGTTTAGGCTAACACATATGGATCAAGTAGCTTGACCCATCATGAGGGAAAGTAGTGGGTATGATCCGCAGGGATCTATCAAGCTAAGGTCGCTGCGTGCCACCATTATTCATACGCCATACACCCTGCCCCTTGGAGTGACATGGCACCTACTATCCCTCCAAAAATTGAGAGACTTAGAGAACCAAAAGAAAAGCATAAAAAAATACTATCTTTTGGCTACTCTTGTGACAAAATTATCAACCACACATGGGTTGGCCTCCAATCGGTAACACACATGCAACACATGAATGGTATGGTTCTTCCCACACTAAGGAAAATAGTAGTTTCCCCATGGATGGGTATGTAGTATCACCATCGCATGGCACACAAAGCAAGCATGGGTTTAACACCACACACAAAAATTGCACAGATACTAGTTTCCACAATACAGGGAGTGCATTCATACCTACTATCATAGAAAACAAATTTTCCCTATTCTCATATGCACATACATGATTGATGCCACATATCAAAAACAAGTACTCCCAACATCCTCCATACTTTTCCTCCAAAATTGTAAACTCTTTAAACATTTTTACAATTCCTTAAATATCAACATTATCCTCTTCCTCAAGTTCAAAGTTCACTTTTATCAACTCCATTAAAGCTAGAATTAATACCATAAGCCTAAACAATTCTCACTCACTTTCTCCTAGACAAACATAACCTCTTTTTCATCACATAATGACAACACTAATCCCAAAGCATCATAATCCTCTCGGTTCACAAACATTATTTTAGCACCATTTACTACATCATAAACTTTACCAAAGATAAACATCAATGCCTTTCAATTATAGAATTCATATTTACTTCCATCATTCATAATAATACATTCAGAAGGAAAAAATTTCATTTTCATCTCATGAAACAACATTGTACCCAAGTTATAACATTTTCATTCACATGGGAAAGTACACTTAACATAGACACACATCATATACATGCCAAAATTCATTTTCTTTCAACACAAAACATTACCATTTATCTACATACTAGGTTCAATAATAAGTAAGAAGAATCGTTATTCAACCACACACCATAACACATCAATTTTTCATTAATCCAATATTTTATTAAATGAACATACACCATCACATTTTCTCCCAAGGTAACACATTTATTTGATCAAACAAGGCCTTTACACACCATCCCAAATACAACACTTTTATAAAATCAAAATATTTAAATTTCTACTTCAAGAAAATACATAAGAGATTGTCTTAACCCATACACCTAATCACACTCATACAATGCAGCATTCTTACTACACTTCTAACACTCTACGAACTTCAATGCAATAATATTTTTTCCTATATACTGATGCAAATAATATTTCATCAACTTCACCTATGAATTTATACTTATGAAAACAGTTTTGAAAAATCAGATTTATTCCTAAAATTATCATGCGCAACATTCATTTCATAACACTTAAAATTAGCTAGCATATATAAGCATTCAATAACCAATGCACTCCTAGAGCATTCCCTTTACACTTATGCATCCAAGAACACAAGGAGACAAAAGAAGTGATTTTTTGCAAGGCACACACTAAATAAAGTTTGTTAAATTACTTTCCAAGATTCACCCTAAACAATATTCATACATGTTACTTGATTAAGTCACTCACTTACACCAACCATAAAGGAACCATCATAATTATTTTCACGAATCACTACTTGACAGTATGATTACACTATACTACATTCCTTTTATACTTATATAATATAATTCAATAAGAATACATGCAATCTCAATCTAGGATAACACTAAAGTCATTCTTTTATTCATTTCTACTTCTAACCTTCATTACTCATTATGGATTTTTAGCACATAGCCTTAAAATCGCATAGAATACAATCAGCGCCCACATACATCAAAAGAGGGGTATGTGCAAGATCATGATGGGCCAAAAAGTGGCGATATGATGGGTATTTGTAGGGCATGTGGCTGACGAGTTTTTTTTACCGAAAATTGATGAAATGAAAAGGGCTTTTAAAGGAGATTCTCAGCTTTCCACCAATATAAATTATGCTTTACTTTGAATTTAATAAATAATTATTAGTCATTTTCTATTTGAATTATGACTAAAGTCCTGATTGATAGGTTGATTGAAAAGCATCTATAGCTTTCAAATGATATCACATTTTTTGAATCCAAAACATGTGTTACATTCTATCCTTTGCATACTATAAGACTAAAAAAAAAAAAATCGAATTTCATGAAGTTTTGACCAAGTTAAGGTGGTTAGACATATGAGTTTTTATATTTTTTAAAATTGTAATAAAAAAATCATAATTAATTATTTACTTGGAAAAAAATTACAAAAAATATGCATCACATCCAGACATGAGTCTTCTACTTATGTCTAAAATATTATAAAAATATTATCATTTTATTGTGGTTAGGGTGGTCAAGCGGACACCTATTTAT
The DNA here is from genome assembly GCA_007258455.2 of Sequoia sempervirens. Taxonomy (NCBI): domain Eukaryota; kingdom Viridiplantae; phylum Streptophyta; class Pinopsida; order Cupressales; family Cupressaceae; genus Sequoia; species Sequoia sempervirens. The sequence goes on from VDFB02379711.1 coordinate 160,637,811, forward strand.
TTATTCCACGAAATTTAAGTACTCTTGCATTGAAATTTCAAATTTTCACCAAATAAATTTTTAATTTTTTAAATAAACCTAGTAGTTTAGAAACTAGATTAAATTTACTCTGATTATTGTTATCACGGAATCTAGCGGTGGGTTCCACGGATAACCCCCTCTGAAACTTGTTTGTTTCCTAGGATTCATTGAAGTTCGAAATGCGCATATGGTGATTTTTCAAGCCACCTCAGAAATCGTTCCCCAAGTGATGAATAGTCAATTGAGCTTTCCCCTTGTTGGCCTCGCAAAGACCTTGAAAGCTTGAGATCTTTATTGATGTTTCAACATTCATACTTTTTACAAATTGTGAAGATGCATTATGCTGAAAAGTGTGCGGCTCTTGAAATTCCAAAAGTGACTAAGTGCGGAAATGTGAGCTAAAATTTAGCGCCCCTACATGCAGTGAATTTCCAAAAAATGTAAGGGCGCTAAATTTTAGCGCCATTACATTTTCTTTCGACACTTAACTTTTTTTTTCATGCCTCTGGCACGTTTCTTCACGTTTTCGCATTTTTCGTCAATCGTGCCACTTTTCGTGCCTAAATTTATTGCACGACTTGAGTTAGGTTTTTAATTTTCATTTGCAATTAAGTGAATGAATTCGCCCCTTTTGTTGTTTATATTTTATTTCTTTTGTCTCTCCTCTTGCTGTGCGTTTGCCTCTCATCTGCAAATTCGCGTTTTGAGGATTTTCGCCATTCATCTCTTCAGCAAGATTTGCGTTTTGCCTTGGTAAGACTTTCGTTTGGTTTTGTATTTTCATTTGTATCTGTTCATGGTTATCATACGCGTTTTGGTTTCTTACATTCGCGTCTTTCATTACATTTGTTTTTTGTTCTTTCCATTCGCGTTTTTCTTCCCTTTATGTAATGGAACCCTCATTCATTGTTTTGAATGCGTCTTTCTCCTCTGTGCGTGTTCATTTCGATGCTCATTCCTTCTTTTCTTTTCTATTCTCTTACCCTACACATTCGCGTTTCTTCCCTTGTCTTTCATACGTCTTTCTTCTCCTTCATACGCGTTTCTTTCTACCTTTCTCCTCTGTGCGCATTATCACTTGAGAATTTTTATCTCCCCGCCATGCTTGTGTTGAGGTATCTTTGTCAAAAGTTCTTCATTCGTTTTGATAAACATTTGGAAAGATTCACCATTGTGAAAAAGAATTCCTTTGACCTTTGAATGAAAATGTAATAGAATGGAGATGGTTTCGATGACCTTTCAAAGTTAACCAAACATTGCCTTTGCTGAAGCTCAAGCGCCTTCGCCATTCCTCACTGCATTTACATCTTCAGAAAATTGCCAAAATTGCAAAAGCGCTAATTTTCAGCGCTATGACATTTCAAACATGTCAAAAATTGCCTAACACTGGAAAAGTGTAAGGGCGCTAAAATTTAGCGCCCTTACACCAAAAGCAATTTTCTCAGAATGTAAGGGCGCTGAATTTTAGCGCCCTTACACTTTTTTCAGTCTTTTCCTAGATTTTTCCAAACGAACTTCATTTTTGACCAGTGCACTCCAGAGCCTCATTTTTTTGCATTCATGCATCGTTTTGCGTGCCTCGTCATCCGCTCCATGCTTTTCCACCCTCGTACTCATTTCACGCTTTCCTATGTTCCCTAACAATTGGTGTTTGTTTTGGCTAGACCGGTTGCAGTCTACTCTCAGAGATCATCAAGTCAAGAGTCCTCAGTGTTCCAGTTTCTTTTGATGACTGCTACAAAGCCTCCTTCTTCTTTGAAAGCAAGAAGCAAGATGAAGTACAAATATCAAGGCGTCTATCCGCCAACTATGGTGCTTTCGAAAGTTGAAGAAATAAAGGAATCTGAAGTTGTGCATCAAGACTTGGTTGACTTACTTAAAGTTGGCGGAGAGAAAACTCTCGATTCAATGAGAGCAATGCGTTACCCGACAATCTCACTTGGTGAATGTTCTACAATTGCGCTTTAATCTTGAGTTTGTTCTTGATTTAGTCTCATTACATCGAAGCAGAAGTGTGATAGACTCTTCCGGGCATGAGATTCTAAGACTCGACCCCGATTTCTTTGACATCGTCTTCAAGGTTCCTCACATGGACAAATATATTGACATTTCTATATCAAAAGCACAGGAGATTTTCGATGCTGATCCCAATAAAGCCAAACAGTTGATAAATACTCAATGGCTCAAAAAGCCTAGATCATCTGTTTCTAGATGGCCGAAAGGACTCCTGAGAAGTGACTTCAAAGATGACGTCAAGGATATGATCACATTTCTGAGCAGAGTGAAGGGTTTGCCGGAATCATCCACCTTTCATGATTGGATGTATGAGTACATCAGGATCATAAGGAGGCAGAAGGTGCATATTGACTGGGGTAAACAAATCAATGATGAGATGCACGAGCAGTTGATTAATGCTCCTTCTACATTGAAGTTCTACATGACTTCTTACCTGGTGTACGCAGCAGCTGTGATGAGACAATTCCCAGGTCTATCTACAAAAGGGAATCGAATGATGGTGCCTGTGTACAGATATTTCTATCAGTTGGAGCTAAAGGAGAGCTTTCATCATTTTAGACGGGTCACCGATGCTTTCTTTGCGCCCTTACTCTTCAACTTTGATCCAGCTCTGGAAAGAAGAAGAGTGTCTGATGAGGCTTATAAGGTGGTAAGTAAAGTTGGATGTATTTTTCTTCAATTCCCAATGTTTACTTACTTGAGAGTAGGTTGTTACACCAGTTGTCCCTACATGCTACCACGTTATCCTTCGGATAAGTGGGTTCTCATGGAAACATGCAGACAGCTGATGTCAGTACAGAAAGAATGAAGAAGCAACCACAAGCGTGGATTCAAGTTCCCACTGACCATCGACAGATATACTATCCAAACTGCACAAAAAGCTAAGTCTGTCTATGCTGAGATGCAGATCATGACCATCAAAACCTACATGTATAGGTTTGATTTCGACTACCGAGATGTCAGAAAAAAGTTGCAAAAAGGTCACCAACACAGGTACCATTTTGAAGACATCTGGGCAGATTGCAGAGATGAAGAAGCCATTCGTAAAATGGACTATTGCCGGATTGTGATTCAACAAATCGAGATCTTGGTATGCGACCTACGATTTTGAGGATCCAGTTGATATCATGAGCGGCTGTCTATGATGAGCAGGCATTGCTAAAGTAGTTGCACGCAATACAGTGGTCTAGAAAAGAGGTCACCAGCATGAGAGAAAGGCTGAGACCAATCCTAGCCAACACAGAAGAATGGTTACACAAACATGGTCATACAATGAAAAGTTTCAGGACAGACTCAGAAGGAGAAGAGTCTGAGGCAGAAGCACGCCAACAGCAAGAACTCCGCGACAAAAACAAATCAGCGGCCGTTCCCACTTCTTCACGGAGAGGCCCTAGGATCAAGTTCACTGTTGGTAGGAAAGATACCCAGGCTGTCCAAGAGACAGAGAAGATGGAATCTCATCCATCTCGCTCTAAGGGTAAAAAGCCCATCTCAGAGGAGATAGATTCCGATGAAGAAGATACTTCAAGCGACCACTCCGCTGAAGATGAAGATTCAGCAGAAGCAGACTCCGATGCCGAAGAAGTTTCTGAAAGCGGACAAGAGTCTGATGAAGATTCTGAAGAAGGATCTGAAGGTGACTTTGAAGGTGAGCCAGAATCGGAGATACAAGAGGGTGATCAACAGGAACCTGAGCATGATGAAGAAATAACTACTTCTCCTCCCGAGAATGTAGTTGAGGAAATCCACAAAACATCATCACCCGTGACTTCAAACGTTCCTCATACCCCTCCAGATTCAAGAACTCCTCCACCTCCTATTCCCTCATCACCTATTCCTACCACAAGCATTCCTGCAGCCGAGATATCACCTATCCCTGCAGCATCAACCCAGCTTGATACTCCTTCAGTGACAAGCATCCATGCGGTTGATATACTGTCAAGCCCACCATCGTCCATTCCTAGCTTGTCTTCACCAACGTATGATATCGCCGAGAACGAATTCAATCGTTTCATGAATGAGTCAATGCGTGATCAGCTCAATGTGTCAACTACAGGAGCGATGATGACAAACACTTCTCCAATTGTCACGATACCAATGGTGAGTTCAGATGTGACAATAACTTCGGAGGTGGCAATGGCGACTAACTTGACAGTAAATCCAGAAGTTCACACTTCTTTTCTTCCTCCTTGGCTAATATCTCAAGTGTCGAAGCGTAAAAAGAAAATGATTTCTCCAGAGGAGCTCGACCTTGAAGAGATAGTTCTTCCAAAGGCCAAAGGGAAGAAGAAGGCAAAAGTATACTCGAGGCTGAATGTTGATAAGGCTGGCCATAAGTATGCTGAAATTGGCATACCACCGAATCAAGAAGGTGATGTCAATATGGAGGACTACACAATAACAAAGGTCCAGCTTGGCAAGGTTACCAACGAAAGTGCAAAAGCCGATGCGCAAGTCACTTTGGATATCTTGGCGGGAAGAAATTTTGAAAGGACAAAGAGTTGAAAGACGATCACAAGTAACATGTGTACAAGCAGGAGGAAGAGTGGTATGCCAGCGTTGGCAAAAGAGAACTTTGGGTTCTCCAGTAATGCACAACCCGGTAGCCGGTGGTAAGTATTGAAGACCTAGCTATCAAGAAAGCTGAGAAATTCGCCTCCAAAGGTAGAGTGTTGTATGACTTTGTTGAAAAGATCATCGAACACGGATCTCAGATAATTTTGGCTGCGGATGAGAAAACCACCATGTTGGCCAAGCTCACCACAGGGCTTGATAAAGAAAAGAGCGTACTTTCCCAGGAGCGCAGAGACATGGAAAAATGCCTGTTGTCATGGTCGGAAATGAAACAGGTAAAGCTCAGCAAATTGGTGGAGGTTGGGGTAATTCCCGACAAAGAAAAGTTTGTAGAGGTAAAAGAATCACTAAAACACAGGATTCAAGTGGTTCAATATCTCATTGAAGATCTTCACCAAGTACAGGAAGATGTCGACGGCCACCGCAACATTCTTGACAAAAGTATCAGAGAGTTGCCTGGTCAACTTCTTGAGGACAATCATTATCTTCCCTCACCGTACGAAATATCCACGATCTTCAAAGGAAGCCATCATGAATTTGATTGTGATTCGAGACTTCTGAAGCCTATTTGAACGCCATTTATGATACAAGGCTCACATTGGACGCTTGAAGGCAGCATCTTGGCGCCAGTGCAAAAGGTTCACTCATACATATGAGATGCGATCCACGAGAATTCACATCATTATGGATTACCGTTAGTCGAGATAAGTTCGTCACGGAGACTAGGAAATTTGAAGTCTTAAGCGCCCGATGCAAAAGAGGCGTGAAGCGGCCCTATTCTCCGATGTTAGACATTCCGGTGCATCCCTTTATGCATCTTGTAAATATTTCTCGACATTTGAATGTCATTTTGTAAGTGTAATTACACAAGTCCAAAGTCATAACATTTTCAAAACAAATTACACTTTGACTTTGGTCAAAGTTAGGTGAGATTTCCTAAAATCGGCTCACCTAACTCTCCACGATTTTCTCAATCTCTTTCCTTCTTTGCTCATCCCTCTTTCTATAATGTGGGGATTTTCATTTTAATTTATCTTTTAGCCTTTTACCCAGCAGTCTTTGCCCTTTAATAAGCAAACTTGTGAAGCACTGCGTTCATACTGTGAATGAGATTCAATCCAACTAAAGAAAGGATTGCAAGCCAAACTTTGTGTTGGATTCGATACTTTTGTGAGTTGATCTGATTTGGTAGTGATTAGTTCAAGTAATCTGAAAGACTCTAAGTAGTTGATGTAAACTTTGTGTTACATTTGTTATTTAGATTGCATTGTATTTCTTTATCATTGGTTGAATGATCTATAAGACTTTGCGCTTATAATCATTCATGCTCTTGCATGTTCTTGTTGGATAATCTACAAGACTTTGTGCTTGTAATTATTCATACTCTTGGATACTTTGTTGGATGATCTACAAGACTTTGTGCTTGTAATCATTCATGCTGTTTAAAGAATTGTTGCGTCTAAGAAGACTTTGTGCTTCTAACGTAGCAAACGGTACGTTTATGCAGATCCAACATTGATAAAGCTACAGAACGACTTTGTGCCTTCGTGAGCTTTCCTTTTAATTTATTTGTTTTTGTTGTTAATTACTTACGGTATCTCACGCTTCGCTTTGTGAGATAGAAATATTAGCGTCTTACTAGTTGTTGGATTTCAAGTTATCAAAATTCCCGGAACTTCCAACCGCGTGAAGCATTGTGACATCTTCTCACGAAAAGAGAGAAGGATGAATGTAACACACCCCTCCGTGAATTTCGTGTACATTTTGTAATTACTTGTGTGATTTACTATTGTTTCTCTTAGCAGTAAGAAGGGCGCCTCCCCTTTCCGAGAGGAGAGATTCACATCTCACATAGCTGTGGTTGAAGTCCAAGTTGTGTAATCTGTCGAAAGTTGATTACATAATTTTCACCCAACAGTTTTTTGGCGACTCCGCTGGGGAACCTACATACGCAATCTGAGCCTCACGCTTCGGATTGAAGTAGATAAGTTTCCTTTTTCTTGCTGTTCTTTTGTATATTGTTAACTCTGTAACACCCTTTGTATTCAGATCTACATTCTGGCGGACCGAATATATACAAGAGGATTGAGGGCTCAAGGAATAACAGATCCACTCTTTGAAGAGTTATTGCAACGTGACTTTCCATTTACTCTTCCACGAGCAAGGTCACCATTGCAGCGGGCTATAAGCTTCCCTCCACATAGCCAAAGATCTCCAATCCCAAGTGTTTGGTCAGTTTATCACAGACGTCCTGTTCAAGCGTCCGTTGTGCAACCAGTCATGGCCGCACCACCTGCAGGACCGTGGGGAAATGCTTTTGGTCCCCTCTGTTTGACTCCACCTTTACACGAACTTCCTCGTGTATCCAGGAAGCATCTTCCAAAATTTCAAGGTGATGGCAAACAACACCCCGATGAGCACATATCTGCATTCTACATAGTATGCGGCGTTCTTGGCATTGAGCACGAAGATGTTTCTGTAAGATTATTCATCGAATCCCTTCAAGGGATTGCAGCTGAATGGTTCTTTACTCTTCCCAATGCTTCCGTCACCAATTGGGCCACTCTTCGCACTAAATTTGAAGAAAGGTTTAAACCTGCTGAAGATTCACATGCTCTATTGGCGCAACTCACCACCATGCGTAAAGAAGCTCACGAGCCTATGCGCGAGTTTGTGGCAAAGTTCAATAAGTTGGTGACACGGATCCCCAATGATGCAAAACCAACGGATCACAACCTGAAATGCTTCTTCATCAACACCCAATTACCTAAGGTAAGTTTCTACTTGCGTAGGGAAAATCTTGTTAACGTTGCAGCAGCCCAGCAATTGGCTACCAGTCTGGAGGACGACATGATCCTTGCTGGAGAAATCAGGATGGGAACTAACGGAAATAAAAGGATGCAAGCCTCAGGATCTTCAGCATCCAATGCTAGTACTTCCACTGCCAGCTCAAATTTCACAGATCCCATGGTTCAAAGGCTGGCAAATGAAGTTCTGTCTCTCAAGAAGCAAGTGTCAAACAACAACAATGGTAACAACTACAAAGACGTCCCTAGGAGGACTTTTCCTAACTATGCTGGCAACAAAAATCAGAATCGTCTCCCAGCACCCCCAGGACGTCTTGCTCTTGAAGCCCCGCCTGCTAACAATGCCGCCGGGTACTATGAGACTGAACAAGATGATTATGCTCAGCCCGAATATCCTGAAGAAGAAAATGCCGATCTCTTCCAAGAAGAAGAAACTGAATCGGCTGGCGACTCCAAGATCAGCTATTTGCAAATGATGGAAGAAGAAGAAGAAGAAGACGACTTGGTGACTGACACTTACGCTGTTTTTACGCGGCATCAACAAAGTGAACTTGACAAAGCTCAAGCTGCTGCTGTCCCAGAAAAAGAAAAGCAGCCCATAACGATTGCCAAAAGAGGATCTCCCCTCCCTTGGCAGCCGAAGAAAGCAGCAAATCCGCAAGTAAGTGCACCCCGTTCTTCTCCGTCAACTCCCATTGTTCCTAAAGCTAATCCTCCCGTTCCAAAGACCAGTGTGCCCTTTGTGAAACCAATCAGCGAAGTTACGGTTTCCAACCTACAAAGTTCTTTCCAGGCTTTCGACATTATTGACCATGCCAAGAAAACCAAGGTTCAAATGTCCGAGGCTGAATACCTCAAAGCCAACCCTGACCAATTTGACAGGCTTGTCAAATTCGTAAATGATAAAAAGATCTCCCCAAGTCAGGATACTCCTCCTGACGCCCCAGTTACTCCTAAACCCAAAGTATCACAGAGTAACCTCGTATCTAACCCTCCAACTGCTTCTGGACGCATTGATCCATTTTTCATCTCCCTACTTGTAAATGGTTTCAAGCTGAGTAACTGTGTCATAGACTCTGGTGCGTCTGACAATGTGATGCCCGCCAAGGTAGCTACTGCGTTAGGCCTTGAAATGACCAAAACTTTCAGCCGTTGCTTTTCCATGGAAAATAAGCAAGTGCCATTGATCGGTCAGATCAAAGATGCCCAATATGCATTCGCCGCATACCCGGAGAAGAAGATAAAAATGACGGTCCTCGTGGCCGATGTACCAGCTTCCTACGGTATACTCCTCGGACGCAATTTCTGCAAAGATGTTGGAGGAGAACTAAGTATGGATATGTCTGAAGCAAGAATACCAGTAAAAGGTGTGATGCAAAAGCTGATTCCTGAAAAGGAATCAAAATTTTCGGTTGTTGAGTCCAATGATCCCAGAGCTCAGATTTTGTTCGAATCATCAGGCGTGGGAACTTACTACCTACAAACAAATGAGGTAGGAGAATCCTCAACTCAAAATGAGTTAGAAAAAGATGATACTTCGTCAACTTCAGATGAAACGTCATCAGGAGATTTGTCCATCTCCGACCATGAATCTTCGTCAGAGGATGAAGTTTTGGACTTCGACACTGTTCCAGTTGGTGATTCCAACGGTGTCTGGCTGCTCGAGTTCGATGGTAGCTGCTCTTCGACCGGTTCTGGAGCAGGAATGGTTTTCATTTCGCCATCAGGAAAGTTTTTCCCTTTCTCCTTCAAGCTGCAGTTTGATAACACCAATAACACCGCCGAGTATGAAGCCCTGTTACTGGGAATGCAAGTTGCGTTGAAGAAAGGTATAAAAAATATTCATGCGCAAGGTGATGCCGAGTTGATAGTATGTCAAGTAAGAAATCTCTATCAAACAAAGAATGAGAGACTCAGGCATTATCGTAATCTAGTATGGGATTCCATTGAGGAATTCGAGGCTTTTGATATCTCCGTTGTTCCCAGAGAATACAATACTAGAGCTGATTCCCTTGCGATCTCTGCCACACTCTTGGTACCACATAAAGACTTTCAAGGTTCTACCTACACCATAGAGTTGGTTTTCCGCCCAAGTGTACCTAACAATTCAGAAAACTGGCAGATTTTCAACGACGACCATCAAATTATCGCCTTTCTTGAGAAAGCTGAGAATTTCGATGAGTTGTACTTTGAGGGCAGCGATTCTCCACTTCGAGAATCCGTGTCCGATCTAGATCCTGTTACAGGCGAGGAATATCTGCAACTCAAAGGGAAGAAGATCCCTAAAGGATTGGTATCCTTGGAGAAACTTTTTGATAAGCATGATCGCCACGTAAAGAAACAACTCTCAGATTCTAACTCATCTAATGAGGTTGAACAGATAAATTTGGGAACTGAGGCCGATCCTAAGATGGTCAACATTGGCAAATGTTGCACGGCCGAAGAAAAGAGACAGTTTACTCAGCTACTGCAGGAGTACATTGACGTCTTGGCATATTCATATGACGATCTAAAGTCATTTCGGCCCAAGGAAGTGCAACATGACATTCCTCTCAAGGTTGGTGCTTTACCTTACAAACAAAAGCAGAGGCAGTACAATCCCAAGATTTCTGGAACGATTTTAGCTGAAGTTCAAAAGATGCTGAATGCGCGGATAATATTCCCTATCCATCATTCAACATGGATAGCCAATATCGTCCCCGTTCGTAAGAAGAATGGTGAAATCCGCATTTGTGTAGATTTCAGAAATCTAAATCAATTGTCTCTCAAAGACAATTACCCACTTCCAGTGATGGATCAAGTTCTACAAAATGTAACTGGATCTGAGATGCTCTCTATGCTAGACGGATTTTCTAGTTACAATCAAATTGAACTGAATTCAAGCGATCAACACAAAACTGCTTTCACAACGCCTTGGGGAACCTTTGCATATCGTAGGATGCCGTTTGGATTGATCAATGCCGACGCTACATTCCAACATGCCATGGATCTTGCTTTCCGTGACGTAATGGGTAAGTTCATTATGGTGTACCTTGACGATCTTACGGTGTTCTCCAAGCAACGGCATGAGCATTTCTATCATTTGAGACAAACTCTAGAGAGATGTCGTCAGCACGGCATTTCCCTCAATCCCAAAAAGTCAACTTTTGGGGTGATAGAAGGTAAACTTCTTGGTCACGTAGTATCTGCTGAAGGAATCAAGATTGACTCAGAAAGAGTCAATGGAATCAAGTCCCT
>VDFB02379711.1:160648565-160852281 GCA_007258455.2 Sequoia sempervirens
AAAAATATATTTAGAATCCACAGACAAAATGTCTCGAAACTCTAGTTTGCATTATTTTCAAATTCCTCACGATTTAGTCGCTATAGGTGCCTGAAAGTGAAGATTTAGTTAAAAAAAATATTTTAGTGTCTAGTTTGGCCAAAAATTGTAAACCACTATTGTGGGATCACCTATATTCATTAAAAAAATTATTTGAAAGAATGAGGATAAGCTACATGGTGTTAGCTAATTTCTCACAATTCGAATTTTTGAAATTCTAAAAAAAAAATAATCAAAAAGGGGGGAGTTCTCAGGCGCTATGCTATTTTTTTTTATAAAAATGAGACCTATTTCCTCCCACCTTTTGGGTTGCCAATCTTCATTAATTTCAAAAATAATTAGTAGCTTAGAAACTAGACTTAGAGCACTTCAACTCTTTTTCTTGCTGCATTTTGAAATTTTGAGCATAACTATCTTCATTTTCTTGTGCAAAAATCAGATTTTGCTGATTTTAGAAAAAAGTGGCATCTTAATAGCCAAAATTGTGTAACAGATCCATGCACTTACCCTTGAAGGAGGGTGTAAAATATATTAACCCCAATCATTACCAATACATGTGTTTGAAAATGTCCTAGAAGTGTTTTGCATGATGAACTTTATATTAAGAGAAGATATATTTGTTTCCTTCGTTTCTTTTGAGGGACAGTAACCAAGACCACTAGTTGTTTCTATCAGTTCAGGATGCATCAAGGTTAAATTTGGCTTAGAATAATCTTTTGTAATAGTTTTGGTATTGATAAAAGGCTTTTTTGATGCTGCTTTTTTTTCAAAGGACAATAACCAAGACCACTAGTTGTTTCTTGTGTGTTAGGCTCTATAGGACACATATACCTTGTTCTTTAGCACCACATCCTTTTCCAGTATAACCAAGTTGTTCCAAAAGTTTGTAACCTCTTCGATAAATCTTTTTCATTTCTTTCAAATTTGGTGGTTGTTCATAATCAGCTTTATCAAAGTTTTTTTTCTAATTTCTTTCTTCTTCTAAAGTGGTTGAAGTGGATGCTTTCTAAGGTTCTTCCAATTTTTTTGTTGACATTACCGTTGGATCTTTTCCTTTTTCAAACTCTTTTTTTATGATCTTGTATTCTCCCATGAATGTAGGTCAAAAATATAAGGAACCCCAATCATCATCTAATAGCTTTGTGACTTCTTCAATTTTCTTTACTTTTTCTTTCTCTTGCATATGTTCCACTTGTGTAGTTGGTGTCAATGTTTTCAAAGTACTTTCCTTGTCTTTCTCAATGAGAAAACTATCTAGTTCAGGGTCGGCCTTGATTGTATAAACCTTTTTGTTATAGACATATTTCATTATACGATGAAGAGTAGAAGGCACTGCATGCATTTCATGAATCCATGGTCTACCCAAGAGAAGATTATATGAAATACTATGAAGCATAACATGGATCTAGGAGTTTACAATGTGACCATTTCAACTCAAATAATCAATGTTATCACACCAAGTGGTTGTTTTCCTAAATTATCAAATCCATGAATAGATAAAGAGTTTGGTTGTATGTGGCTTTTATCCATTCCAATCTCATCCAAAAGGTTTATGCTACACATGTTAATGGTTGAGCCATTGTAAATAAGGCTTCTCTTTATCCCAATCCTACGAATATTAGCTATTATCATGAAAGCTTCATTTTGTTTTTGCGCTTCCAAAGGAGGTAGCTCACTTTGGTGGAAAATAAAGTTTGAATTCATTCCTTGAATTACGGCTATTGTGTCATTCAAGTTTGCACTGGGGAAGCACAACTTGTTGCAAGGAGTTTTGAAGCATGTTATGATAATTAGGGGAGGCTTGAATAAGATCCAATAAGGATATCTTAGCGAGAGTATTTTTAAGTTGTTCAACAAGATCATACTCCTTTCCACCATGTAAAGGAAAATGAGGAGCACTAGGAAAAATATGTTGAGGCAATGGTAATGAAATGGGAGTGGGTTGTAACAATTTCCTATTGTTCCTTGTATTATATGTGTGAGCAATGGTATTGTAACTTTGTTGTGAAACATCATTTCTAGAAATTTTCCTTGTAAAATTCAAAATAGCTCATGGTGGTAATGGTTTCTTTTTAGGTGGCTCTAATATAAGCATGGGTTTGTTTTGAACTTAAGGTTGATGTGAGGGTGGGTAAAGGATAATAAGTGGCTCAGGAGATGGCTTGGCAGGTCTAAGAATTAAAGGACTTGTAAGAGGACTCAAGGGATATCTAATGTCCATAACCTTAAAATATTTATCCTTGTTTTAATGATCCTTTAGGAAAGAGGAGTCTAATGTTACCTCATCATCTTCATCTAATGAAACCACATTACTATTATTTGAAATACATGCATCAATTCTATCATCTTCTTGCACCATGATATCTACCCTAGTAGGAGAGTTTTTAGGAGATGATTAAACAAGATGTTGATCACATTCCATGGTTAGATTTTCATCACAAGTAGGGGAGGCATCAAGAGAAGAATAACTATTATTTTCTTGCTTACCAATGATTGGATCCTTTTGTTCAATTATATCTTTCCAAGTGGGAGGAGCATTAGGAAAGGGAGAAACAAGATTCTCATGACTCTCAATGAGTGTATCTTCTAACACCAAACTATCTTCTTCACAAATAGGAGAGATATTAGGAGAAGAACCAATTTGATTGTCATGATTGACCATGATTTCATCATTTTTCACTAAAGAATTCTCACAAGTGAGAGATGAGTGGAGACTAGGTAAAGTGATGTTAAGAAGTGTGTCATTGATCTGATTCTCTTGTGCCATAATATCTTTCGAAGTAGGAGAGATTTTAGAAGAGGATCTTTCAAGATTTTCATGACTCTCAATGGGTGTATCTTCTAACACCAAAATACCTTCGTCACAAGTAGGAGAGGGTATTCAAAGAAGAGAAACTATGATTGTCATGATTTTCATGACTCCTCATGCTTACATCCTCTTTCACTAAAACACTCTCACAAATAGGAGATATATTAGGGGATGTGTAATTAAGGAATGTATCAATAATTTCACTCTCTTGCACCACTTGAGAGACTCTCATAACTAGGAAAAATATTGGAAGAGTGACTAACATGCTTATTAATGAGATTTTTCTTGGCATACTTGGAAAGGAAAGATACTAACATTGTGAATTTTGAGTGTGTGCCTAAAATGAAAAGTAATATATCCAACTTATGCAATGCTTCAAAATGTAAATAATTGTCCAATAGATCTGATTATTTTCAATACTGAAATAAGTTTTGGAATGATTTAAAATGGCTACACTAAATACATGATTTAAACCCAATGCATAAAAAAGAAATTCCTAAAAATTGTCAGATTGAAATTGTGGGTTACCAATAGATCTGGGAAGTGTAGAAAACCACAAACAATCTCAAAAACTTTGGTTCCTATGGACCCTAAAGAACTCATTTTACCATGGGTGAATGGGTCTTTGTTCAGGGTTTTTTAAAATGAAAAATATAATTTCTAAGTTTTTCTTTGTTTCCAAGATGCATATTAGTACTTATAGTTTCAAAATTATGGAAAATCAATGTTAAATACAAGTGTAAAATGATGCTAAATGACAACCAAAATAACCTATTTTTAAATGAAATTTTGATCCAATTGTTTTATGTAAGTGACTAAAAGTATGCTATTATGTAAATACTATGCAAAATCAATCTAACATTATGCAATTTTTGTTGAATTTTCAGATTTAAAATGAATGCAAAATGCAAGTTTGCACCTTAAATGCAATGCAAATTTATGCTGGAAATTCAAAAACCCTAAATGCAATGTATTAATTCCAATCCTAGATCTAAGGCTTGAATGCACTCCAAATCAGAAATTATAAAATTTGAATACTTAGGCTCACCAAAATGAAACATAGAAAAATAGGGAAGGGGTTCACAACGTAGGGTTTTATACTAAATTTGGAATGTTTCACCAAAATTACTAAAAATAGAAAGGGGGAAATGGGGTGTAATGAACCTACCTATTTTCTATTTCATTCAAGAAATGAGATCCTCCAAGATAGAATTAACTTCCAGCCCTTAGGTGAGTCAATTCTATGAAAGATCTAACAATTTCTTGTGTGTTTGGATAGGGTAAATATGAATGAAATGCACTCCTGGGAGACAAACTAAAAATAGTAAATCACCACAATTATGCAAACTAACACTTGGATCTTGTAGATTAATCATAAAACTAAGAGAATCCACAACTTCCCTTCAAATTTATGAAATCTAAATCATTATAAACATGTCATCAAGGATGTTGCAAAGTGTCCTTCTGACATAAATAGTGACAAAAATGACTAAACAAGAGTTTTGGGATAAAGATTAAAATTACCAAATGCACTCATTCATGACATTTAAAGGTTGAATCTGGTAGATGAAACGTAGAACTATCAGAAACAATAAACCTCTGGCAGATCTGAGAAGGGGAAAATGTTGTGCACCTATTACAAAATGTTGTTTTTGGAATTTGTCTTGGGACTCATCCACCTATAGGTGAATGAGTCTTTGTAGTGCTTTCCAAAATTAACTTTTGGGTCCTCTGCTCCTATTTCTACAATTCTAGATTCTATGGGCTTCACATTCGGAAAGTTGCAAATAAATTCAGGATCTGAGTTTATGTGAGATGACAACAAAGGTGACAACAAATGCAACTTTGAAAAATTGTCCTTTTGATATCTTCAACTTTTCTTCAACCTATGAACCTACACATACACAAGAGGGTAAAAATTGTTTTTTTTTGTGAATGGGGGTTTGTCCCATTTGGGTAATTAAACCTTGAATTGAAATAATGAAATGTGAAAGGAATGATGAATGAACAATATAATGTTGTAATTCAACAAACCCTTGGATAAACCTTGGAAAGACTAAAATCTTGCATGATATGGGATCAATGGATGTGGATCTTGATGCTTGAATCTTTGTTTAAATATTTGACTTGAATTCTTGGATTAAATCTTGAAATCTACTTCACAATGTTAGCTCCAAATACATGCATGAATGAACATAACTTTGACATGATACTTGAGATCTTGAATGCTACAAAAAAATACTTGATAAATCTGCTCTTGAACACCTTTGACAATAATCTTGGCTCTTGTATTGATCTCTTCAAAATCTCTAGTTGATTTGATAAAATAGCCTTGTATTTATAGACATTTATCCTTAATTTCCCAAAAATTAAACATTACAAGCTGACCTTTGAAATTTGAATTTGGGATGATAAAAATACGGCCAATACATGTTTTAAAAATGGGTTACAAGGCCTAGGGAGGACCCATTTTCCCATGGGTGAATGGGCCCTAGGTCCCTATTCCTAGAACACACATTGCTCAAAGTGTTTAATTATGTGTTGGCATTAATTATTATTAGGTTTTCCCTTTAGAAAATGTAATTTATTAGGTTTATAGATGTAAAATAGAGCTTATTAAGGCATAATTAAGTCCAATTTAATTAAGGGGGCCCAAACAAGTGTGAAAATGTAAAGAGATACATTTTTCAACATTAAATTAAGGCATTATTAAGTCCATTTTAATTAAGAGGGCCCAAACAAGTGTGAAAATGTAAAGGGGTACATTTTTCTCCACTACATATACATGCCTCAGTCTCTCTAAAATTATAAGTATGTCTATAATGGATATCCATTCTTTACAAGATCAGATATCCATTATATAATGGATATCAACTTTTTTTAAAAGTAGATATCTGTTAATAATGGATATTCATTTTGTTTTGGTGTTTACCATAACAATTGTACTTTTTACCAACCCAAGTAAAGGTCAAACGTGATTTCCACGTTTTTTCCCTCATTTCATGCTTTTTTTACATCACCATTATTTGGTCCCCCATGATCTTGCACTCACCCTAGTAGGGTATTCCCAAGATTCAAGACATTTACTTAGTGATATGGAAAAGGAGGGAAAATAATTATTTCTCTGCCACCATAGTGAAAAGTTGGCAATTTCTTTTGGATTTTTAGATGCACTCATAGAACCTTTGATATGTGTTGATTGCCACACTACAAAAAAAACTATCTCCAAGATTGTTGCAAGAGAAATTGTTGTGAGAGATGAGAACTATTTCCATCATTTTAAATAGGAAAACTATTCTTGTGTGAATATTATTGGTGAAGCTACATGAAGTGATCTAAAAATAGGCTTGCACTATAATAATGTGTACCATGTCACACCTATACTAATAATTAAGGAATAAGGTTTAATTTTAGTTTCTAGAAATAAAAATGGTTTTATTTTGGTTTTGAATATTTGGCGATTTAGAATATATGGCATTATCTCCATAAAACTAGATGCAGAGTGCATATACATTGTTGGGGTATTTTTCAAAGACTTATTTTATGATAACATGGACATTTAATTGAATTTTTTTCATAAACCTACCCTAGGTAATTACTAAGTCCATTTTCTCCTTTTTTAAAGTTTCTATGTGGCCTTTTTCTTGAGTTTTTCCTTTTTTCCTTTGCATAAGTTTTTCAATTTCTCTTTTGTCAATGAGGATTCTCCTATCCTACATTTGTTTTCTATATTTTATTTCTTACATTGTTTAATATGTTATCCTCTACTTTAGTTATTCTTTCCTACTTTAGCATCATAGGTTATATTTAGACTAGACAATTATTCACTTTCTGATCATAGTACTAACACATTCCTGTAGAATTATTAAATTTGGGAGAAATAGAAATATCACATGGTTTATCACTACAAAAATCAAATGTGGAATTTCATCCTTTTTTATTCTACATGCATTAGCATAATGTCCTAGTTTACCATTGTTATAACATTTTGGCCTATTGTTTCTTCCTCTTTCTTTAGTACCTCTATTATTGTTTAGATAGCCTCCCCTACCACCTCCTCAATATTTATCATGCTAACTCATTGGAGGGTCTTGCATCTTGAATTTGTGGTAACACATAGTGTATATTGTTAAGTGGTCTTATAATTTCTCTAAAATAAAGTTTCCACTAGCTCCATGTGCCAAAAAAAAATCAATTCTTTTATAGCTAAACCATATGCTCTATCCATACTCATATCCAAAAAATGCTTCCCTAGTTGGTTTCCATGTGATTGGTTCATATTCATCTTTTACATGAAGTAATATTGGACACCTATTTGTGCTATTTTTGTCCCACTATATAGTTTACAATATAGACTTATTATCTTTCTAGGGGATTTCTCAAGTTCCCCTCGTACTATAGTAGTCCCCTCGGTGCCTTTTATTATTAAAAATTCATTCCTTATATGTTCTTCCCTAATATAATTTGTAAACCAAATTTTACTTCTAGGTATGGGAGAAGTCTCAACCTTCTCATCTTTCATTAGAATTTCTTACTTCAACATTGTGTTTTACCACTCTAATTTGAAATTATCAATTTCATCCTTTCCTACTAAAACATTATCCTATATCTTTGACTAGGATTATATTATAGTGTTCAATTCTATTGCATCCTTATATGAAGAGGAAATTTTATCATCTACTCTTGCTATATTGTGAGGGGTTAACCCTAATATAAAATACTCAATTCATTTCTATTATGTCAAGATTTCTTCTAGTTTTATAACCATACTTTTTAATCATTGTTCATAATATTTTACTAATTCCTCTTTAGTTTTTGTCATCTTCCATATTTTTTTTATGTTTTGTGTTTATACATTAGATGAGTGGGAATTTTTCAAAAGTAATTCACTCAATTATTTCCATTTTTTATCATGCTTATAACATTCTTTAATGCACCATATTAGTGCCTCATCATTAAGGGTCTCCAAAAAATCATATATTATTTAGTCATCATTGATGCCTACCCCACTATAATAAAAAAAAAAAGGGAAAGAGATGTTCATTAGCATCCTTGGTGTATTTACAAAAAATAGGGATCTTAACCATAGGTGCATCCATATTTGGAGGAGGTAAATGTGTTCTTGATTTATTTTGTATGGTTAAGGATTATCTATTCTCCTAATCTATTCTCTACTCTTGGATGTCTTTCTCTCTCTTTATCATGGCTTCTTTATCTAGTTTCACTCCTTTTCTACTTGACCAAAGTCCTTTCTCTTCAATTATCTCTTGGAAATTGAACATCCAAGAACTCACTTCACAATATCTATCACAAATCTCATATACAGTTGCTTCTAGATCTTTCTTTCTCTAACCCAATTAAGAATTCACTACTTATATGGACTCTTTAGAAACTCATTTATCTTTAATTTTATTTGAGTTTCTTTTCTTCCTCAACCTAGTAATTTCTCTCATCTATCATCTCCAAAGTTTCCTTAGGAAACTCTAAATTTTAGGTGATTTATTTTATTCTATTGCTAAATATTATCTCCTCTTCTTCATCAATCAACAAATTCTTTACTTCCTCCCTTATTTACTTGATCTTCTTCCCCATAGAAACTAGATCTACAGTATCCCTAAAAATAAGACTAAGCTTCTCTAAGTTCCATGTTCCCTTATATTCTTTCAACTACCTTATCATTTTAGTCAGATTTTTCTCTATAGTTCTAATTTAAGTTATAAACAACTCTATTTATTTAATATTCATGAATTCCATGTCCATTGAGGATCTACATATCTCAATACTAGGATTTTTATAAGACACATCCCTCTTGATACACTCTCTTGATGCTTCTCACACTTTTTCTAACCTTTTTCATTACCTTTCCTCTCAATCCTAAGATTTTTTCAACATTATTTCTTCTTCCTTCTTCTTTTCTATCATGGTCATCAATTTCTCTTCAAAATATATCTTGATCTCACTAATAAATTATTTTACTCTATTGATATCAAAATTTTCCATAAATATTTAATTGAATTAATTTATCCATCCTTAACTCCTTTCTTTTTAATAACTAATTTATGAGGGGGTAGTACAAGAAAGCTAATACTACCACAACTTTATTTTTAATACCCACAAAGATCTATATCTTATTTTATATTCTAGTAGGGTAATTTTACAAGACTTACCTTCTAGTGAAAATATAGGTTTTCATCATTCTAGTCTCCATTAGGTTTCTATTTTTATTTTCAAGTTAATAGGAATAGATCCAACTACCCTTTTATATTTTTTAGAAGGGAATTCAAAGGGACACCATAGCTTGCTCAAAAATCATTTTTCAAGGACTAATATGTTACATAAGACTAAGGATATAAAAAATATTATCATTAGTAATCTAAATTGTTAATGAGGGTAGTCCTTGCAATTAATCTCCAAGAAACAAGGGTATATTACCTATCTATCTAAGGATAACCCTAATTTTTTTTGTTGTTGTGGGGTGTGAAAAGGGATAGAGTTTTCTTGAAGATGGATAGAGGTTACTTGGATATGGATACCTTTTGATTGGTCACTCTTTTCTTTTTTAGGAAGACATTCACAAGGAAATCATTGCTTGGATAGTGAGATTATCAAATTTAATCACATCAAATACACCTTCCAACTTGTTTTTGGTACCTTAGGAGTGGCCTTGAACACTCATAAAGAAGGTTTTTGAATAGGGAATGCATCTAATATAACCTTTTACTTTATAATAAATTGAGATATGTTTTATATATTTTTCATTCTTTTCCTTACAATTCATATTCACAAACAATATTTATATGATCACTTTCCTAGTTCATGATCAATTCAAGTTCTTGATCTAACATATTTTGTTGGAATTAATTTTATAGAATTCATCAAGTTCTTATTCTTTGATATGGAATTTCTCTAGCTATTGTTTTCCTTATGAAATTCAATGGAATAATCATGTGATTCTATTCACTTTTGAAGCTCATCATATGCTACTTAAAATACACATTTACACCTACTTGGAAAGCTAATTTACATCATAATTTAATGTAGGATTATGTTAATTATTTTCCCTTACTAATAACCTACAAAGCTAGCTAGAAACATGTGCTTTCCTTTCATACACACCCCATTTTTCCCATGTTGATTTATTTTTTGACACGAATGCAAGTATAATCATGTAGGATCTATTTTTTTTCTTTTGCATAGATTTAATGCTTATTTAAAGGTCAATATCATTTCTTAGATCCAAGAAACTAATTCAAGAAATAAAGAAGCTTATTTCATATTAGGTAATATTCCACCATTAGGGTGTAAGTATGGTTGAAGAGAGAAATAAAATTGTTTATCATCATACATGAGTGTCCTACATAGTAAATATGGTTGTTTTCTATGGGTGGTCAACATTAAACACTCATAGTAATTTAAATAACCTTGAAAAGTACTTTTTCCAAACCCTAGATAGTGAGTTGTCTCTTTCTTACCAACTCTATGATTATAAAGGAGGTGTAAAAAACATTCATCACAAGGATAATAGTCTACTAAGAAAGAAGAAAGATATGCCACAAAACTAGGTGGAATATTCAACACCATTTGAGAACATCCATGTTTTCAACAATAAATGACATCCTAAGACTATTACAACAACAAGAAGATGGTATCAACCTAAAAAATAATGCAACACAATACAAGTGAGTTACTTAGCCCATAAATTTATCATCCAAAATAATTATTCACCTACAATAACACTACCAAACATAGGAACAAGATGCTATATGATGAATAATGGAATATAATCTTTCTTATGCTATCCTAATAACATCATGGGGGATATCACACCTTTATTTAATATTTTTATTATATCTATAGAGCCATTATTGACACTATGAATTATCAATCTGAGGGAGTTAAAGACAACAAAGAATACTATAATTAAGTGGAGCTTTTAATGAAAAGACATAAAGAAAAACAATTAGAAAAAAGTATACTCTTAGGAAATTATTAAATCCATAATCATTTAGGATAGTCATGGTTGTTAAGGAAACTATAAGTCTTAAATGATGGTCATGTGCCTAGATAGTCTTATTAAGGTTATCATAATCAACAACAATAACAATAATCTAATATGTTCTTTGTAGGATTTAATTAGGTAATAAATTATGAAGGTTTCCACCTTGTTGTTAGGTATCAATTAAAATTCAACCATGAAAACCAAGAGAACTATGTCATCAAGAGTAAGAATGTCAAAAATTCGTGTATCAAGACTAAGCTCATTTCATGTAAAAATCTACCATTTTTTCTCTTATAGGAGAGTAATCACCAATTGGCTAGTCTTGTATCACCTAAAAGGCTTTTCATGATAATTTAACATCACTTAAAAATTCCATACCACACACATATAGAGGAGAGAATCCAAAAATACATCTAGTACCGCTAAGGTAACCTTGTCATTAAGTAAAAATATTATCATCAATAATAAATACAATTATCCTTGTATGATTTTATTGAGTGTGAAGTTATAAACTAACTTCAAAATTATTGTTTCAATGATAAGTTCCTCATCTTAGTAGTGAAGTATGTCAAGGCACAATAATGTTCATAATTGTTATGTAGCTTAGAGCATAGACTTGTAGCTCATTTTCTCATTGATTACTATAAAACTAGGTGCCCTATAGAATATTACAAAAAAGGAAGTTGGATTGTTAGAAAATATCATAGTACTGATATGGATATTCCTATCCTTCTAAGCAAGTCCTTGAGTCACATGGTATCATTGAAATCAATGAGGAAATCATGATAAAGTTTTACAAACTTACAAATAAAGAGGACAATCACATGTGTGATGACTATGGGTGATCCCACAATATTGGTTTACAATTTCTAGGAGATCCTAATTTTTGCTGAAATCGCATATTTTTAGAAAATATAATGATTCAAGCCTTGAAAAGTTCCATTTAAAGGATTCCAATTGAAGAGGGTTTGATCAAACCACCTTAGATCAAACCCCCTTGGATAGAACCTTGCTAGTTTAAAACCATACCTATAATGGAGTCTCCTTTACACCTATCAAAATGCTAATAAAAACCACTTTTGATTTACCTTTTGGGGGATCAAATGAATTCATTTAAATTTTATTTTTTGTAATTATGTAGTCCTTATTATAAGCTTCGCAAAAAGTATAATTTTAAATAAATTTAATTTTATTATTATATTTATTTTTTATTTCTTGTGAATGTAGGTTTTTCACCAAAAATCAAGATCTCTATTATGCACAAGTGTAAAAATAGCAGATTATCTAAAAAAAAAATTGAAAAAAATTAATGCACTAGATATTGAAGTCCTTGATCCAAAAAAACAAAAAATTTAATTTTGATACATACAAAAAAAGTTATGTTGTATACAGTCCGCCTGCATTTGAATTGTAATTGGTTTGACTTTGAAACTTGATTAAGGAAAAAATATTCAATAAAACACTATGAAACCAAATGAAAGCGCTATATATCGTAGTTAAAAATCTAAATTCTAAAAAAATAGAATTTTATCCTTCATGGAAAAAAGTTATGTTGTATATGATGAGCATCACTCCTTAAAAATGGTGTTTACTGAAAAAAACTAGTTTTCGAAGGAGATGGAAAAAGAAATGCAATTTAATTCCAAAAATTTTGAAAAAAATATATTTAGAATCTACAGAAAAAAAATTCACAAATCACTAGTTTGCATCATCTTCAAATTCCTCATGGTTTAGCCACTATAGGTGCCCAAAAGTGAAGATTTAGTTAGAAAAAAATAGTTCAATGTCAAGTTTGGCCAAAAATTGTAAACTAGTATTGTAGGATCACCCCTATTATGATATTAGAAAGACAATTAAGGGACTCCATTCAACAAGTCGTAATGCCTTAACCTTATGTAAACTACATAATACATTATTCCAGGGCTATTGTTTAACATAATCATAATAGACATAGTTATTAATATGGTCCATGAAAATCATGATTTTCCTTAAGCTTAGAAACATTATTATTGTATGTTGTGTTATATGGGTCTTCTAAGTCAAAAGTATCATGGTTAACTATGAATATTCAAGAAATATACAAATTAATATGAAACTATTATAATTTATTACCTTATTAAGGGGAAATTTCCATATCAATACCAGTGCTAATCATGGCACTTGGGACCTCGCTACCCTCAAGCTCTAGCATTGACCTCTAGACATATTGATAATCATCTTTAAATCAATGACTACCATAAATGGGAGAAGTATTATAATGATGAATTCCATGCACCTAGTCATCCATAGGACAATAATATCTCTATTAATAATCCCATACCATTGAAGCATTGTTATCAAGGTCTCAAGATTTTATTCATAAAGACTGGACCATAAAGATGGGAGAATCTATTTAAATACATAACCTTGTCAAACATATAAAGTAGGATGTCATCAAGGAAGGAGATAGTCATTGCAACATAACACTTTTGCATAGTTATTACTTCACTTCATTGTGTAATCATAAACAACTATCTTGAAAGGACTATTACACAATGGTCATAAGAATAATCACACCAATAGATTGTAATAGTAAAAATTTACCTATATGCCCTAATATTTTCATCGAGCCATGGGCACTATCATGTCCCATTCTACCAATTAATTTAGGGTAATAATCATGTCTTAACTACCAAAGGACTATTAATACAACTATTATAGTCAAAGTGCCATGGAAGAATTGGTGTCATTGGAGGAATTTGGCAATCAAGAAGGGTTGTCCTATCTTTAAACCCTTATTTTCTACCTATGGAGATGGTCTTGAACATTCAAAGGGACTTCAAAAGTCACACTAGATTCAAGGTTAATCACATTTGTAATGAAAATCCTAGCTAAACTATACTGATGATAATGGGTTGTCCAAATACTGTCAAATAGAAAAAAGAGGTTGCCACTAACGTAGAAGAGAGTTATTGTATCAATTTTGTTATGAAAGATAATCAACATTCAAATATTTTCCACTTGTTTACCCTACCATAATAGGTAGAGGGTTCATTATGTACAAGTTTATCAAATCTGATGTTCTTTCAAGTAACTAGGAAGATAGTCAAACACCCTTTAGACACTATCATGTATAATTAGATGATCCTAGTTAGTGAGTCAATCAATTACATTCTCATGTCTCATGCACTTGATTTCTCCTTAAACTAAAGTATATAAACCCTCATCCACTAAACTTGAATGAATACATACAAATTGAACATAAGAAAATATTATATTGTTAGGATATGCTTAGGAGTGTTGCATTAATTCAAACATTTTGAGATCATCCTCGCAAAATCCATTTTGTGCATATCTTGCAAACATCTCATTCCATGAGACCACATTTCTTTGAGACATTTTGTTAAAAATTTCACGAGCCTTGTCTATGCTTCTGCATGATTTCCCATACATGTCTATCATAACATTTCCAACTATAATATTTGAAAAAATTCCCCCTTGATGGATGTCTATATTGTGTTCCAAAATTCCCCCTTGATGGATGTCTATACTGTGTTCCAAAACTCTCATTTTGACACATGCGAGGAGAATGTTGGCTTTACAACTACCAATTTGATTTGCTTGAAAGTTGCTTAATCCTTGCAATCATGGCATTCCATGAGACCAAATTTCTTTTGAGGCACATTGTCAAACAGTTCACATGCCTTGTCTATGCTTCCAAATTTTGCATACATGTCTACCATTCTGGTTAAAACTACAACATCTGACAGAATTCCTCTATCCTTTACATGCTTTGATGGATGTGTGTACCCTATTCCAAAGCTCCCATTCAGCACAAGATGCGAGGATGTTGCCAAACGTTGAAGAGTCTGGCTTTACACCCATCAATTGCATATGCTTGAAAGATTCTAAAGCCTTTTCAACAAATCCATTTTGTGAATATCCTGCAACTAGGGTATTCCATGAGAATGCATTTCTTTGAGGCATTAACTCTAACAGTTCGCGTACCTTGTCTATTCATCTGCACTTTACATACATGTCTACCAGGTCAGTTGCAACTACAACATTGACAAAATCCCTCCATCTTTTATCCAGTCAATGGTGTGCATAGCCTATTTCAAAGCTCCCATTTCAGTACAGGTAGGGAGGATGTTAGCAATGGTTGAGGACTTTGGCTCTATGCCTACCAATTGCATTTGTTTGAAAGTTTCTAAAACCTTTTCAACAAACCCATTTTGTGCATTTCTTTTTTTTTTGCATACAATGAAATAGTGCAACAAGCTCGGGAGGAAACCCATGTCTTCTAACACAATAGTAGCTAGGGGAGAGGAGCCTATAATGGAGCAGGGTCCAATAGTGGGGATAAAAGTAGTCCTCAGTGAGCCCCATAGTGGAGCACTTTAATATCCAATAGCAAAATACTTTGTATCCATAAAGTACGCAAAGTGACAAATCATGTGATGCCACATCAGCGCACCACTATTGGTCTCACTTTTTTTTTGGGCCTTTTTGGATACCTCATCAAAAAGCATACTAATGCGGCACCATATTTGATGATGTGGCCCTAAAATGAAATATAGAAGCACATAAGTTGCCAAATAAATTGTTGTACAGAATTGGGAGTGATTTGAAATTTCCACGTAAGATTTTGAGAAATGCAAAGTTAGGGTGCTCCACTATGGGCCCTCTCCCCTAACTTGTGTAGTCTATGAACTTTAAGCTATGCGTGGGTGGGCAAGATATAGTTTTAAAAAAAAAAAATCACGACCAATCCATAAACAAACTTTGTTATCAGGAAACGGGAAAGGATATTTTTATGGCTGGGTCCCACATCAGTCACTCTAAGCAATCAATGTTTAAAGTGTGATAGTTAAGTTCAACCATTCTCTATTTCATATGAAGATTGAAGGAATCAAGGTATTAGTGTCTTTGTATTGTTCAACAAAAGTAATTGAGATCTTAAAATGGGTTTTTCGAGAAGTTTGTATTATGATGACTTATGGATGTAATATTTTGAGAGTGAATGTTTTTGAACTAGTCTACATCAAGCCATTCTCTATTTCATATGAAGATTGAAGGATTTAAGGTATTAGTGTCTTTGTATTGTTCAACATAAGTAATTGAGATCTTAAAATGGGTTTTGGAGAAGTCCATATTGTGATGACTTATGGATGTAATATTTTGAGATTGAATGCTTTTGAACTAGTCTATATCTTGATGAATTGTGTAATGAATATTTTGAATTTATCTCTAGGATCTTTATTATTATATAATTTCTTACAAGAAATAATCCATAATTATAAACAACTAAGTGTGGTAATTTTGCATAAATGAACATATTAAGCACTACATTCTCACATGGTGAATTACAACCATTAATCCTTTAAGAAAAGACTCAAGTCAAGAACATGAGGAGCTTCTATGCTTCAAAGTTTTCTTATGAGTCCCTCGAGGGCCTAAGCGATAAGCTACTTTGGCATATCCATCTTGTTGGGTGGTTGTCAATCTATACAAGACAAATCATATGGACACACACCACAAGATCTCTCAACACTTGAAATAAGGTGTAGAGAAAGGATGTGAAATTAATGTAATTAGATTTAAATAATAATAAAAATAGAAGAATGATGTCTAGGTAAAACCCTAGGTGGGATGAGATCACACGTTCATCAAAATTTAGGTAAATAAGAAACACACTACAATAAAGTTAGAATTTATTTTAAAGACAAATCAATTGATAAACTTAAATTAATATGGGTTGAGATAGTAAATATGGATTATAATTGAAAGTGGTTGGAAGGGGCTTAGCTCTATTTCTATTTGTGAATGTCTATGATAGGATTCTACTATGTTTTTTTCTTGACAACCAAAATCAAACTTGGAATTAGAGTCAAGATTTTTCAATTTTCACAAATCAAAACTATGGATTTTGGCCTTCTTGGGACTAGGTTGCACCTACAATTTAGTTGACCTAGATGCTTTTACTCTGCAATTTGGCCCTTGATAAAATGTCCTTAAATTTTGTTTACCTCAACTTGTACTTGTAGTTAAGAGAAAATAGGTGTTGAAAAGCACGCCTTGGAGATTTTTTGTAAGCAAAGGGAAGTATGACACTTGATAGTGAGTCAAACCCTTTTGCTAGTTTTACAATGATTGAATATACACAAGACCAAAAATATAAATTCCTAGTGTAATATTTGTGAATGACGATAGTGAAGTACATATGTTGCTTTTATCAATTTTTCTTTCCAATTCAATTGTTGATTTCTAATAAGTAATTTATTTTCTAATAAGAAAATTTTGATCATAATTTTTTATAATTAGTACACAACAATAGACACACAATGTTTTCTATGCAAACAAAGATATAGCATTAACAAAATGAAATAATAAACTCAAAAAATACAGAATTTTTTAATTACAAAAAAAATCTGTACACAAAATTGTGTCCATAACTTTTTAATATAATTAAAATATGAAATAAATAATTCCTTAAAATTATAAGCCAAAAACTATTTTTTACGCCAAAGGGTATCCAATTTGAAAGAAGCCCAGCTAAAATTAGTAATCAACGGCTGACTCTAACCCTGGACACGATAGAAGTCATCGTAGTTGTTAATTTTTTAACGCCAAAGGAAACTTGATTTCCTCTATCTATCGCTATCAAGCATCTGATATCGATGCAAGATGATTCAAATAATCACTTCCGTCCATCTTCCTCGCTATTTTTCATCATCGTTATTTTCATATCTATGACCGGAACTACTATTTTTCCGCCGTCGTTTTCTCCCGCCTCTGGCGAGAAAGTGATGGAAACAACATTTTGCGAGTCTCCAAACAATGAATGCCACCTCCCACTCCTCGCCCATTCTGCACCACACGAGGTCACTCCTCAAAATCCTTTTTTTTTTGTCACAACCTCTATAATCAACAACCTTCTTTGGTGTTGATGTTCCTCAGCAACTCCCCACGCTGAAATATTTGCACTATTTGAACTCATCAAATACTGGATGTGGGAATGATACCCAGGAAGTTAGGCAGCATGTCCGCATTGCGCTGCTTGGAGCTTTCCACTAATCACTACATTTCCTCTTCCTCCATCACAATTGATGCAATACAAATGTGGATAGGAAATATGATAAAATTAGAGGAGGTGCTGCTAGTCGAGGTGAATATGTCCCTAGTGGCAAGCGATGAATGGGGAAAAGTTGTCTCTGCCATGTACAGTCTCAAGCATCTTCAAATGTCCAACTGTATGTTGTCTCGGCCAATTCCGCCTTCCCTTGCAAATCTTACCCGTTTACATCACCTCCATCTCGATCTGGCAATTCCTTCTTCTCATCTATACCTACTCACTCACAAAATCCTTCGAAATGTTGTTCCATCTACATGATGTTGGCAAGAATAACCTCTTTATTCATTTCATTAGTTTTGTTAGCAAGAAAATTTCCAATTGAAGCCATGACTTTAAGAGATGAAGAGGAGCATGAAATATCAATGGGAAATTTAGAAAAGCCAATGCATAATCCTTCTACTTTAGGAATTTTAGCATGCACATGAATGTCATCCACCTCATACACTTTAACCTTTCTCTTAATATTGTGTTTTGTCCTCTCCCCTCTTTATGGCTTGCCCTTCGCTATAGGGTTCTTTACCATCATCCTTTTTCCCTTCTCCTTGGAAGGGATTTTAGCTCCTTGACTACGTTGCCCACTACCCAAATTCCTTCTACTATGATCCTTAGAACTAGTAGAGAAAAAGGAAGGACTACCCTCAAAAGGAGAGTTAGGTTTGAGAGAATAGGAGAAGACCATCTCTAGAGAGGATAAATGAGAATGATATCTCTTCTTATAGGTATGTCAGTGTAGTGAAAAAGAAGTAGTATAATAGCTCCAAGTAACAATGAGAAGTTGCGGTTTCAAGGACAAAGCATGTTTGATAAGAAAAATAATTAGAAATTGGTATAGGGGGTGACCCAATTCCTTTATTGAATTCAAGAATAGAGTATTCTTTGGTGGATAACAAAAATAAGGATAGATCATCAAACAATTATAAATAGAATGGCTCGACAAAGTAAATTGATACATATAAAAGGCTTGGTAGTGGTCATGTAGTGTGACAAACCTCATGATTTGGAGCACCACTTCATCCCAAGGATGAGGTAGACAATACCTTGCATAGCTTGTTTGAATCCTCATAACGTCAACCTTAAGAAATGATCTTAATTCTTCTTCCCTATTCTTGCGATCCATATAAGCCTCCCTCCCTCCTTCGATCAACCAAATATTTGACCATTAAGCTCCTTGAAAACATCTTATTTAAATTCTCATCTTTTTAACACTCTAGAATTCTAATTCCTTGCAAACTCCACTAAAAGCATGGGTTTGAACCCATTAAGCCTCTCCATGTAGTTGGCAAGCCCTCCCCTTTTGAGAATATTCCAAACATTAACTCCTCTTTTCACATTATCACACAAGATGGGGCTCCATTGAATTGATACCCCCTCCCATGGCACTAGAGAGTTTTCGTAGCCTAAGATTTTTGGTCTCTTGTTTCCACCTCATTACACAAAGTCCACACCTTTTATGCTAGGTTGAATTGTGTTCAATTCTACACTAATTCCATAAATATAACCGTAAAATATTCTTTGTTCTTGAAGAGCCATCTTGATTATTCCTCATTATAGTCTTAATTTTCTTCATAATATGAGGGGTAAGGATCTCTTGATAAAATACTTATGCAATATATTTTTTACTAAGTTATACACCTCAAGAGGGAGCCCATCCTCCCTAACCCACTTACAAGACCCAACATGACAAATTCCCCAATTAGCATTTAGTATTTCCATAATACGTATGCCCTCAAATTTATGTAATTATTATATCTAGGTTAATCTATGTGTATTTATATGCTTCTAATTTGTTTAGCCTAGTTAACACTTAAAAAATCATTTTCCATTACATTTTTAGTGAAATATCTCTATCTTTATCTCTCCCTCTACCTCTCTTTATCTCTCTATCTATTTCTCTCCCTCTTCCTCTCTCCTTCTATCTTCATCTCTACCTCTATCTTCATCTCTACCTCTATCTTCCTCTCCCCCCCTCTATCCCTAGACATCTCTCTCACTCATACATACACGAGCACACCTCATTTATCCATCCCTATCTCTCTATCTTTCCCCCTCTCTATCTCTCTTTCCCTCTCTCTATCACTTGTCTCTACCATCTTCTTTCTCTCACTCTCATGCCCTCTATCTCTATATTTCTTTCTCTCCCTCTCTATCTATATCTCATTATCTCTACCGCTCTCTATATATATCTCTCCCTCTCTCCCTCTCCCTCTTTCTATCTATATATTAAGCTATTTCTCCCTCTTTCCACCCTCTCCTCTCTCTCCCTCTACCTATCTTTCTCCCTTCCCCCTCTTCTCTCTCTCTCCCTTTACCTATCTCTCTGCCTCTTCTTCTCTCTCTCCATCTACCTATCTCTCTCCCTTTCTCTCCCTCCCTCTCTCTATCTCTCCCCATTTCTCTCTCCCTCACTCCATCCCTATCTCCTATCTATCTCTCTATCTCTACCTCTTTCTCCCTCTCTTCCCATATATCTCTATCTCTCTCTTTGTCTTCCCATCTCTCTCTCTCTCTCTCTCTCTCTCTCTCTCTCTTCCTAGACATCTATATCTATATCTCTATCTCTCCATATTTCTTCTTCCATCTCTCTACCCCTATACCTATCCCTCTCTCTCCATCTCTCCCCCTCTCTCTATATCACTTCTTATCTCCATCTTTGTCTTTCTATCTCTCTCTCATTCTCTCCCTCTCCATATATTTGTCTCTTCCATATTTATCTCTCTTTATCTCTCCTTCTCCTTCTCCCTCTCCATCTCCATCTCCATCTCCATCTCTATCTTTCTCTCTATCTCCATCTCCTTACTCCTCTTTGTCTCTCGCTCTTCCCCCCTCTATCTATCCCTATCTCTCCCTCTCTCCATATTGCAAACATTACATGATCCTTTAGACAATGGAGATTGGTTATCTTTTTTATTCAAAGGTTTTTTCCAGTCATGTTTGGATCCATATATGTGGATTCATAGTTGATTTGAAGCTATCACTTATCCATTGAGACATTTGGTGCACAAAAAACATCATTTTCTAAATGACCTTCCAATTGACCTCACATGCTACACAAATGTATACAAAAAATAGACCAAATTTTTTCCAATTAACCTTTCACACCTCTTCGGCATACCCATTGCACAACAAGGTGCGATTACTAGTAAATATATCTATTTAAAAACACCATCTCTAAGATAAATATAGTTAATATTTCTATACTATTAATATATAATTTTTTCATTAAAAAATAACGCATGCCGCGGGAATCTCCGGATGCGTGTAAGACCGAGATAGCCGGCGCACAGACTCAAATCTTGAAGTCCAATCCACAATAATTTACATGGCAGTTTACGCGCTGCCCATTCCTTTATATCAATCATTCATTCTTTTCATCTTCACAATTTATCATCCATCTCTGGATTGGTTCTATAGTTAGAGATGACAACACTTCGGCTCTTACTTTTTCTCCTACTGAGCTGTGGCGTAGCTCAGAGCAGTAAGCTCATAAAAGTCCGTCCATTAATATTCAGTCGCGAGGACACACAGGAGAAGGCCTGCTCTGCAGCTCAGCCAAGGAAATCAACCACAATCTTTCCTCTGATGCACATCCAAGCCAAGTGTTCCCCTTTCCGCAACGAAAATTCAACATGGCTGAGCACGATGATGGAGACAATAAAGGGTGACATCCATCGCTACCGTACAATAACACGAGTAACGACCAGGTTTACCACAGAAGAGGACGCCGACGTTCCGTTGGCTGTAAAGAGCGGAAACTACATAATCAATCTGGGCTTCGGGACTCCCCAGCAGAGCTTCTACACAACCCTCGACACAGGCAGTGATATCTCCTGGATTCCCTGCACGGCCTGCACCAACTGCGCAGGGAACATCTTCGACCCATCCAAGTCATCCACATTCAAATACCTCAGCTGCTCTTCGGAGACGTGCCAGGCACTGGGCAGCACTCCAACCTGCGGGAATTACAACTGCAGCGTTACACAGACCTACGGCGACGGGTCCCAGGTGAACGAACTGCTCTCAACGGACTCGCTGGCCGTGGGCTCGCAGTCCATGCCGGGTTTTATCTTCGGCTGCGCCAAAGCTCGGCGAGGGCTCATCACCTCCACGCCTGGTTTGGTCGGCTTTGGCAGGGAGTCGCTCTCGTTTCTTTCACAGACGGCCAATCTGTTTGAGAAAACCTTCTCTTATTGCATCCCGTCTTCTGCATCCACGGGTTGCCTTGCGCTAGGTAAAGCCGCCCTTTCATCCTCGGGCTTATAGTTTACGTCCCTCTTGACTAATGCGGCTAACCCTTCGTTCTATTACGTGGGTTTAAACGGAATCTCGATTGGAGATGATCGCTTGTCTGTGCCGGCGATAGAGCAGTCGAGCGGGAAAGGGACAATTATAGACTCGGGAACTTTTATCTCTCGGCTGGTGGAACCCGCTTACAGTTCTGTGAGAGACTCTTTCGTCCGCCATCTCTCTAATTTGAGTCGGGCTGCTCCGTACTCGATTTTAGATACGTCCTTCAACATTCCTTCCGGAGGCATCGAGGTTCCTCAGATCACTTTGCATTTTGATAATAACGTGGACGTCGCTCTGCCAACGGATAATTTTTTAGTTGAGGTGAATGATGAGGGCTCGGTGGCATGCTTTGCTTTTGCGCCTCCGCCTGGGAACTCTTCGGCTTCCATAATATCCATATTAGGGAGTTACCAGCAGCGCAACTTCAGAGTGGTGTATGACATTCCTGGCGCTCGACTTGGAATCGCTCCTCAAAGCTGTAAAAGTTGTTAGATGATTGCATTCCTCTCTTCCGCCGATTCCGAACTTTTTTACAGCGGCATGTTCGCTCCAATAAATTGTCTTTGCCAGTGTGCCGAAGTCACTTGTTTGACCATATTCATAATTTAGGGTGTGGTTTTCTGAGTAACTATAATTACTTTAATTAACTATGCCTTTAAATAAAAGGTTTAGCTATACTCATCTGTCGATGAGTGACTTTAAGAAAGTGACTTTAAATAAGAAAATATGACTTTAAATAAAATATTAGGCCTAGTAGTGTTATCTTTTCATAAGTGGCCCTAAAAGTTAAATAACAATTAAAATAAGTCAGATTTTAAAAAATATTATGGTTATCAAATTAAATTAAGTTTTTAAAGAATCAAATTTAATAATTAGGGGTATGATTTTTTAATGATTATTATTTTAATTAAATATATGAAGTATTATTTAAAATAAAAAGTTTAGTTATACTTATTTGTCAATTGGTGAACTAAGATGTTGATTTTAAATGTAGTGGTGGTCTTGATGATTTAAGATGTTGATTTTAAATATATTGATGGGCTTTTCAAAATCTAATGACACTATCCTTTCATAAGTCATAAAAATTAAATAACGATTAAATTGTTTCTAAAAATATATAGCATGACTCATTTTTTCAAGTATTGACTTCTTAAATTATAATAATATTTAGGGGAATCAAACTTAATAATTAATCTACAAGTATGCGTAAGATGCACTCTTGTTATAAAAAATAGAAGATAACAAATTAGAGATGTTATGACAAAACTCTATTTTAGACATTACAAAAAACATTGCTATACTATAACCATAGAAACCCTTACAACAACATAAAGCTAGGTCCCATTAACAAAAATTCCAAACATAACTAAATAGAACCTAAATTTTTCTTCTTTGGACAATCTCTCCCTTCTTGACTTAGGAGTTCATATTATGTTTTAATTCTTATCATTTTTGAAGGAATCCTTTTTCTTTTTCACTATAGTTTAATTACTCTTATCCTTGGATACATGATAACCAAAATTTTAGAAGAGCCCATACAAATTCTTGAAGGTTAGAGTGTCATCCTCTCCCAAGCACACAAGGTGTGACCAGTAGTGTGGGGCCCACCCTTAGGAAGTTTCTATAATACTGAATACTCATGCAGACCCTAACTTGTTGAGTTAAAGGAGAATGACATAAATGATCTTTTAAGAAGTTAGAAAAAATGAAACACCTTTTAAACTTAGTTTGAATCAACTCAATAATGATGAAGCATTTCCTCATGCCACCAAATCAATTTTTCCTTATGCTATTTTGAATTTTTCTTATTGAAAGCTCTCTTTAAACACTAAATTACAAAATATCGACGTTTAAAATATATTCAACACCTAAAAAAGATGTTAACATTGCCTAAATCCATTTCAATACAAATTTCAACAATAGATGGTAGAAAATTGATTTTAATATCCTTAAAAGAATGCAATAATTTACCTATTGAAATCTCGATTTCCCCTAATCCATGGTCTTGCCAAATTTGTAGTGGAAAGTAAGCAAGGTAAAATCACATTGGGATCGTGACAAAGGAGTCTATGTTATGAAAGAAGGGTATTGGAATTTTAAACACAAAGTATTTATTCTACAACCACGGTCCAAATTACAAAATCACATTTTTATCTTCTTCCATCTTTCAAAAAAATAATGAAGCTGCTCTTAATGGAGAACAATTTTTTAGGTCAAAACTAATTTCCCTTGGTTCCCGATGGGACGACACTATTCCTAGAAGACCCCAAATATTTCATGGCCTTTTGCACTATTACCCTCAATGACATTCTGCTTAGGGAGGAGGAAACCGCGCCTCGTACCCTTACCAGACTGCGCAGATAAATTTAACTCAGAAGGAAAGGGCCCAAGAGAAGCAAGAACAACTCCTACAGTCCCTCATGAGCAGAGTGAGGATTAACAGAATCTTTGCTTCCCATTACAAACCCCATCATCTGAAACGTTCCCTGGGTAACCTCAAAAATCTGATCTGCAGCAAGAACATCCTCTGATGTTGCAATAATCTCTTTATAGAAGGTGCTGCAAGAATGAAACAGATTGCCAGCATTTCTACACCCCTTCAAGATCTGACGCTCAACAGTATTACTTTTCTCACGCTTCTAGCTCTTCTCACGAGCAGACCACCTAGCATATTTTAGAGAAAAGGAGGCCAAAATATCAATCAGAAGTTCATCTTCTGATGTACCCAAAAACTTATCAGTGTCTCCAAAATCCTCTGCCAAATTCCCTGCACTTGCCTCTGCGTCTTCCTTATCTATATAGGCTAGCTTCGATGTGCCTATCCGTTGCTCTAATAATACATTAAAGGAGATGAATAGGTGGACTCCTCCCAAGGAGCGATGATGGTCTAAGGAAAAGTGTAAATAATCTTGGGAGTTGCAGGCTCGGAGCCATTGTTATTTTCCACCCCACTCTACCATAATACTATACTATGCTCCCTTTTGGCTTTGATTTTTTGGACATATAGTTTCATTGTGGTCAATAGATCCTACATAGTGTAGGATAATAGTCACCGGTATAGTCACTGGTATAGTAATTGGGTTTTCATCAATTGTCTGGTTGTTTATCTGGTAGTATGTATGAAATAATGGTTGACAGTAATGATATAATCTCAGCTTTAACTTAATAGTTATTTAATGGCTTTGTGCTTTCTTGGTATCATCATAAATGTCAAATATGAATTTTTAAATTTATGATGAAAACAAATCATAATAAATACCAAAAGCCCATTCTTTACTAAATAAATTAGCTTCAATACAAAGGGTTACATTAGGAGAAATAACTCAAGGTTAGGAATTGGGGCCTAGCCACACACAAGTAAGAGAATTGGTGTCAAGGGTTTGCACATGGTCAAGTCTTATTGTTATAATGGTTAAAATATAATTAATTTTTTATAAGTTGGTTAAGACACCACATATCAATTTATGGAATTAACTTTCTAGTTTAAGTATAAATCGAAAGTCATAATGTAATACTCAAACGTATCACATATACATCCAAGGAAAGAAACTAACATAATCTACTCGTGAGTCATCCTAAAACTACAAAAGGGTGTTGAATGGTGTATCATAAGATTATGCAAGTTACAAAATACGTATCTATTCAATCATAGATTCGAAACCACCACTCAAATTTGTCAAATCAAGAAATTGAAGGAAACATCAAGAGCCTTATTTACAAGCATACTAACACCCACTTCGCAGTTCAAAATTATGCAAATTTGAGATTGTGTATATAATGATCAAATCATAATGGAGAAAAAGTAGAGATTTTGGTTATAAGTTTGAAAATGAAAAAATTTAAACCGACAAGGATTCTATTTGTTTCTAGGGCCATACAAGTTCTCATCCTCCTTTACTAGATATGAGTCAAGTGATGTCTACCAATCAAACCTTTTTTGATATTTTTAGATATGTTGTGGACCCACTTCCAAGGTCTCCCATACTAGGCCATCCTAATGGTAAGTGTTAGGAAAAGTGTCTCAACTTTGCTCCTAATGTTAAGATTATAAAAGGTTGATGTTTTTATATAAAATAGAAACTTAAATTTTGAGTAATAGAGTTGGATTTTGGTGAAAATAAAAGTTCTTGGTTGCTTAGCACTACCTATAGGGGTGCCTATTGCATAGATCTATTCAAAAACTTCATTTAAAAAAAAAATAGGTCCAATTGATCCACCAAATCAAAATTCATGGCTTACAAAAGTTTGCATACGAAATGTGAAAAAATTGTACATGCATATAAGAGTTATAAATGGGAGTTAGACCTGTTGACCAACTATGATGTGTTTTATGACACATCATAAGGTTTATTTGATTGGGGGATAGTTTGGTGGCCACTTGTAGGTGGTTTTAGCTCATAGGTTTCTAATTACCATTTGATTGTTTTAGGTTTTATATCTCTTATATATTAGGTGATTGAGATGGAGGTTTTGGTAGAGTTCTGTAGATACTAAATTAAAGTTTAAAGAATTCCTCTAGATTTTTGGTTGGTGGTACTCCTATGAAAACTTGTTTTGAATGTATATTATAATCATAGTCTATTAAATAATGCATTGAGATAATTTGGAGTGTCTTTTTTCTCCTGAAAGAAAACCCCATGTACACTCATGTTATGGTATATATTATTTATTTTATGTTTAAATATGTTTCTACTTGTTAAAATATTAAAATGTGTGCAACACTATCCTCAAAATATTAGTGTAGGTAGCATTTATAGGCACCTTGCTTCCTTTCAATAATTTTACAACTAAGAAAGATGCTAGAATTTCTTCAACAAGTAAAGCTAGTGGATATTGCGTTGGTCTTTTCAAATCACCTAGCAATAGTCATGCTTCTTATCCTAACAATGACAAAGGGGGTGTAGCTATTTTTCCTATTTTTATCTCCAAGGACTCCTCTACGAAAAACTCAATAAATGTCCCTAATAAGGCATTAGAAAGAGTTGCAACAAAATGGAGAATTCCTTGGTGGGGAAATTTTTAGGTATGGAACCTAAAATAGATATTGAGTGATAGTATAAAATGCATAATATTTAAGTAAGTTCATGGGGAGTTTAGATTGGTCACTAGTGTTAATCCCACATTTTAACATGTGAACATAGATAGAATCTCACTTTTTTAAAACACTAAAGTTTAACCTTATATCACACTCCACATGATATGCTAATGTGCACAATTGATGATTTTACATGTACAATATCATAGCAAGCATGCTACCTCAAAGGCAAGGAAGGGAAATTTATAGTGAAGTTGAATGTGGAAAAACCTATTTTACACACCTTATAATGTAGGCTATCCTAATAAGGTTAGGGATCTTGTGCAAGACATCTCAAGGGAAATGTGTCCTAAGATCAATCCCTCTAGGTTTTCTATATGGAATGATGCAAGTGAAGTCTCTAAGACAAGACCTAAAACCTAAATTTAACTTAATAATCATTTAATTGCACACTAGGACTAACTTCCTATCAATAATTACCATGAGGGTGAACTTAATTCTTGGGGCATGGCACTTAATAAAAAACACATGACTTTGATGATCAATTGCTCAATCATTTCTATCCACAAACTAATAAAATAAGGCAACAAAGGAAGTGGTTGAATGCAAAATAAGTTGAGTGTATTTTATATTAATTTATTAGAATAACTTGTCATGTCTCTTCCCATATAAAACTCTACTTCAATGATTATTTTAAATATTTTCTTTTCAGATAAAAAGTAATAATATTTTTTAGTTATTGTTATTTAAAATGTAATAAATTTTTTTCATATTATTTAAAAGGATTTTAGATTAGCTCAATGAAGGGCATGCAATATTTTTTTTAAAATAGTATTTAAAAAATTATTTTATCAAAATGATATTAAATAATATTTTAAAATATTATGTAATTATTATAAAAATAATTATATATTTGTAAAAATTGATTCACACACTTTGTGATCTTGTATTCACAATTTCATTCAAGCAATAAGTCAAGTTGTCCACAATTAATGAATCACATTCATTATAACATTATGATATTATCTAATCTCGCTTCATTACTTTTGTGCAAAAATGACTAGCAATAATTCAAGATATCTATGACTAATGATGCATAGTTATTACAATAATGTACTACTTATCTAATATAGCAAATATTTTAATTCTTTGATGGATGTCCATACATTGTTCCAATGCCCCTAATTTTACATTGGTTGGGAGCATGATAGAAAATATAAATTAATTAAGTTAAAAACATGTTTATTGCATAGGGTGAAGCATTATCCTTTTCCTATGCCAATTTGACCACTTGAAACTAAATTACACATAATTATTTTTACATTATTATGCACATATAGTTAATAATGCATGACATATGTAGTAGATCCAACATGCATGGAAGATAGTCAAGACAAAATTATGCAGGAAATTTATTTAACTTAAATATTTGTTCTTGTAAATATAGTGTTGATTGAAAGTGACACTTACAATTACTACATTTTAGAAAATTTCAATTTCAATTATGCTTTAATAGATGCCCAAACTCTACTTAAAATTATTTAAGCCCTATTTATAAAAGGTGTGTTAAACACATCTTGTAATAATGACATTCCATGAAACCACATTTATTTTGGAAATTTTATCATTGTTAATGTTCTAGTTTGTTCTTGTACATTTTTCATACATATCTATTAGGGCACTTAAAACTATAATATTTAACAAAAATCACCTTTAAATTACGATTTGATGGTTTCCTATACCTTATTCCAAAGCTCCTATTTTTATATAGGTTGGAAGGATGTTGACAAAGTTTTTTGTGTTTAGTTTTACACTTGTTAATGTTTTTTTTTTTTTTTTTCAGTTTCCAAAGTATTTAAAAAAAATCAATTTTATGTGCATCTTGCAATCATTGCATTTCACAAGATCATATTTCTTGAGAAATCCTCAAATTTGTACAAAATTCCAAATGTAAAAGGTACAATATAGCTTGCATTCCTTATACATGCTTCTATATTTTGCATGCATGTATGCTAGGGTAGTAACAAGTACAACATCTAGTGAAAGTATTTTATCCTTTATGTTTTGATTGATGTCGATACCCCATTTTAAAGATCAAATTTTGGCCCAAGCTAGAAGTATGTTGACAAATGTGAATTGATTCAATTGGAGCCTTGTTTGTTGCACCTGATGAAATATATAGCTACCGACTTCCACACTTGACATAAACGTTAATTAGTTTATGTTAAAAATTATGCATGCAAGAAATACAAATTTCCTATATTCAACTCAAAATTATATTTCATTGAAATATCCTATTAAAACATAATTGTAAATGCAAAGGCTTATTCTTTCTTATCATCTTTCCCTGCTATTGCACAAACCAAGACATGACAATAACATGCATGGAAGACAGTCAAGACAAAATTATGCAGGAAATTAATTTTCCTTAAATATTTGTTCTTGTGAATGTAGTGTTGATTGAAAGTGACACTTACAATTACTACATCTTAGAAAATTTCGATTTCAATTATGCTTTAATAGATGCCCAAACTCTACTTAAAATTATTTAAGCCTTATTTATAAAAGGTGTGTTCAACACATCTTGTAATCATGGCATTCCATGAAACCACATTTATTTGAGATATTTTATCATTGTTAATGTTCCTATTTTGTTCTTGTATATTGTTCATACATACCTATTAGGGAACTTAAACTACAATATTTAACAAAAATCACCCTTACATTATGATTTGATGGTTTCACATACCTTATTCCAAAGCTCCCATTTTTATATAGGTTGGGAGGATGTTGACAAAGTTTTTTGTGTTTAGTTTTACACTTGTTAATGTATTTTTCTTTAAAGTTTCCAAAGTATTTTTAACAAATCAATTTTATGTGCATCTTGCAATCATTACATTTCACAAGATCATATTTCTTGATAAATCCTCAAAGTTGTACAAAATTCCAAATGTAAAAGGTACAATATAGCTTGCATTTCTTATGCATGCTTCTATATTTTGCATGCATGTATGCTAGGGTAGTAACAAGTACAACATCTAGTGAAAGTTGTTTATCCTTTATGTTTTGATTGATGTCCATACCCCATTTTAAAGATCAATTTTTGGCCCAAGCTAGAAGTATGTTGACAAATGTGAATTGATTCAATTGGAGCCCTGTTTGGTGCACCTGATGAAATATATAGCTACCTACTTCCACACTTGACATAAACATTAATTAGTTTATGTTAAAAATTATGAATGCAAGAAATATAAATTTTCTATATTTAACTAAAAAATATATTTCATTGAAATATCCTATTAAAACACAATTGTAAATGCAAGGGCGTATTCTTTCTTATCATCTTTCCCTACTATTTCACAAACCAAGACATGACAAGAACATACAAATAATGACTTGCAACCTTAATCATTCAAATATCGTGTTGGAGCACATCTTGTATCTACCTCCTCAAAATTCCACTACAATTTCACTTTCTATCCACCCCCTTAAAATCCCACTCCAAACATGCAACCCTTAGTAGGGGCTATTGTCGCTCCACATTCCTTGTTGTACTTGCTATTATATAGTCTTTAAGAAAAATAATGCCACTAGGATTTTTAGTTGTATGTAAAATTGAGATAATAGAAAAAAGACACAAATATCAAATTTAAATTAGAACATTTTTTATGATAAACAATCATATCAAAGTCCATTCAAATCCACCATCACCCAATAATCTATTCTTTATATCAATCAATCATTTATTTTCTTTTTTAAACTCAAAAATTAAAATAATTTTTTTTGAATTAAAGACTCAAATCTTAAATTTAAATCATGATAACTTATTTGACAAATCCATCGAAATTCTTTCAAAATCCATCCCTTATCCATTACTCCATCCTTTAATAATCATTCATTTCCTCTTTAAACTTGAGAAAATTAAAAAGGAGGTTCTTAAATTTTAATCAGACTGACCATTGTATCCATCAAAATCCTTTAGAATCCATCCATCAGCAATCCTCCGTATCAATCACTCATTCATTTACTCTTTTAACATAGCAAAAGTAAAAGTGAGATTTTTAATCATTAGGACAAGGCCCTTCGAGCGTGCTAAGAATCCTCAAGGGTATCATTTGTACGTTTTAACTTCTAAAGTATAGTCTTTTCATAAGAAAATAATGGACGAGAATCTTCCGGTTGCGTGTAAGACCGAAATAACCAACGTAAAGACTTAAATCATACATTCGTTTGATTTCACAAACCATCATCCATCTCTGGATTGGTTCTTTAGCAAGAGATGACGAAACTCTATCTTTTACTTTTTCTGCTATTGGGCTATGGCGTAGCTCAAAGCAGTAAGCTTATGAAAGTTCGTCCCTTACTATTCAGTCACGAGGACACAGAGGAGGAGGACTGCTCTGCGGCTCAGCCAAGGAAATCAAGCACAAGCTTTCCTCTGATGCACGTCCAAGCCCAGTGCTCTGTTGGAAAATGATGCATGAGTCTCACCAAAGATTCCATGCAAAGTTTTTAGTAAATAATTAAGTGAAATAAATGATTGTATCTGCATGTAATTGCGTGTCGACTGTAACAGTCATTCCAGTCTTATTTTTAGAAAAGCTATTTTAGCATTGGTAATGCAAAACCTCTATATAGAGAGGTCATATGTAATGGATTTTATTATCAAAGAAATAAAGACTCTGCTGTGTGTTTGTGTGTAAAAGATTTTTTTCTTTCCTCTGTTCTTTGCTTCTGTGTTTAAGTGCTGCTCTGTTTTTTATTTCTGCCAATCTCTATTGTGTTTTCTTGGGCTTTTGAAATCTACAATTGGTATCAGAGCAGTGTGAGATCGTGAGTCAGCAAGAAAAGAAAGGCAATGTATTGGTAAGGTGCACAAGGTTGAAGTCGCTGCTATCCAAAGAAGAGATGAGGGAAGGTTGTAAAGATTGTTGAAAAAGATCAAGAGGATCACCGGTCTGTAAAGAAAGGCAGATTGCAACTCTGTCGCAGCTATAAAGAGGACACTGTATTTTTTGAACCCATGAGATTGTAAGTTATTTGGAATTTGGATTTTAGAGGCTGTAGATCTAAGTCGTTGCTGCTTGGGAGTTGGAAGTCTAAGGGCAGAGTTGGAAGTCAGATGAAGGTTTCCTGTGTGGTAAGAAAGAATAGGTGGAAATCGCAGCCAAGATAAATTTCTGTTGGAGCCTTCGTTTATGAATTTACTGCCAGTCAAAGGAAATTTTCTATGTGAAGCCACCCAAGTAAAATTTGTAGAAGACAATTGTTTGCTGTTAAATCACAGCCAAAGGAGAGAGAAGGTGTTTGAGTCACAAGGGTGCAGTTTTATTCGTATTTCAAGAAGGTAAGTTTAAATTTTTTGTTTCAATGGAAAAGACTGGTAAAAAGTCAAAGAAAGAAACTTCAAATTTAAAGTGTGAGAAAGATATTTTGATGGAAGAATTAGTGAAGCTCAAAAAATGTAATTCAGAATTGATAGATAAGATAAAAGAGTTTTCAAAAGAAAAATGTGAATATTTGTGTGAGAATGAAAATCTGGAAAAAGAATTAGAAAAAGTGAAAAAGAAAAATGAAGAGCTAGAAGGCAGATTTGAAGCTGTCGAGAAAAAGAATGAAGATTTGAAGGGGAAGCTAAAGTTGTTGGAGAAAGAAAATGTATGTTTGAAATCAAAGTCACTGATATGTGATGCTACATGTATGGGTGATGTAGCTAAAGTTTGTTCAGGTAAAAAGCATGAAAATGATGATAAAGATGTGTCTGAAACTAATGTTTTTGCAGCATGTGAAGCTGATAACAAAGATTGGTCTGAAAAGAGAAAAAGTTTGGAAAAAAATGGGCAAAAAATGAGAGAGCCCATTCAGCCAGTTGTGAGGCCAAAGAATGAAGGCCTGAGATATGGTGAGAGAGATCGAAGTGATGTAACAAGTGTTACAAGTTCGTGCAAATCATCTAAAAGTATGGAGTTTATGGAATGTTCTCATTGTCACAGGGGAGGACATAAAAAAGAGAAATGTTGGGATCTTCATCCTTGTACAATTTGTGGGTTGAAGAATCATTCAGAAAAATCATGTTGGAATAAAGAGTGGAGTGGACAATCTGAGAAACATTGTATGAAAATTGATTATGGGTGGATTGATGGATCCAGTTGGAGAAAAGTTACAAGTATGTTTAAAAGGTTTTATAAATCTAAATGTTGGCATGTTAAAAGCAATAAGGTGTCATATGATCTGAGAGACAGTGAGTCTTCTCTATATTAGAGAAAAAATCTATGAAAGTCTACACACTGAGTTGTTCAGGTTTAGTCTTCAAAACTTTGGTACTGTATTGTGAGTCTCGGCATCAAGTTTGTAACTGGCTTTCTTTGTATTTGAAATTGCTCTTGTATTTAAGCATGAATAAAAGGACTTCATTGTCTGTGTCTGCAAATATACAGATTTTTTGTGTGTGTGTTTTGAAGTTTTTTTACTTTGTTCTTTCTGTTGTTATCTCATAACCTCTGGGTGTAGGAATTAGGCTTGATTTAGTTTTTACATTTGGTATCAGAGTAGGTTAATTTTTGCTTTGATAATCATGTCTGGTTTCAATTCATTGCCAATTCCTGAATTTGATGGAAATGATTATGAATATTGGTGCATCAAAATGATGACCTTTTTGACAGGAAAAGATTTATGGGAGATTGTAGAAACGGTTATGCAGAACCAATAGATTGGAATGCCCTCACAGCCAATGATAGAACAGCTAAAAAGGAAGCCAAGAAAAAGAATTCTCAAGCTTTGTTTCACATTCAAATGGCTCTTGAAAAAAGCTTATTTCC
The DNA here is from genome assembly GCA_007258455.2 of Sequoia sempervirens. Taxonomy (NCBI): domain Eukaryota; kingdom Viridiplantae; phylum Streptophyta; class Pinopsida; order Cupressales; family Cupressaceae; genus Sequoia; species Sequoia sempervirens. The sequence continues at coordinate 160,682,667 of VDFB02379711.1, forward strand.
AAGGATTGCGGGTGCAAAGACAGCAGAAGATGCTTGGAAGATTTTAAAGGAAACTTACCAAGGAAGTGATCAGGTAAAAGTAGTTAAGTTGCAAACTTTAAAAAGAGATTTTGAAAATTTGAAAATGCAAGAATCTGAGAAAGTAAGTGATTATTGTGTGAGAGTTAAAGATGTGGTCAATAAGATGGCTACACTTGGAGAAATTGTGAACAGTGAGGTTCTAATAAAAAAGGTATTGCGAACTCTCACCCCAAAGTGGAACCATGTTGCCATTATCATAGAAGAAAGCAAAGATTTAACAACATTTCAGTTTGATCACTTGGTTGGATGTCTTATGTCACATGAAGAGAGACTGAAAGATTCATTTGGAGAAAGTGATGCGAAAGACTTTTCATCCAAATTGCAAATCACAAAGAAAGAGGATGCCAGCAGCAGTACCAAAAATAATGAAGGTCAAAATCAGAATCATGCAAAAGGAAATAGAGGTAGAGGTGGTTCCAGAGGAAGAGATGGTGGAAGAGGTGGTTCCAGAGGAAGAGATGGTGGAAGAGGTGGTTCCAGAGGACGAGGTAGAGGCAGTTTTGATAAAAGAAATGTGCAATGTTACCATTGTAATAAGTATGGGCACTATGAAAGAGAGTGCAGATTAAAAGAAGGTAAAAGTGTTAATTATGTCAAGTTTGTAACTGGCTTTCTTTGTATTTGATTTCACAAACCATCATCCATCTCTGGATTGGTTCTCTAGCAAGAGATGACGAAACTCTATCTTTTACTTTTTCTGCTATTGGGCTGTGGCGTAGCTCAAAGCAGTAAGCTTATGAAAGTTCGTCCCTTACTATTCAGTCACGAGGACACAGAGGAGGAGGACTGCTCTGCGGCTCAGCCAAGGAAATCAAGCACAAGCTTTCCTCTGATGCACGTCCAAGCCCAGTGCTCCCCTTTCCGCAACAACAATTCAACGTGGCTTACCACGATGTTGGAGTCAATAAAGGGCGACATCCAGCGCTACCGCGCAATAACGCAAGTAGCGACCAGGTTTACTACACAAGAGGACGCCGACGTTCCTTTTGGTTGTAAAGAGCGGAGACTACATGATCAATCTGGGTTTCGGCACGCCCCAGCAGAGCTTCTACACTTCCCTTGACACAGGCAGTGGCATCTCCTGGATTCCCTGCGCGGCCTGCACCGATTGCGCAGGGAACGGCCTCAACCTGCTCCCCTCCAAGTCATCCACCTTCAAATACCTCAACTGTTCTTCGGAGACATACCAGGCACTGGGCAGCACTCCAACCTGCGGGAATTACAACTGCAGCATTACACAGATCTACAGCGATGGATCCCAGGTGAACGAGCTGCTCTCGACGGACTTGCTGGCCGTGGGCTCGCAGTCCATGCCAGGCTTTACTTTCGGCTGCGCCAAAGCTCTGCGAGGGCTCATCACCTCCACACCTGGTTTGGTGGGATTTGGCAGGAACTCGCTCTCGTTTCTTTCACAGACGGCCAATCTGTTCCAGAAAACCTTCTCTTATTGCATCCCAACATCTGCATCCACGGGCTGCCTTGCGCTCAGTAAAGCCACACTTTCCTCCTTCGGCTTGAAGTTTACGCCCCTGTTGACGAACGCTGCGAACCCTTCGTTCTATTACGTGTGGTTAAATGGCGTCTCAGTTGGGAAAGAGCTCGCGCCCGTGCCGACGATAGAGCAGTCGAGTGGGAAAGGGACAATTATAGATTCGAGAACCTTTATCACTCGGCTGGTGGAACCCGCTTACAACTCTCTGAGAGACTCTTTCCTCCGCCATCTCTCTAATCTGAGTCGGGCTTCTCCGTACTTGATTTTCGATGAGTGCTTCAACATTCCTTCCAGTGGCTTCGAGATGCCTCAGATCACGTTGCATTTTGACAATAATGTGGACGTGGCTCTGCCGCTGGGTAATTTCTTAGTTCGCGCGAATGTGCAGGGTTTGGTTGCATGCTTGGCATTCGCTCCTCCACCTGGGAACTCCTCGGCTTCTCTAATATCCATATTAGGGAGTTACCAGCAGCGCAACTTCCGAGTAGTGTATGACATTCCTGGCTCTCGACTTGGAATTGCTCCTGGAAGCTGTAAAGGTTGTTAGATGATTACATCGTCTGCTCCGCCGCCTTCAAACTTTTCTACAGCGCTATATACGCTCTGGTTTGACCATACGAGGAATATGGATTTCTAAATAACTATTACTTAAATGTATTTATTGTTCCTCCATATAAAAGCTTTAGTTTATGCTTATAAATCCATTGGTGACTTCAAAGCGTTGTTAAAGTCAATATAGTAATGGTACTACCAGGTCATAAAAATTAAATTAGTAATCGCACCTTATTGTGCAATGGGCACGCCGAAAAAGTGTGAAATGTCAACTAAGAAAAAGGTGAGGACCCTGATGTTGTATCATCTACAACGACGGTCAGACAGATCGTCAAAGAGTGATGAGTAACTGAGTTTTTTCATTCCTGCGAGGCCCATTTTTTGTTTTCTTCGCCCGGAGCAAATGAAAGATCACTCTTCGCCCGTGTGGCTTTACTTGGTGTGAAATAAGGCTTAACCTGCAGAGTGTAATACTTCGTACTCTTTTTCCAGCTGGTTGTTTGTAGAGGAGCAACAGCAAGTGAAGGCCTTTGAGTCTGAGATCTGACTGGCATGTCATCTCAAGAAATGTGGTTTCAGTGATTATTGTTGAATATAATGGAAGAAATACAATCATGTTCAGACACAAACAGGTCGTCTTCTTCCTCAAGTAGTCCTGCAAGTGCAAACCCACTACCATTCCAACCCTTTTTAATATTACTTGCCAGAGACATCTAACATTTTGTAAATGAGGCAGAGATGGTTGTTCAGTGACATTCATTGCACGGACAAGTCAAATGTGAAAATAACTGTAGTGAAAAACGGACGGCCAGGATAATTTTAATGGTTCTGCATAGCTTCCCGGTTAAAATGACACATTGATTTGAAGATTTTGCTAGATTTTGCTGAATAGACTTCATAGAGGGAACGCCTTCGGCGTAATAACAATTCAAGAAATAAATCATGTCTTTAAATTTAAATATTAGGATAATTCAAAAAAATTAAATATTAATTTATTAAATTATATTAATAGTTAAAGAAATTAAGCTTAATAATTAAGGATATGATATTAAAAAAAAAAAAAAAAAAGTCTATTTAGGGTCTATTTCTATTAGACAGTAAAAAGTTAAAAAATTTGTGACAAAATTTATAAGAGGTATTATAAAGCATGATTATTTCAAATTTTTAAAGAACGGTTCTATGGTTTTAAGTACATAAATTTTTTATCCCAAAATCATTCCTTAGAATCCAAAATCAGATTCTTAACTTCTTATATTGTTACAAGATTAATCTTTACTTGGTAAAGGTTATTCTTTAATTGTAATTATTTATTAACTTGTAGGAATATTCCAAAGGAATCCCTACAAGTCTTTTGTCTTTTTTTTTTATCTCACATATGTGTGAGGATGAATTATTTTCAATTCCTTTATTAAGGAATATTTGTAACCACCTCCTTAAGAGTTGACACTTTGCACACACATAGATGAATAGTGGCATTCATTGAGTTGGGAGTTACATTCTAACTCCTCCTTCTCACCTCTACTTATTGAGGTGCCTCTCCTCTCATTCTTCAAGACTCAAGCAAGCAAGCCTAAGGCTGTAACTCTCTCTCTCTCTCTCATTGTATTATTCTTTAGGCATTTTGCCTCCATTCATAATATTGGGGTTTTTTCTTGTTTTTTCCCTTTATCAAATTCTTGTGTCTCTCTTGCTTCGGTGGTGCTTGGTTTGGCTACTTCAATCTATTTGGTAATATCTTTCCGTCAAACAATTGCTCTTTATTAGTACTTTCCATTGCTCTTTTCTATTTCCTTTCATATATATCACAATAGATAACAAAGAACTGCTTAGCATAAAAACTATAACATTTAGACTTAATCAACTATTTTCATTGTTTGGTTGTCATTTATGCAGATCTTTTAATTTGGTCCTCAAGATGTGAATTGTGACATCCCACCCAAGCTACTAGAAATAAAATTATTTATTTTACAACAACTTAACCTCTATCAAATAATTTGTAACATTAAAATGTGGTCTATTGATAGCAATAATTTATTCTAGTAAGTTATGTAGAACTTCTTGTTAGTATTCCAATTTCTTAGTTCTAGGTAAGTTGATGAATTTAAATAGTTAGTTCAATCTTTGAAATCAATTGGTTTCAATTTTGTAAGGTTATAGCAAATAAGATGGTTATTTTGGATAGAAGAGGCTTAGCCCAAGCTATTAAACTTCTCACGGATCAAAGGGAACAATATGTGTCTCACTTTACATGGCCCGATTTCTTTTTTAAAATTAATTTTGGTAATGTTACCTAATGGTTTACTTTATTCATGTACAAAAAATAAATTATATGATTCAACACACTCACATTTTTAGGTCTAATTCATCATCTAGAATTCTACCCTTATTATTTCATATGCAAGAGATTGCATCAATTATAACTTACCAGCAACTTCATATTCATAATATATAGTTACATTACCTTGTGGAATGTGGCATGTACACACAATCTAGCCTTGACACATGGACATAGTCCAAGTGTGACATGAGTAGTCAATAGGTGGAACCTAGTTCATTGAACACTTTATAACCACTATAATTCTAATACTTGGTCAACTAAAAATGATGGGTAGGCTTGGGTCTAGGATAAAATAAATGTTAAAATATTAATAATAGACATATAAGATAGGTTTTTTTTATTAAAAATCAGTTATTGTCTCAAATACACCTCTTCACCATATTATAAAGTTTGCTTACTCCAAATGCAAGAGAGAGTCAATTTTAGCTTGTTGATAGTTTAATTTCTTGTAGGTACAATATGAGCCTACTACTCATGACACATAGGTGTGGTCTAGTGAGGACAAATGGGTAATTTTTGGTAGCGAGACATGGAGTCCTTTGAGAGACCCCAACATTATATTTTTAAGGGAAATGAACATTAATTTTAATAAGAATAATAGATAGGGAATTTGTCAACTTAATATTATCTTTAAGAGATATGTAGTCCATAACTTATTCTAACAAAATTATAGATATTTTAAAAAAATCTAGCCTATTTATCAATTCTGAAAACATATTAAACATCACATAAATCCCTCTAAGAAAATTGAGGATTTCCCTTGCTTAACTAAATTCAACAAGCGCTCTGCGTGAGCTGGAGTCCCTGCCTTGAGCAGGTCTGTTTGTAGGGAAAACAGTGACAACTGTCAAAAGAGGACATAGAGTGCATAGGTCTGTATTGCAAGAGACCGTCATTATAAAATCTCGCTTTCCTATCTCTACTGATCAGTCACTTGTAAAAAGGAAGGCAATTCTAGAAATGGGCTTTTCTCGGACTGCGAATAGTGAAGTCTTCAAATGATTAAGTTTTATCTGTTTCTAAACCAATGAATAGCCGTCAATGTGATTTGGTCAATTGTTAGAGACAAAAGATAAGATTTTGAATCAAATTCTAGTGAATTGGGAAAACTAGCATATTTATCTTCAACTGGTTCTACTATGAGATTGAATATTATAGACCTAGAGTTGATTTGGGAAGTTTTGTGTAACAAATCTGGCCTATATAAGAAGAGTACACACATGAAGCAACTCAATGGAGATGGTCTTGTCAGTCTGAAAGGAGAAATGTGGGCTCGTATTTGGTCACAATCATTCAAGTCATTGCTTGGAGACACTATGTCTTGTTATTGTTAGCTTAGGTTCATGACAATTTTCAGGGGGAGAGTTATTTTTCTTTGAAACTAGTTTTGATACACCATAGAGCAGCTTAAGAAAAGGACATTAACATATATATATTCCCATTGTATTGTCTATGTGGAAGAGGATGGGTTGAAGAAAATCTATAGCCACATGACCAGGTTTAGCACATAAATTTTGAAAATTATAGTGAAATGCATGTGTAATATTAGACAACAGTACGTTGGGTAATTGTGTAGAATCTTTTGAACCTTTAAAAGTCAAAGAAAGTGTTTCTTAGAAGATTGTTGCTACTAAAGTCACATTGATCAGAAGACTCCAAATAAAGTTTCTGAAAGGAGGAGATTTGGTGCTAAAGGTTAAATCAAAGAAAGAAGTTGCATGTATAGTAGGTTTCCAATAGCATACTCAAAGGAGCAATGGGCTTAACCCCTCAATTCTACTATATTCACTTCCAATATTTCTATAGGAAAGAAAATAGATTTGCAGACCTTTTGGCTAATGTTGTGTAGCCAAATCCACTTGAATACAATCTCTAGCATCTGTGCAGAAGAGTGCGACAACCTATCATACTTATAGGCTTACAACTATGGAGTCGCTATTGACAATGCCATATAAAAAACTGTAATTTAGTATACAAATTGTAAACGTGGATTGCAATAGTAGACTGATTTTTAACCCAACTCATCCTAACTAAATATTGTTACTTGTTAGTGCAATTAAAGAAAATGTCAAAGTAAACATGTATACAAAATGTATAACATATTATAAACAATGCTTCTAGATGCTAAACCAAATATATGCTTCAATTCAAAAATAACATATTCACTAGAATAGTCAAGTGAATATGTTGTTTGACATATCATAAGGAATGTTACCAGATTCTAAACCAAATATATGCTATTGCAGACAAATAATTTCTTGCCAACATAGTTATCAAAAGAACAAAAAAAAAAATGTAAATGACTGCAAAAGCATGGATAAGAATCAAGCTACACCTTGTTTGCTAAGGACACAATTTTGTCAAAAAAAATGATCTTCAAGTTTAAGTTGTTTATGTAGAACACATTGCTGCCAAGTTTATACCAGCTATCAAAGGACAAAATTCTATTATTAATTTCTAAACAAATCCATCTTCGAAAGCCTGCTTGCCAAAGAAGTTCTTGTTTGCAAAAGATGTTAAACCCTTTGATTCAAGGGGAGCAGAGCATAAGCCAGGTTGACTACAGACGTCAATAATTGGATCGAAATCTAGCCTCTCTAGTAGTGATAACATCCATCCCCTTTTGTCTCAGAAGCATCTCCATAGGTTGATTACTTTGTCTTCCAGCAACACCCGTGGTGAGCTATGAACCATCTAAAAATTTAGGCAGAGACATTATTTTGAGGAGCAACAAATTACAGCTTGGAAAGCACAAATGTGTAATTAGAAAAAGTAGCTTCCAAATAATAAAGAAATCCCCTCAAACCATAGCTTAAACAGTCTTCTGCCTGCTGACCTGACTCCCGAGGAAGGCATTAATAGAAAAAATAGCAAAGCGAAAACACTAGTCTCTGCCTAAATGTTTTTCTCTTCCATCACTAGGCATGCTTTTTGGCTATCAAGCAACAGAGGATGGTAATAAAATTCCATGGTTTTAAATGAAAATCACACAAAGGAAATAAGCATTGATATTCAAAAGTTGCATTCTAGTAATTCTGCAAGATATATTTCATTACTTCTAGTAAAAGATAAGAAGAAGCAAGTACTAATGTTTTGGGCCAAACAAATCTTCAGTCACAACACATTTTATTCAGTATAATGAGTTTCTCCATAGTTATGCAATTATAGATTTTTTAAAAAGCAAATATTTTGTATTACAAGTATATCTGATAATCATTTGTGCAAGCAGTAAAATGCAGCTTTAGAACTTCATAGCTGCTTGAATATCAATCTCAATTCTTTCCAGTTGTTGCTGCTTTAAAATATTCATTGCCAATCCCTGCAAATCGAAAAATAAATGTATAAGAAATAAAAAATCATGAAATAGCCATGATAGCAAACTTTGAGAAAGATCTTAACAACAGACAAGAGGTATTATTCAATGTTACTAAGGAAAGACATGATTGAAAAGTTTCCAACTAATTATGTTTGATTTTTCAATACAAGAAAAGTTGTGGTCATGCCATAGTTTATTAGGTGAAGTACAAAGGATTAAACATTATAATAAAGATTCAACAAGAAGTAACTCAGAGCTTTACTCAAAGGTAGTCAGTTTTATGGGAAACTAGGGAATCCACTCCTCAAGAAAGAATCTAATAATAAAAGGCAATTAGCTTAGATAGAGTAGCCCATCAGCAATATCTTTAAAGTTTGTTTATTTTGAGCTTATTATATTCAAGCTTCAAAAGCTAACCCATGATTGTTTAGGATACCCAAGTTCAAATCTTGGAACAGAGAAATTCTCCGTGGGAAGCATGCACATTTTATGAAAGGCAAGGCAAGCACTAATTGCAGCAGGAAGCACTCTAACCTTCTTCACCATAAAAGACAATAGGTTCACCTATGCATGCCCAGCAAGAGGAGTTTCCCTACCAAATATGTGTCCTTTGGATACTAATATGGGATACTAGCCGGTCCATGTTTCCTAGTCACAAGTTCAAAATAACTACAAACTATGGTTTGTGGTTTGAAAGAGCCAACCCAGAAATTATTGATCTTGTAATTTCTCTAAAGAAGGGTCTTGAAAGGACTCAAAAAGTTGAAATGAAAAACACTGTACAGTGCTATCCAAATACATGTTAAAACCTAAAATCCTTAAACACTGACACTACCATAGACAGCTAAATCTGCTCAGAAATGAAGCTAGTGGATCTTGCTGAGCATTTTAGATATATTCTTAGTTTGAAATGTTTAATTTAACTTAAAACTTCTTGCCTCGTGTGAAAACCCCAGCCTTGAGGTAAGGACAACCTGAACCACAAACTTAGGTCCTATTTTCAAGGAGAAAAGTTCTCATTTAATGAAGTTTAATTTGCAAACCCTATAATTTACAAACACTTGTTAACAAAGTTTGTCACTTACAATATTGCTAGTGTTATAGATATTTAGCATTTCTAGCATTTACAAGAAAGCATTTTAAGTCCAAAACTATAAACCATCCACATTGGAATCCAATCTTCAAGAATTAGGCCTTTTTGTTATTAAAAAATAACACTTAATTAAAATTTCTAATGAGATATTTTCTATAAGCCGGCAAAAGAAAACAAAGATAGTGAATTCAAACATATTTTCTTAAGTAGCATATCCACACTAAAAAATAGAAATGGCATTTCAACCTCCAACTCAAGAAAATCTTCCAGATCATTCGTTCAAACAAGAAAATGTAAAGTAAAACAACAGATTATTCAATTAACTTAAGGAGATATCTTACTTACCAGTCTAGTAAGTGAAAACTTTATTCTGGAATTCCATACAAGCTGTAACCACAAACAAACTAGAGTCGACAATTGTGTGAATAGAAAACAAATTATGCTACAATCTCAACAGAATTAAACAGAGATTGCTTAGCATCACTGCCAGATGAGGTACTTGACACCTGTGTAGGCCGTGAGGAAGTATCAAAACTTGCAGACCTGCCTCAAAATTTCTGTTTAGATGGAATTTAATAACATTCATGAATTCAAGATTTGATTATACAATTAATAATCCATTTCAACTTGTCTAAAAAGTTTCAACAATGTCACTCTAGGGAACCCAAAATGGCATGTTCAACAAAGGCATAATGCAGAAGATGTGTACACCAAAAAATAGGGTACCTAGATCACTGTTTCTCCAGGTAACCAAAAGGGGAAATGGGCATTCCCAAGGAGTTCACTATGATCCTAAGAATTTTATCCTACTCTAACGCACAAAATAACTAAAAAACGCAAGTGATAAAAGACTAAGGACACTTCAAGATTAGCCTAAAGAGTGATGAAACAAGAAGGAAAATGGATAAAACAAGATGCAAATGATTTCACCTTCCTTGCTGTTGAAGACTCCTTGATTGGCCCTTGCTTGGGATGATTTTGTGTGCTCCTTAGATGGCTTCTTGAGTGGCTAAATGCAAGATTGAATGTGCAAAATGATGGCTAGATAATAGTGAAGGCAAATTGGCAGCATGTAGTTATCAAATGGCTAAGTGTTCAAAATGCCCTTAAGGAGGGGGTATTTATAGGAGAATTTGAATTCTCTAGAGAATTCAACGGTCAAGATGAAGGGCTATGGTGGGTTGAGAACCCACAAGCCCTCACATCTTGACATGTGGATGGTGAAGTGGCCAAGAGAAGATGAGGTGTAAGTGAGGTGGCACATGAGGTGGAGGAAGGACAAGTACCTTCCAAGTACATTGGGAGATGGGAAGAATCTTGGGTGAATAAAAGTGAATTTTAAATTCACAATGATTGGAAGAATCTAGTGGATAAGACAATGTTCCCAAAAGGTGGGAGTTTGTCACATGTGACTTGATGTGACAAGTCAAAGGTTCTAGAAGATGCATGGGAAAAGGGATTCTTGGAGGAATAAAAAGGAATTAAAAATTCCTTGGGGAATGGGGAGAGTTGACCAAGGTACTGATTAAGATTAATTAATCAGTAATTAGAAGATAAATGAGGATTAGAAGACAACTTGCAAAAGTTGGAGGATGTGACACATTCTAATCAAGGATTAGGCATGTGCACATCCCTAATGAAGAAATTAGGAGATGGATTAGGATTAGATGAAAATGACATGAGGAATTAAATAAATGTAATATTTATTTAATTTATTTGATGAAAAGAGGATTAAGGAGGGTAAGGTATTTAATTATTAATTAAATACCTTAGGGATTTGCAGAATTAAAGATATTAATTAAATAATAGTAATATTACTTAATTAACTCTGATAAGAGGATGTTTAGATGAAAAGTGATAAATTTGGATAAATTAAGTGTCCAAATTTGGATGTCTACATTTTGCCCCTCTTTGAGATGGTGCTATGAAGTAGCATCATTTCAAAGAATATTAAAATATGGAACCTAGAAGAAGATGGTTAGATTGGAAAAGATGCCCCAGTCATCAAAGGGATGACTAGGAAGAAAGACGATGGGGGTGAAGATGAAGAGTAGGGATTGAGGATGCCCCCTCGAGAGGACATGCGGGTTGAAGAGAACACGTGTGTGCTCTCGAAATAGATGATGTGATGCAAGGGGAGATGAGGAAGATGATGCAAGGTGATGGGTAAGAGAGTAAGAGAAGCAATAGGAGATGGATGAAGCACAAATGGATTTGAGGACAAAAGGTGATGTTGCCCCAGTCAAGGTACAAGCCAAAATGGGTTGATGATGGATGAAGTGTTGTCAATGAGGGAATTAAGGATCCCGAAACAACACGAGGATAGGGAAGGATACATCCCACTGAGTGGTATTGATGAGGGAAGGATACATCCCAAAACACCACTAAAGGATAGGGAAGAATACCTCCCAATGATGATGATGAAAGTGTTGTTGATGAGGGAAGGATACATCCCAAAACAACACCATAGGGATAGGGAATGATACTAATGGATGATGATGATGATGGGTCAAGGCTAGTAACGAGACTGGGGACAAGACCAAGGATTTAATTAGGTGATTTGTATGAGATTGAACAGATGAGGAGAAGATTGATATGTGAGATGGAGAGAAGGATCTTAAGATTTGGTTTGATATCCAAAGATTTGGACTGTAGCTGGATGAAAGCTCAGATTAGCGGTTTGGTTAAGCTCAGATTGGGATAAGATTAAAGCTCAGATGAGGATTCGATTGAAGACTAGAACGATTGAAGGATATAATTGGATTGATTCTACACCGAGTTCCAGGGTTTAAAGGGCGTAAGGTGTTGACAATCAGATTTTTCACAATTTGGCAATTTTCAAAAATTATCAAATTTTGCCATTTTAGGAAACCTCACGGATAGACTTTTGGGAGTCCAAATTTTTTCCAAGAAATACCCAATATTGAGATAGGATTAATTGCCAACTAACATCCCAAATTCGAGATATGCATTTCGAGTTATGAGTGAAAACAATTTTTCAAAATGCTGGAAAAAAACACTAAATTGGGATTTTAAGGGTCAAGATGAAAGTTTGAGGCCCCGAAAATGTGTCAAAACGGGTTCCAACAACTTTCAAAGAAACTAGTTGGGAATCCACTTGTTATCTCATAACGCAACCACCCATCAAATTTCAGCTCAAACAGACACCCAAGTCAAAAGTTATGGCCTCTAGAAGTGTCGGTGTAAAAATCAAAAATCAATTTTGAAAATTTCAACACATGGGTTTTGTTCGCTAGGAAAAATAAGAAAATGGGATGGAATTGGTTTTTTGAAAAACATAGTAAAAATGTGAATTTTGGGGGTCAAAAGCTGGCGGGGTAGGGGCGTAGCTGCCCTGGTCCAGGGCAGAGCCGCCACGGCCTAGGGCGGATCCGCCCCATTGCGGCCGGGGATGGAGTTGCCCGGCTGTAGCCAGGGTGGAGCCGCCCCGCTGCGCTGGGGCGGAGCCGCCCCGCTGCAGCAGGGGCGGAGCCTTCCCCCCGCGCCAGGGCGGAGCCGCCCCGCTGATCCGGGGCGGAGCCGCCCTGCTGATCCGAGGCGGAGCCGCCCCGCTGCAGCCGGAGCGGAGCCGCCCCGCTGGAGCCAAGCGGGGCCACCCGGGGTGAGAGCACCCGGTCAGAGGGCAAAGCCGCCCCGGCAGTGGGCAAAGCCAACCTGACTGGGGGTAGGGGCAAGGAAAGAAGAATGTAAGAGGTAAGAGAAGGGACGAAGAGATAGGAAAAAAAATGGAGGGATGGGGATACATGCAAGATGATGAAATGGAAAATGAAATGCAATTTGCCATCTTTGGAGCACTGATTTTTGCTATAGCATAAGACACCAAGTGCCGGGTATGTGGAACCAAGGCGATTAGTGTCTAATGCATGAAACAAACACAACAGACAAGAAGGCTATCCCAACACCCCAAAGTCACAATGACCTTGGTCGGGCCAGGTATTGAGATAACCACAAGCACAAAAGGATGCCCCAGCATAACACAAGACCTCGGGGATCTTGGTGGGTACTACGTGGGACAACCAAGAAGACACAATCAAACAAAAGAGCAAGATATGCCCCTATGTTGACCAATCAAAACACACCATAATATGATGGATCATGGCGGCCTTGACAAGTGATGATAGGGAGCTCAAATGATAAACAAAAGCCAAAAGTATCAAAAGATCGCAATCGGCTCAAATGTCCTTTGCCATAGGATCAAGGGGATGGATGGGATTGATGAGGTCTGTTAGGAAGGATGCATCCTATTGAGACCAAAGATGATGGATAGGAAACTAAAAGATCGTTATGACGAGAGATGTTCAAAATCGATTGGATCTCATGATACAAGTGGATCTCGTTTGTGAAGAACTGGATAGATAAGGGCATAGCTTGATGACACAACACAAGGAAGACAAGACATGGGACTGACACATCCTAAGGACCTAGGGGCTCGGAGGCGATCAAAGATTAGCCTTGCCTACGTGAAAGCGCAGAGCCCTCGTAGTTCGGTAAAAGGCTGTCGACTGACCATGGAGACTGTGATGGATGGTAAAGATAGGATGGACAAAAGGAGAAAGACCGATGATAGACGATAGAAGGGAAATGTGGACAATGAAGATCGATGATGGAACCCCGGGGGCGGATCAAATGATCGACCTTGCCTGCGTGAAAGCACAGGGGCAAGGTAGTTCGACAAGACCAAAGGCAAACAATGGATAAAGGATGATGGATGATGATAGGATAAGTGGATAAAAAGATGAGACCGGTACGACAAGATAGGATAGACCTATTGGATTGGATTGGATGATGACGATCACATAAAGCTCAGGGATGGGATAGTTATCAAAGCATTAAAATGACTTGGGATGATGATATGATAGATAGATGAGTGATGAAAAGTGATAGGGGATTGGAAAGATGTGCAAGAGAAGCAGGGGTGATGACGATGAGATAAATGGCATTGGGTTGCATGGGGGGAGGCCCATAGCCATATACCAATGACAAGGGATTATGAGATGGGATGAAGAGAGAGACAAATGAATAGGGAGATAGGGATGGGGGATGCAAGGGATGCTAGGATAGATGGATAGGGAGATGAAGGGATGTTGTGATAGATGGATAGGGACAGAAGGATTGGGAGATGAAAGGGATGCTAGGATAGATGGATATGAAGATACGAATGGGGAGATGGAAAGGATACTGTGATAGATAGATAGGGACAGAAGGATTGGGAGATGAAAGGGATGCTAGGATAGATGGATACAGAGATACAGATGGGGAGATGGAAGGGATGCTATGATAGGTGGATAGGGAGATGAAGGGATGTTATGATAGATGATGTCTCCAAGGACTATGTCACAAAGGAAGCAGATGCCCCCACTCTAGATATGTCATATATGAGGAGGCATGAGGGATAGAAGACAAGTGGATGGGAAGATAAAGGAGATAACTAGATGAGGATAGGATGGGTGACTAAGGAATATGATAGAGCATGGATGAAGGGAATGTATACCAATAGGTGTCCAAAGCATGCATAGATAGGTGCCCCTATTTTGATCAAGATCACAAGAAGGATGGAGGGATGGGAGATAAATGGGATATGATGGTAGGATGCGGAAGATAGGTGGGATGGGGATTTATGAAGAGGGTGGATGACGGGCATGCATAGCGGATGGAGGGAATGCATATCAGGAAGTTGCCCCCAAGTGCAGATGGGGATTTACGCATGACACCTGTTTGCCAGGTTTTCATCATGGTACTTATCCAAGGTGCTTGTTTGCCAAGTTTTCACCATTGGACGAATTATTTGTCTTTACTATTTTATTTTTTTGATTTTCTGTGGAGTTTTTGACTTTTTGGATTTCATGCAGAAGGAGATGGGTAAGGATAAGGAAGTGGATAAGCAGATTTAGAAGACATGTGATAAGGATCAAGGTGTTATGAGCCCATGTTTGAAGTGACTATTGGATGTTGGTACAACCTTATTAGGCTAAATGGATTACGCATGAGGGTGAATTAGAGGGATTTGATGGGGTTGATACATGGGATAATGGATGGGATGCTGGAAAGGGTATGGATAGAATGATGGGGTGGATATATGATGGGGAGATGTGTTTAGGACCAACATTGGCACATGTGGTGGTGGATGTGGAAAGATAATAGGATTAAGGGATGGAGAATGTGGGGATAATGGAGGAGATGGAATGGTGAATTTCGGGACATAAGGACCCAAAACAGACTTAGGAGATGAAAGGGGTGTATGATGAGCTTTTGGATTAGCGACTTTGGATGTTCTTACTAATTTTTCATGTGAGGGCATTGCATCTTTTTTCTTTGGGATCCACATGGTTTTGATCTTTGCTTTGGTGGGTCTTTGTGGCCTACGGATTTGATGTAGATTTAGATTTTTCTTCTCTTCACCATGTCTTTTAGAGGGGACATGGGGAGCCGTAGATTCATGTGGATGCTTGGATTTATGCATTTTTTCTTTAACAACCAAAGTGCTTTTAGTAGCAATGGCATGGGTGTGAGGAGATGGATGATGTGGAGTGATGGAGGTAGGAGTATGGGGATTATGTGTAGATGGAGGATGTTTAGGTAAGTGCCTTTGTTGATCCTGACTATGGGGTATGTAAGAGGGATGTTTATGATGGATGAGATGGATAGGTGATGAATGGATGAAGGGATGAATAGAATGAGATGGAGGAGGTGATTTTAGGATATAGGAGCCCAAAATAGACGTAGGACCTGGAGGAAACATGGGCACGGTAGATGGAGGATTGGAGAAGGTAGATGGAGGGATGTAAGGACCCAAAATGGATGGAGCAGATGGAGGAATATGGACGGTGGTTTTGAGGTGATACGATAGAGGAGGAGGGATGGCCACATATGATCTGGTGGGGCGATGAAAGAGCCGATATTTCTTTTGGAAAAGGCTTGTTGAGGACGCCTAGAGGTTGTACCAACATTTTTGGATTGCGAGTCGTGAGTAGTACATCCAAGACCTTGCAGATACAAATTTTCTTTAGCTTGGATGGGCTCTATAATACCTTGCTCATGAAGGCCTAAACCTTTTCCTTGATAGTTCATTCTCTTGAGCATTCGATCTAGGACAGGATTTTTGTTATTCTGGAAGAATGATGCGAGTTCATTATTAGGTGGAAGAGGAGGGTTGGTGTATATGCTTTGTTTTTCTTCTGCGAGGAGACCACCATGGAGGAATGTGAGAGGACCAAGGGGATATGCAAGCGGTGTGGGGATAGCATTTTTAGGCGATGATGGGGGATCATGAGAAGGAGATGATGGGATAACAACATTAGGAGAGGGAGTAGGGGCCATGATAGGATCGGATTTGTGGTAGTAGGCTCATGCGATGGAGATGGAGATGGAGCAGTGGAAGCTTGAATGACAAGGGGATCATGGGATGGAATGGATGGGGGACTGTGATCTTGAGGTGGACTAGATGGGATGGTAGGATCTTGATCTGGAGAAGGGGATATGCTGGCATGCTTTGGATTAGACTCTTGGCGACTCATTGTATGCGGGAGGAATAGTAACAAAAGTCTTGTTGGGACTCTTCAAGTGGGGAAGATGGAGGGATGAAAGATTCATGAGGTTCATTGGAATGGGTTTTGGTGCTACTAGGAGTGGGAGGAGTGGATTGGATTTGGGTGGATCTAGGAGTAGAGGGAGTGGATTGGAATTGGGTGTCTTCGATGGATTCGGTGGTTCTTGGAGTAGGAGGTGGGGGTTCAATGGATTTAGTGGGTTCAATGGTTTCAATGGTTTGAGCAGTACTAGGGGTGGTAACGTCAATAATAGGTGTGGTATGGAGAAGGGTCTCATCACTAGTGACCGTGGATGATGGATCTAGATGGCATGGTTCCATGACTTCAAGATGTGGAGTTGGGGATGGCTTCTTTGTAATGAGTCCTTGGAGAACTTCTGAAATGAGAGACTTGCATATGGTTGGCTTGGATAGGGTGGTAGAAATGGATGAGGGATTATGGATTGGTGGACTAGGGTTAGATGGAGGAATGGGATTGAATGTAGGACTATGAGTAGATGGGGGATTAGGATTGGATGGAGGACTAGGAGTAGATGGATGAATGGGATTATGATGGAGGACTAGGATTGGATGGAGGGTTAAGGTAAGGATATTGGATTGGTGAATTAAGATAGGGGGACATGGATTGTGGATTAGGACAAGAGGATATAGGTGGTGTAGTGGGACAAGAGGATGTGGGGGATGGATTATAATAAGGGTATTGGGATGGTGGATTAGGATGAGGAGACATGGATGTGGGATTAAGGTAAAAGGGTGTGGATGTAGGATTAGTATGGGAAGATTGGGAAAGAGGATTACGATAGGGGGACATGGATGGGGAATTGTAATAGGAGTATTGGGATGGAAAATTAGGATAAGAGGATGTAGATGTTGTATAAGAGGATGATGTAGATGAAGGACATGACAAATATGGGGATGAAGAAGATACTGGATATCCATTGTCAAAGGTGGCATAAGGAGCATGATTAGGCATGGATGAAGACATAACGAGATAGCTCATAGGAGTAATTGGATTTTGGAAAGTGGGTGGAGAAAGCTTACTAGATATGATAGTGTCAAGGGGATCTGTGTCGTATACCTCTTGATCAACAAGACTTTCGTTATTGTCGTCAACATAATTAGGGTTTCCCTTGACTACTATTGATGGATGATGAGGATTCATGATGATGACAGGATAAAGAGGATGGATAAAAGATTTTGGATGGGAAAAAATTAAAGCTCAAATCAGGATTTTGGTCAAGCTCAGATCAAGATTGGACAAAAGCTCAGATTAGGATGATTGGATGGGATTGCTTTTGATTTTGATGGGATTCGGTAGATGAATGATTGGATCAGGTAGATGATTTGATGAATTTGATTAAAGTACTAGATCAGTTTGATTGGATAGGATCAAATGATTAGATGATGTTGATTGGATAATTGTGATTGGATGAACTTAATAGGATTGGGGTGCTTGGATTGATTAGATGATTGTATGTATTTGATTAGAGGAATGGATTGGTTTGATTAGATAGGAAGAAACAAAAGGTACCACTAGATAGAGCTCAAAAAATTGAGCAATTTTGGTTTTTGGACAAAGTTGATCCGATGCACGGTTTGTAAATGATGGTCCCGGGAAGTTAAAGGGGCGTAGTCAGCTTTCTGCGGTAAATCAGGGGCATAGTTAGCTTTCTGCAATAAATCAGGGGCGTAGTCAGCAAAATCAGGGGCGTTGACAGCAAAATCAGGGGCGTTGACAGCAAAATCAGGGGTGCTTCCGCCTTTCTACAGTAAAACAGGGGCGCTTCTACCTTTCTACGCTGATTATGAGTGGTGTTTGGTGATGTAAATGGTAAAAATTATGGCGTTCGTTAGGTGAGGGTATGGACTTTTGAATGGAATATGAGGAAATTAGAATGAACGGGCTGATTGAAGATGATTGTGGAGAATGAGTGGAGATTTATAATGGTTAAACAAAGGTTTGGAATGATAAGATGGAGGTTTAAACGGATCAAATGGAGGTTTCAGGAGGCTTAGAGTGACAAAATGGAGGCTTAGGATGATGAGGTAATGGTTGGGAACAATTAAATGATGATTTAGAGGCTAAATGAATCCAAATGGGACGATTTCGGGTGTTCAAGAGGGCAAATCCGCCCCTCTGCAGCAAAAATCAGGGGCGTTGACAGCTTTCTGCAGCAAAATAGGGGCGTTGACAGCTTTCTGCAGCAAAATAGGGGCGCTGCCACCTTTCTGCAGCAAAATCAGGGGCGCTGCCACCTTTCTACAGCAAAATAGGGGCGCTGCCACCTTTCTGCAGTAAAATCAGGGGCGCTACTGCCTTTCTGTGGTAAAACAGAGGGCCCTGCCGCCTTTCTGCGGTAGGACAAAGCTTGGTTTTGATGGCAATGGCTATGGCAAGGACGCAAAATGATAAAGTAAAGCCAAAGTATCAAAGATTTGATAGATTTTTCACAAGAAAACACTTCAACCAAGCACAATCCTATAATTAATATTAAGGGTATGGCCAGGCAAGGTCTTAATCTAGGATGCACAAGGCTTCTAGGGAGTCCTCGATATACTCTCGGTACGTGAGGCACAACCATGAACACCAGCTCGTCACAAGCGTGAGTCAGGAACCCCAGCGAGATACTGAAAGGCTTGGACCAACTCTTCACGTCTATCTAGGTATCACCCTAGCTTCGACGCTCCACCAATTACGACATGACTGGATTGGAGTACAACTTTTATTCTCCCCCCTTTATATACCCCGCCGGTACGCATGGTTGGAATCGTCCCTTAGGGTGATGAAATCCCCAAGCAGGTCCCACTAAAAAGAAGACATTAACCGTTTCCAACTACTCCACAGGCTCACACAAAGTGCAAGGGGAAAGTGAAAACAAATTAATGTCCCCTTGGGTAACACAAGAGCAAACAATCACAACAAGCAATGAAGTTTACTCCACCTAATTAGACTATGTTTCAAAACAATAAGGATATTTTTTTGCAGATCTAATCAAATAGATGGCCCTGCAAACAAATGTTAGCTATCTTTTTCTTCGTTCTTGATCAACTACGCCCTAATATGCTGCAAAATGTTAGCAAAAAATACCAATATCCTTGCCAAAACAATGTTAGAGGGTTATTACTTGACAATAGCAAAAAACGAGAGCACAAACGAAGCCAAAATGACTATTTTACCTTCCAAACTGTGCTGCTTTGGGGCGCTGCCACCTTTTTACAGTGGACAAGAGGGCGCTGCCGCCTTTCTACGGTAAAGTAGAGGGCGCTGCCGCCTTTCTGCGGTAAAGCAGAGGGCACTGCCACCTTTCTGCAGCAAAAAGTTAGAAGGCGCTTCTGCCCTTCTGCAGTAAGATGTTAGATAAAAAGAGCCCTTCAAAATAAAAGGACGTATCCACCCCTCTACAAGAAAGTGTTAGAAAAACCTTCCAAGTACACACCTAACTACAACAAACTATTAGAAGAACATGAAATTGATAGACATAGGGCACTGCTGCCTTTCTGCAGTAAAGCAGAGGGCGCTGCCGCCTTTCTGCGATAAGATGTTAGATAAAAAGAGCCCTTCAAAATAAAAGGACGTATCCACCCCTCTGCAAGAAAAAGTGTTAGAAAAACCTTCCAAGTACACACCTAACTACAACAAACTATTAGAAGAACATGAAATTGACAGACATAGGGCGCTGTCGCCTTTCTGCGGTAAAGCAGAGGGCGCTGCCACCTTTCTGCGGTAAAGCAGAGGGCACTGCCGCCTTTCTGCGACCTTTTCCTGCAAAATTCTTAACAAAAAGGGAGGTTAAATGTAAAAACCCGTTTGTGGGTCCCACCGGGCGTGCCAGAAATGTGATCCTAAGAATTTTATCCTACTCTAACGCACAAAATAACTAAAAAACGCAAGTGATAAAAGACTAAGGACACTTCAAGATTAGCCTAAAGAGTGATGAAACAAGAAGGAAAATGGATAAAATAAGATGCAAATGATTTCACCTTCCTTGTTGTTGAAGACTCCTTGATTGGCCCTTGCTTGGGATGATTTTGTGTGCTCCTTAGATGGCTTCTTGAGTGGCTAAATGCAAGATTGAATGTGCAAAATGATGGCTAGATGATAGTGAAGGCAAATTGGCAGCATGTAGTTATCAAATGGCTAAGTGTTGAAAATTCCCTTAAGGAGGGGGTATTTATTGGAGAATTTGAATTCTCTAGAGAATTCAACGGTCAAGATGAAGGGCTATGGTGGGTTGAGAACCCACAAGCCCTCACATCTTGACATGTGGATGGTGAAGTGGCCAAGAGAAGATGAGGTGTAAGTGAGGTGGCAAAAAGGTACATGAGGTGGAGGAAGGACAAGTACCTTCCAAGTACATTGGGAGATGGGAAGAATCTTGGGTGAATAAAAGTGAATTTTAAATTCACAATGATTGGAAGAATCTAGTGGATAAGACAATGTTCCCAAAAGGTGGGAGTTTGTCACATGTGACTTGATGTGACAAGTCAAAGGTTCTAGAAGATGCATGGGAAAAGAGGATTCTTGGAGGAATAAAAAGGAATTAAAAATTCCTTGGGGAATGGGGAGAGTTGACCAAGGTACTGATTAAGATTAATTAATCAGTAATTAGAAGATAAATGAGGATTAGAAGCCAACTTGCAAAAGTTGGAGGATGTGACACATCCTAATCAAGGATTAGGCATGTGCACATCCCTAATGAAGAAATTAGGAGATGGATTAGGATTAGATGAAAATGACATGTGAGGAATTAAATAAATGTAATATTTATTTAATTTATTTGATGAAAAGAGGATTAAGGAGGGTAAGGTATTTAATTATTAATTAAATACCTTAGGGATTTGACAGAATTAAAGATATTAATTAAATAATAGTAATATTACTTAATTAACTCGGATAAGAGGATGTTTAGACGAAAAGTGATAAATTTGGATAAATTAAGTGTCCAAATTTGGATGTCTACATTCACAACTACTAAAAATGAATAAAAGGAAATCACAACCAAAGTAAAATTAGAGCTCTACCACTATCACTCTAGAAAGGTCAAACTGTAGACTCCATTCAAGGCCAATAATGGAGGCCCATTCAATGCACATAAATGGGCGCGCAAGCTGTGAGTGGAAAGTGGGAACCTTTGAGGCTAACTCTGCCAACTCTGCACGTGTAACATCATGCCCTGGAGATGTTGATGTCTCTGATGACAATGTTTGATGTGCTTTCTCTACAAGTACTTGCCCTGTGCTTCGATTTTCAATTGGAGACGCCTTTGAACCTGCAACAATTGCAAGGGGCATTAGGTCATTTGGATGCCTCAATTATAAAGGTTCAGATTTATGTGGATCTTTGTCATACATACCTCTTGTTTCTCGTGAAGTCTTTTCTACACTTCTATATGGGCTTTCAGAGCCTTGGCAATCTGCATTGCCCTGCCCAGCAAAGGGAAATTTGATAATAAAAATTAGTCCAAAACCTAGACGAAAATAGAGACAACTGTACTGGAATATGTAATCAAATTTCCTTTTGTGAACTTGCTACTTAATCGTTGTGATTCGTTGTGATTCGGTGTGATATTGATATCTTTGTTCATCATGCTTAGATACAGTGTAGCATCTAAATTTATTTCTGAAGCTTGAAAGACAAAAAAATTAAGGCCAATAGAAGTGGGAATTAACAGGAATTTCCTCAAGGATAATGATATGCGAGTTTAAAAATCTACATACCATCCTTATTTGTCCCACTGTTGACTTCTTTGTGGGGTTGCTTTCCAAGCACGCATTTATGTAATAAGCAATTATAAGGCACGAATCAAAGAAAACCCAACAATTGGATTATGATGAATTTACTCTGATGGGGTTGGAAAAATGGTGTTGTATGGGATATAATTCAGAGATACAAGAATATTATGCATGAAATTCTACAAACTTGAAGATGACCTTTCAAATGGTATAGTGTAATCCCTTTCACACCCATGACTCTCATAACTGACTTTGGTGTGGCTTCTGCAGCAAATTGCACAATCAATTTGAAATTTAGACAACATGGGCATGATTATCTAGAGCTTTTTGCATATCGGCAAATGCAAAATCAAATCAACTGATGCCCACATCTTAATTCAATAAAAAAATTTATACAACTAAATAATACATTGAAAAGGGTGATCATGGCAGGCAACCGAACTTACTATTAGGACCACCAAGCAATATCAAAAGAGATCACCTGTTTAGTCCTGCAACACACGCCTGCACAAAAGGGAGCCTATGGAAGTGAATGGTCACAAAACACTCCTTTTCAATCCTGCAAAGCTTTCAACACATGTCATTTCCTTGTTTTGAGGCTTCCATGCCAAACTGAGTCACAACTACATGCCCAAAAACATTAGTATTCCCTGCGATGTCCAAACACAACCAGCTCCACGTGCCTTACGTGCAAAAACAACAATGAACCTTAGGAGTATTCTATAATTGTTCCCTCACCTCACCTCTGCTCATTGGACGACATTTTCCAGAAAGTTTGGGAGGGAAAAACTTTACAAAATGTGTGAAATATTTTCTCCCCTCACTGCCCATTGGCTGGAAGAATATTTTCTCAAATTTTAATAAAAAAACCCAAAAAAACCTTTAGGCAAAAATGCAACGGCCAATTAGGAAAAACAGAGAATTGTCGAATAATAAAGACATTTTCTTAAACCATAGCTTAAACCATTTCTGCCTGTTCGCCCGACTCTTGAAAAAGGCATTAATAGAAAAAACCAGGAAAGCCAAAACATTAGTCTCTGCCTATGGGCAAGGACTAATAATCCAATATTAAATGAATATTTCAATATAGATAATCACCTATTCATATGACATTAAAAAATATTCAAAAATAGTTAATAGTATTTTAAATAATTTATGGTACACCAAATCACAAGATTATCTAAAACAAGACATACACATGCAAAAAAGAAAATCTAAACTTACTCCATGAATTAAATACTATATTATTCAAATTCTCATGGCATTAACACTAAGTTAATATCATGTTAGATTTTAAGGCTCCATACAAAATTTAGTATTTCATAGTTTCTTAATTTTTAAGACACTATTTATTATAACAAACTTAAGATGATTTATTCTTGGAATCTTATACAAAATGAATTTCCTTCAAGTTGTGTTTTTATACAAGAATATGAAGATTATCCACATCTTCTCTAGGTTACAATCTTTTGTGGGATGATTGTGTGTATTCTTGAGTATCCTTAAATTTGGTTACTACCAATTCATACAATATGTTAGGATAAGTTAGTTGAGACTATCTTCAAGCACTCAAATATAATATTTTGATATATAATATCTAGATTCATAGAAATAACACATTGACCATTTATTATTATAAACTCAAGCATAAAAAATCCATGATATTCAAGAACATTCTTGATAATAAAAGGGTTACATATCACTACAATTTCACCACCATAACACTAAATTGTTGTATTTGTTAGACCAACCAAAGTATTAGGCCAACTTTTCCATTTGACCATCCTCATAGTAGAGTGTATAGTTTTATAAGGGTGATGCTAGGGTGCACAATTTATTATAATTCCTCCCGAATGTTGAATATATCATAACTTCATCCATCTAATCCTTTGATTTCTAATTCTTATTGAGCCCCTACTCAATTCTAGGCCTTGATTTTATTCAACACATTACCCCCATTTGAACAATACACACAAGACATACTTGGTACACCAGTCCATTCTATTCTACAAGACCTAACATATCAACTTGGTTAGACTAAAATTTATTTATACGAAGAGATACATGCACCATAATTAGCCAAGTAGCATAAGTTTACAAGGTTTCAACTTGACAAAGTAACTATATTATTTAAATATAACCAAATCAACCACCATTTTTCTCCTAGAGAATGACCATCATCTATCATATAAAAATATACCAAGAGGACCATCATTTGTAATAAGAATGACCTGAGAACTTCACACTCTATTAATGGGTGCCCATAGGACACACCAAGGACTTCAATCTATTCAACTCTTTGAATTCCCCCTATCATTAATGACCTAGGGTACTTAATTGAAAAGAAATCCCCGTGACTATTATTTTCTCCAATGCTTACAATTCAAACATAGATTCTAAAATCTATATAGGGACTAGTCTAACTAATCTAGCATCTACATTATATATAGGTTATAGAATCATGAAATATCATCACAAATAAAATCATTAGGCCCAACTTATACATGTACATTGATAATGCCTTCATCATCTCCTTAATTTTATCATCACTACTATATTTTACTCTATTTTCTACATAAGTCCTTCACTCAAATGCCATGGAATCAACAACCCTCAAATATATATTTTTAATTTATATTTAATTTATCTATTTCCTCTTTACCTTGGGTCATGTCCTAATCTAACATATACATGATATTCAAATTCTATAATTGGAACATATTGTCATAAATTATAAATATTGAAGCCCAACCTAAATATGTACCTTGATGCAAGGTATTCTCTAATTTCTCAATATTTTAATCAATACTCTATTTTACTAATTCATATATGTAACTCCTTCACTCAAATGTCATGAAATCAACAACCCTCAACTCTTTCCTTCATATTTAGATAATCTCTAATTACTTTTTACCTTGGATGTTATTGTTCTATTATATGGTTCATTAAATTCTCCAGATGTTACATGTTATCTTCTCATTGTCCTAAATAATTTCATTTCCTCAAGTTGCCCCAAGCATGTAGCTTTTATCCGCAAGACATTAGTCTATTCTCTAGTGATGAAATTAAGGAGATTGAATTCTTCTTTTAAATACACATAAATACTCTATTGAATCTAAGCTTATTCAGTCCCATGCATTTTTCTTGGTCTTTTCCTTTCTATCTCTAGAAATTTTTAGATAAGTCATGTTATCTTGGCTCATGAAACTTGGCATCTTAATATGACAATGGTTTATCTTCCTTCCTTTTATTGACTACTCATGCACTATTACTAATCACCAATAAAATACCCATCAAATTATAGACTCTCCATTCTACTTGGTTTAATGTGTCCATGTCATCAACCATCTGTGCTTAAAAAACTACCATCAAGTATCATATTTATATAAAATAACCAATGAGATAATAAAATCATAAATAATTAAATGATGTTATCTAACAATTAATATTAATTAAATAACCTATTTTAATTTAATTCATTGTCCTACATTAATATGGACTTAAGATTATTATCATGGATGCACCTCAGTTTTCACATAGTTTAGTGTAAAATATATTGTCCAATTCCATATCAAGTAATTTCATATAAAACCTTGATTTTAATAAATAAAAATATTTTTAATCCAAGATACATGTATTATAAGGTATTTATCATTTTATACAAAAATACATCCAACTAACACTAAAATATACCACAATTCATTATCCTTGTAACCAAATTATTTAATTATTATCCTTTAAGCCCATATTACATATGGTCCTTGGGAATTTTATCCCATCATTAGTTCAAGAAAATATGAAGAAGTGTTGGGGCATTACATTTATTCCTCTCAAGGGGATTTATCCCTAGATTTGGAATATAAAATAGGCACGAGCATAAATACTACACCTCTTACATTATTTGTCATGTTAAAATATTAGGTTTATACTAATTCATCAACATTGAGTCAATCAATACCATGGTTTTAAAGTTCAATCTTGGTGAACTTTCCAATATTTAGATTGGCTTCACAAAAATAGTCATGTTTATGTCATTTAGGTTGATTATATATTTTTTAATCTAGAAACATTTGAAATATCATAATTATACATAGATGTGGGAGTATAGAAACATCATAATTATACATAGATGTGGGAGTATAGAAAGTATATAGACCCTAATTCCCATTTGTTCAAGAATTTTAAAGGGGCATAAATTTTTAAGTGAAAATTTTGAATATTTTGAATATTTTGAATATTTTAAAATTCTCATTTAGGGTTGCACACTAAAAAAACTTTATGGTTCTTAGGGTTCTATTTTGGTTGGCATTGTATTTTTATTTATTTTGATCTTTCTTTAACCTTTTTTGAATCTAAACTACTGGTGTTCCATCTCTTGAAATATATCTAGACCAATTATGAATCAATATTATAGATACCCCTATCCAAATTCAAGATGTCATGTAAGATCTATCATATTGTGTATATCATATAGTACTACCCTTAAAGAGCTTCAATAACTATTTTTATAAGAAAAATAAACATCAGGAAGATAATTTTCCCATCATGTCTAATTATCCATTACACACGTCCTTGGCATGCCTTTCAAGATCCAATTTAATTTCTCCATCCACCTATTTATATCCAAGTGACATGTGTTGATTGCTGGAGAATGCCAAGACAAAAGAGCATGAAACAACCTTTCACAAGTGAAAAAAATATGAGCATAATAGTGAACCGTAGGAAATAGGGTGCTCCACCTTTTAGGAGATGAAGCACACAAGTAAGGATGGAAGGGTCCTCATTTCCTATTTCACTCTTAGCTCATTCAAGGAAACCCTAGAGATCTCCACCCAATGATCCAACCAGGAAAAGAGATTGCTACAAGGTCTTCATGGGTGTGATTAAATGAAGGGGGTTCACCACTAAGAAAATGATTAGAAAGAAGGAAATGCAAATGATATGCAAATATAACTATGTAAGCTAGGAAACGAAACCTGAAATCAGAATGATAAATTGTGAATAAATAGAGAAGTGCCTAGAAGACTAGAGATGCCTAAAACAAGGACTGCAATCCCAAAATTATGAATTTTTATGTGAACTGGGACTCATATGCTAGAATGGGCGATTTAGTCCCAATTTAGGGCTTCGGGCTAAATTTGGAATCAACAACTAGTAAACTAGGATCTACAGTAAATGACTAAAAAGTGGTATACTAGGACTCATACGCCTAAGGTGATGATTTAGTCCCAGTATCATGGTTTGGCTAAAACTTTGACATCCTCTAGTGATCTCCTATAGCTTCTCTCATGTCCAATCTCTAAGTCTGAAACTTTGAATTCAGGCCTGTAGGTGACTTTCTGTGAAAATGGGAACTTCTTGAAAACTTTGAAAACTTTCTTCAATCTTGCAACTGTGTTTCAAAGGATCTTCAAGCTTCAAAACACCTAGATTTGCGATCACACATGTAGAGGAGAGAAAAATGTTGTTTTGTTAGTAGATAGGGGTTTTCCTTGGTCAAACCCCACTTTGGTAATCAAACCTTGAAATTAAATGAAATAACATGAAGGAATGATGAATGAACAAATATGCTATGTTGAAACTCACCAAACCCTTTGAATAAAGGCTACAATCCTGTATGAAATGGCTAGCATGAATGTAGATCTTGACTCTTGATTGTATATTATGAATCTTAACTTGAATGCTTGCTTGAATCATGAAAACCTACATCACAAATGTTAGCTCAAAAACACACATAATGCATGATGACTTTGACATGATGCTTGATTCTTGAATATAGCTCCAAAATGCTTGATAATCAGCTCTTGAATGCTCTTGAACACTTGAATTTCTAAATCATACTTGCTCATGAAAATTGCTAGGATGCTAGATTGCTTGTTAGGATTGCTTAGGTATTATTAGGAGAAATTATGTGAAATAAGCTTGTATTTATAATTGTTTATGCCAAATTTCCTGAAATTATAAAACTACAAGCCGACATCAGATCTAAGAGAATAAAATACCACCAAGAATTGAATTTGAAATAGGTCCAAGCTAAATAAGGACTCATATGCCATTTGGGGCGTATGAGACCTAGTAGCCTAAGCTTGGGACATAAATTCCAATAAATGCCAAGTTTTATGCCAAATTCAGGATCAGGCCCTAAGACCTAGGTGGAACCCATACACCCAAGGTGGTGTATGAATCCCAGATCACTAAATCTAGAACACACAACCTAAAAACATGAATTATGATTGGTCATTAGTTAAGTGTCGGGATTATCCTTAGAGAGATGCATTAAATTTGGCTTCTGGATGCAAAATAGGACCAAATAAGGCATAAAGAAGCCCAATTTTAGTGGGGAGGGCCCAAACAAGTGGGATACATTTTTCTACACTACAAATAGTATGCCTATCAATATAAAAATTAAGAGTGTATAAATATAATGAGGAACCTTGCATATATAGGAAAGGTTGATGAGGTAGGAAGATAGGACATAACAATTGACTAACCCCTCAAATATGAAACATTTGTGAGGTCACTTGAAAAGTGTGTTCAAGAAAGTGTTAATAGGTGTCTCAAGTGATGACGACACATGTCTCAACCATATGAAGTGAGATGAAACCATAATAAACCTAAGTAAAATTAAGCTATGAGTGTGAATAGGTCAATCATAGAAAGGTGATATCCTAGCTAGATGGATAAAGAGACTATTTACACTAAAACCACCCCTCAATGTAACTTAGGGAGTAATACATATGCATATATGATGATTCCCAACTACTAGGCCATGTTAGGTACTCAATTAAAAAATTATCATAAAGTGGAGTAAAGGAGAAAAACCTTGTGGGAAATTAAAAAATCCCTCTCTAAAAGATAAATAATGCAAATTCAATAGAATTACAAGTGAAGAAAGTAGGACTCATGATGACCCCCCAAAGACTAATTCTATCAAATAATTACAATAAATGTTTCCTCCATAAGAGAGAAAGAGAGGTATAAATATCCCTCCATAAGAGAGAAAGAGAGGTACTAAAGATCCCTCCATAAGAGAGAAAGAGAGATTTTGGAGCCCCCATAAGATCATAAAACCTACAACATTGAGTGATCTGTTCAAAGAAGAATACAAAATGTGATCCCTAAATGTCAAACAACATTTCATCCTCATAGAATAAGATGAACTATATATAGGTGCATGAAATATTCCCATGTGAGAAGAACAAAAGTCTTTGAATGATGCACAAGATCAAAGACAATGGTTAAATCTCTGAAAGTTGCTCAAATGCTCCATGTGAAGGTTGATGTGGAACAAAAAAAAATATTTATATGGGTTAACAACAATGTTGATGTGGATATCATAAAGGTTCCTTCCAACTCTGTAAAATGGGATTCACTAAACAAGTCTAATATTCCATGTAAGTAATGATCCCAATCAACTATAGTGGAAACACAACTGTGAATATCATGTTGTCCTAAATCATGAGAAACCAATGATCTAGGAAAACTCAATACTAAAGAAGTATAATGTGAAGGAGATGTGATATTAGTGTAAGGTGAGGGAACCAATGATGGGGATAGAAATCCAAGGTTCAAATAGCCAAACTATATCTCCTTATGCATGATAAAGGTATCAATGTCATCTATACTCAAACCATCATCAAAGTCAATAGAACCAAAGGAAGAAAAGGAGTATAATCTAGAATCATGATCAAAATGATCCATGGCAATGATGTCTCTATACAAATCTCTTATGATCATGGAATATGGTGTGAAATCGACTATTTTTCTTGTGCCACTATGTATAATCTGATAAATGGAAAGGAGATTATTAGATAGGGAAGGTACATAAACTACATCATTGTATGTTCCTTCTATTTCAATAGATCCTTTTCCAAGAGCTGACATATTGGTGTTAATTTCCATCAATATTGGTGGGAATGGACAAGGATCAAATATGGAAAATAGTTCCTTGTATTCATCCATGTGGTGCCATGCCCCAGAATCAAGAAGCCACTTGTGTGATGGGTTGTTTGCAGAAGCCAAGAGTGTAATACCTTATTTTTATCCTTTCTTGAATATGCAAATGATGTGGATGGAGAAAATGAAGAACCACATGTCCTAGATGTAGGAAACTAAATTTTATTTTGTTGAAGAATATACCTCAAGTTATCAATTTTATTTTTATAACATTGGTTTTCTTCATGTCTTAGTCTCTTACAATTAGTACATTTGATCTTATCCTTAGAAGTTTTCACTTTTTTTAAGGGAGATGAATCTAATGGAGTCTCTAATTTTGATCCTTTATCTTGATAGTTTTTTCTTTCTCTTGGATGATTGATCAACTAATTCTTGAACTTTTAAAGAGGTGATAGCATCCATAAATATTAACTCAGATTGTTCTCATGTGAGTCTATCATAAAACTGTTCAAAAGAAGACATTACATGTGTTGTTCTAAGAGAATCCATTGTAGAGTAAATAGAAGAAAAAAATATCTAGCAAGGACCTTTTAGCTTTGATAAAACAAAGAAGAAACATTCTTTGTCTTTTTTTATTTTAGCACAACCCTTAAGTCAAGAAAGCAAAGATGTAAATTAGACCAAGAAATCTTCAATATATATGAATGAATCAAAAGAAAATATTGTTAGTTTAGCATCCAATTGTAGTATTTTAAACTCATCAACTGTACCAAAGAGATCTTTAAATATGTCCCATATTTTCTTAGGAGTTGTACATTCTGCATTATATAATTGGAAGTTATTAGAAACATGTAGACCAATGATGGCCATTGCCTTGTCTAACTTGTTTTGATAAGTAGTCTCACATCTCAAAATTTTACTTGCTTTAATAAATGTTAAATTATTTAATTATTTATGGAAAATGGAATTTATCTGTTTGATTTGTGATAAATTTGAAATTTCAATGTCATTTTAAATGTTTCAATATTCATATGATGGAATACAAAAGATGAATGTTTTGATATGAAATGGAATCATTTCATTTCAAGCATTGGTTATTGGTTACTGATGGAACTCTGTAAGTGCAAGTGTGTAAATGCAGGGATAGGTTGAAGACCGAGAACATGGTTGATGTAGGAATATTTAGCCAGATGATGAATGGTAAGCAAGAATTGGAATCTAGAAAATTCACACACCAATGAGAAACATATCATCTGCATTTAGCTAGCAACTTGGTAGATATCATTTTTTGCTTGTGTAAAATGTATAAATGACTAATCAGGTAAGCTTGTGGAAAACAAATTTAATGGAACATTTTCTTTACCATGTTCAAATTTATATATATATACGTGTATTTAAATTGTCTTCCTTCATTTGAAAATAAAATGTTTTATGTGGAAATTCAAAACATGGGAAAACAATTGAATCGACCACCTTGGGAAACAATAATCATATCTCATACACTCTAAGCATAACCACCACCCATCATGGAAGAGACATTTTCTAATTTGGCTTGGAGGAGTGGGTGACTATGTATGAGGAGGTGTGGGAGAGTTAAGACCATGACCTCCCATTTTAGAAAATACAGAAAAATCTTGGTCATAAGGGATTTTGGAATAAGAAGGGAGATCTTGGAGAGAAAAAATAGAGGAGATTTGGAGAAAGGAGGATGAAAAAGTAGCAAAAAACACACCAGTGAAAGAGCTTTTTCCGCATTCGATAGGGTGAAAATCATTGAATTGCACAATAGGGAGGAGGTAATTCAAACCTCACAATTTTTTTATGTTGTTTCCTTCTATGAAAACATACACGTTATATGTTATTGGTTGAATCTATACTAAGAAAACAAATTACTTGTGTTCGATTTCCTCAAGGCTTGAGGAAATCATTATTTTCTTATCTCTAGAGAATAGGGTTATCAAACTCGTATATGTTTATGTCAACCCAGATGCCTCATTTGTTTCATTGTGTAAAGTGGGAAAAAACCACTATTGTTTTCATGTCAGCCATGCAATGTTTTGATCCAGTCGAAACTTGCTCATGTTATAGCCAAGTCTTATTTGCATATTACCACCCTGTGAGTGGTATTAACCAATGTAATTCCTTCCTCTCTTATTAGAAGACTCCATTGTGGAGTCATCTCTGAAAAAACATCAAACTGTATGGGTATGTGCAGGATCATCATGGAAAAAACAAGCACTTAAGTGGCATAAAATTTAGAAAAATCAGAGTTAGGCAACTTGATGTAAAAATTTGAATAAGTTATCTATATCATTTCAAAAATATGTAAGAATAGAATATATAGAAAATTGAATGTAGTTTCTAAACTACTAGGTTTTTTTTAAATCTATTTGGTGAAAATTTGAAATTTCAATGTAGTAGTACTTAAATTTCGGAAAAAATAAGAAGTGGGTGTATGTTTGACCATCCTAACCACAATAAAATGATATTATCTTTTATAATATTTTAGATATAAGTAGAGGACTCATGTCCCGATGTGATGCATATTTTTTTGTAATTTTTTTCCAATTAAATAATTAATTATGAATTTTTATTACAACTTTTAAAAATATAAAAACTCGTATGTCGACCACCTTAACTTGGTCAAAACTTCATGAAATTCATTTTTTTTAATCTTATAGCAAAGCATAGAATGTGATGTATGTTTTGGATTCAAAAAATATGATACCGCTTTGAAAGCTATAGATGTTTTTAATTAGCCTATCAATTAGGACTTTAGTCAATTCAAATAGAAAGTGAATAATAATTATTTATTAAATTCAAAGTAAAGAATAATTTATATTGGTGGAAAATTGAGAATCTCCTTTAAAAATCCTTTTTGTTTGATCAATTTTGGGTAAAAAAAATGTCATCAGCCACATACCCTATACATACCCATCATATTGCCACTTTTTGGCCCATCATGATCCTACACATACTTGTATGCATGTTCAGACTAAGAAGCCACATAGAGATGATACCTTGTTTTCTAGGCAGGGTATCAATTATACCCATGATCACCATAAGTGGTGATAATTTGAAACCCTTTTAATGTTATCCCAAAGAATGATTATTTTGTTTTGTTTGATGATGTGAAGAATGATCTCTATAATTCTATATGTTTGTATTGAGTGACTAATGTCGCCTTTCCTTGATGAGCGATGCCACTGCTTGTATGAATTTTCACATATATTTCCATACCACTATTAAAGTGATTTCCATTGTTCTACTTTAGCAATGGTCAAACAAAGCCACCATTCGAGTATTTATACTCGTTGATAAAGATTATGTTGTTGTCATAACTAGCCAAACGATTAACATTGTTCCTAGCCTTAGCTTGTAGATGGGCGATTCCCATCATTCATAATGTTAGGGTATGTGCAGGATCATGATGGGCCAAAAAGTGGCGATATGATGGGTATGTGTAGGGTATGTGGCTGATGACTTTTTTTAATCCCAAAATTGATGAAACGAAAAGGGTTTTTAAAAGAGATTCTCAACTTTCCACCAATATAAATTATGCTTTACTTTGAATTTAATAAATAATTATTATTCATTTTCTATTTGAATTACGACTAAAGTCCTAATTGATAGGCTAATTGAAAAACATCTATAACTTTCAAACAATATCAAATTTTTTGAATCTGAAACATGTGTCACATTCTATACTTTGCATACTATAAGATTAAAAAAAATGAATTTCATGAAGTTTTGACCAAGTTAAGGTGGTTAGAACTACGATTTTTTTTTTTTTTTTAAAGTTGTAATAAAAATTCATAATTAATTATTTACTTGGAAAAAAATTACAAAAAAATGTGCATCACATTGGGAGATGAGTCTTATACTTATATCTAAAATATTATAAAAAATATTATCATTTTATTGTGGTTAGGGTAGTTAGACAAACACTTACTTCTTATTTTTTTCCCTGAAATTTAAGTACTACTGCATTGAAATTTCAAATTTTCACCAAATAGATTTTTTTTTTACAAATAAACCTAGTAGTTTAGAAACTACATTAAATTTTCTATAGATTCTATTGTTACATATTTTTGAAATAATATACATAACTTATTTAAATTTTTACATCAAGTTGCCTAACTCCAATTTTTCTAATTTTTTTGCCACTCCAGGGCTTGTTTTTTCCATGTTGATCCTACACATACCCGTTACCAAGATGTGGAACAATTGATATTATTCTAATTTACAAAGTATTAACAATAACTATATCATGCAACATGTTGTCTGAGTCACGGCCTATGAAAAAGGCATAGCAAGCCATAGGCTATTGTTAACTCTTTCAATGAAATTTCAAATTTCTTCATTCTTTGTTTTGATGTGTTTGTGTATGTATATATATACATAAATGGAATGTATATATATACATACAAAGTCAATATTGAAGTTGTTAACATCGGTGTTGGATGTTATACTTACACAAATCCCTCTTTTTTGTGGTGCCTCTATCATAATCAATTGTTCCATCAAACATTTGTTATTGACTAACATTAAGGCACATAATGTTGGTCGATAACTTAAATGTATTGACCATTTCTTTGAGCATGCATTTTAAGGATAAACATATCTGATTGATGTTATTCTATTGTCTTGATCATAAACATCATTGAAGGATAAGTTAAATTTAAATGATTAAAGTTCATTATATTTATTTGATACTATTGATTCAAAAAATGAATTGAAATTGTAAGATACGAGATTATCTAAGACAATCCTTTGATAAAAAAGAACGATAGTCTTGACAGTGAACTAAGTGGGTGGAAACTAGTTTTCGAACCAACATAATATTTCTTTGTACATATGAACTTTCTCTAATTTGGTTTAAAACCACCAGATCATTTGAAGGACCAATTGAACACATAATAAATTACATGGTGAATGAATATAGTTGTTTTATATAACATGTTAGGGTTATAAAGCAAATATCTAATAGTTAAATGCAGAAATGATCAATAAAACAGAGAAATAAAACACGTAGAAAAATTATAGCAGCAACAAGACAACATAGAGATTTTAACGTGTTTCACCCAATATGGGCTACATCCACAAAACTGCATCCATCTAAGGGTGATCCCACAAAGCTGGTTTATAAGTTCTGGGAGATTTTGATTTTTGTTGAAATCACATATTTAAAAAAAATATAATGATTTAAGCCTTTAAAAGTTCCATTTAAAGCATTCCAATTGAAGATGGTTCGATCAAACTACCTTAAATCAAACCCCCTTGGATAGAACCCCGCTAGTTTTAAACCATACCTATAACGAAGTCTCCTTTACACCTATCAAAATGCCGATAAAAAACCACTTTTGATTTACCTTTTGGGAGATCAAATGAATTCATTTAAAATTTATTTTTGCAAGTATGTAGTCCTTATTATAAGCTTCCCAAAAATTATAATTTTAAATAAATTTAATTTTATTATTATATTTATTTTTTATTTCTTGTGAATGTAGGTTTTTCACCGAAAATCAAGCTCTTTGTTCCGCACATGTGGAAAAATAACAGATTATCAAAAAAAATTTTTGAAAAATATGAGTGCAATAGATATTGAAGTCCTTGATCCAATGAAGAAAAAAAATTTGAATTTCGATATATACAAAAAAGTAACACATTATACGGTCGCGCTATGTCTAAATTATAATTGGTTTGACTTCAAAACTTGATTAAAGAAAAAATATTCAATAAAAAAATATCTAACCAAGTGGAAGCAATAGATATTGGAGTTGCAAATCTAAATTCAAAAGAATTAGAATTTTATCCTTCATGAAAAAAAGTTATGCATTATACGGTGAGCGCCACTTTTTAAAAATGTTGTTTTCTGAAAAAAGCTAGTTTTCGATGGATATGGAAAAAGAAGTGCAATATGATTCCAAAAAAATTGAAAAAAATATATTTAGAATCTATAGAGAAAAATTCATGAAACTCTAGTTTGCATCATCTTCAAATTCCTCATGGTTTAGCCGTTATAGGTGCCCAAAAGTGAAGATTTAGTTTAAAAAAATTATTTCAGTGTCTAGTTTGGCCAAAAATTGTAAACCACTATTGTGGGATCACCCCTAATGATTTTATTATCTAGTATAAAACATATTACAATCTCGTGAATAATGCCCTACTGCAACTCCATCTCAACCGTTTGTTACAAGCTTTTTAGAATATTCTAGAATTAGAGTTTTACAAAGTCATTTTTAATTTTTTCAATGACGAAGCAAATAAATAGGAGAAAAAAATTCTTGGGGGCCCACTTTTCGGGGGTTGCCATCCTTGAACCTCCTCTTGAGGCCCAACTTGGCCTGGCCCCAGACCTCAGCAAGGATACGTGAAGAGTGTATAGTATATCATGATCAGTCACCACATACCAACAATCTCCCACTTGGAGATTGATCAGGCTCCACACCAAACAATCTCCCACTTGGAGACTGATCTTGGGCGACATTGTTGCACTTAGAAATCCCACTAGAAATAAGCACCTTGGACCCTGCTACTCTGTTATACTTTTAACCATGAAGACCAACCAAATTTGAAGAGGAGCTTAGCTTCTCCTTTGTCACTTGCTTTGTAAACATATCTGTTGGATTGACATTTGTATGTATCTTTTCTAGCTTTACCTATCCATCCTCCAACATTGACTGAATGGAATGATATCTCTATTGTATGTGTTTGGTTTTAGAGTGCAAGGAAGAATTCTTTGCAAGATGTATAAAACTCTAGGTATCTATAAACAAGTGATTTTCAACCTATTGTTTTCCCAACTCTTCAATGAAAAGTTACAGACATATCATCTCCTTTGTTGCAACAACATACTCTACCTCTGTAATGGATAAAACAACCACCTTTTGCAACTAAAAAATCCAACTCACTACTTCCCCACCAACTTTGAATACATAACTTGTGGTACTCTTCCTAGTATCTATATTGCCTGCCAAATCTGAGTCAACATATCCTTTTAAATTAGTATTAGAGCCCCCAATACATAAAAATTTATTGGATGTACCTCTCAAGTACCTGAGAATCCATTTTACCACATTCTAATGTTCAACTCCAGGATGACTCATATATCTACTAACAACTCCTACAACATGTGCAATATCCAGTCTTGTGCATACCATGGCATACATTAAACTACCTATAGTTGAAGCATATGGTACCTTGGACATTTTGTCTTCCTCCTCTTGTGTCTTTGGACACATATCCTTTGTCAATTTAACAAGACTAGGCAAAGGTGTGCAGACAAATTTGACATTCTCCATATGAAATCTCTGCAACACCTTATCAATATAATCAGCCTGAGATAAAAATATTTATTTGTTTTCCTATCCCTTGTAATCTTCATACCAAGGATTTGTTTTTTTTCCCCTAAATCCTTCATAGAAAAAGAATTAGCTAATTGATATTTTAACTCCTTAATGTAAACCATGTTATACCCCACTACAAGCATATCATCAACATATAATCATAAAATAATGTAGCTATCATCATATAACCTCTTAAAATAAATGCAATGGTCTGAATTACACCGACTGTAGCCATGCTCAGCCATAAAGCTATCAAATTTAATAAACCATTGCCGAGGTGCTTGCTTCAAGCCATATAAACTTTCTTCAATCTACACACCAATTTCTCCTGACCTTTGACCTCAAGTCTTTGTGGTTGTTCCATATATAATTCCTCTTCCAAATCACCATGGAGAAAGGTTGTTTTAACATCTAGTTGTTCCAAATGAAAATATTCAATAGCCACAATACTTAAAACAATGCGTATAGAAGTCATTTTAACAACCGGAGAAAAAATCTCATAAAAATCAATACCTTTTTTCTATACAAATCCCTTTACAACTAACCTAGCTTTAAATCTTTTATTACTGAGCCATCCTCCTCTTTCAACCTATAAACCCATTTATTTGGTAAAGCCTTTTTACCTACAAATAACTTGCATAATTCCCAAGTCTGATTTTTCACCAAGGAGTCCATTTCTTCTTCCATTCCATGCTCCCACTAAACCTTGGTATCCACCTACATAGCTTCATCATAACATTCTGGTTCACTAGCATCAGTTAATAAAATAGAATACAAAGAGGGAGAATATTTTTTTGGGGTTCTACTTATCCTTGAAGATCATCTAACATTCACTGGAGTTTGTGGTATTTGTTGTTGTTGCAGAGCATAAGGAACCACTGGAACATCGTTGTTAGATGTATCATCCAAAACTACATAATCATTTTCTTTTTGCTCATGTTGTTGCAACTAATCTTTGTACAACACTTTCTCATTGAATATGACATCCCCGCTTCTCACAATTTTCTAATTTTCAAAATCCCAAAGCCTATAACTAAATTAATCAATTCCATATCCAACAAATATACATTTCTTTGATTTTGCATAAAACTTGGTTCTATTTTCAGAATCTACATGTGCAAATGTTTCACAACCAAAGGTTTTGAGAAAAAAATAAATCACCTTCTTACCTACCCACTTCCTCTGGAATACCACAACCCAAAGGATTAGAGGGACCTTTATTAATTAAATAAAAATTAGTGTTTACAGCCTCTACCCACATGTTTAAAGGCATCCCAACATGCAATTTCATAGTTTGTGCATACTACATTATTGTTCTATTCATGCGCTCAACCACTCCATTTTCCTGTGGAGTCCTTGGAACCATTTTCTACCTAGAAATACCATTAGAGGAACAATAATCTTCAAACTCTTTGCTGCAATACTCACCACCATTATCAGATCTAAGAAATTTTAACATTTTACCCATCTCATTCTCAACCAAGCTTCTCTATTTTTTAAAAGTTTCAAATACATCATATTTTTGCCTAAGTAAATAAATTCATACCTTCCTTGTTGCATCATCAATAAAAGTGACATAATACTGAGAGCCACTGAGAGAAGATACTTGAGCTGGTCCCTATACATCCATATGCACAAGCTCCAATTTCTGATCTTTTCTTTTACTTCCCATCCTTGAGAAAACTAACTCTCTTTTGTTTTCCATACACACAACTTTCACAAAAATCCATATTAACACATTTTAGGCTTGGTAAAATATTCTTTGAATGAAGTACTTTTATACCTTTTGCACTCATATGCCCAAGTCTATTATGCCATAGTGTTGATTCATAATCCACAACAACTATCTAATTTTCTTCCTGCTGAACTACAACAACTATTCTTGAACATTGATTTTTATTTACAATAGCTAAAGTAGAAAGAACAGTATGACCTATACAAAGATATGGGTATGTGTAGGATAATGATGGGCCAAAAAGTGGCAATTTAATGGGTATGTGGCTGTCAACTTTTTTTTACCCAAAATTGATGAAATGAAAAGGGTTTTTAAAAGAGATTCTCATATTTTCACTAATATAAATTTTTATTTACTTTGAATTTAATAAGTAATTATTATTCATTTTCTATTCAAATAATGACTAACGTCCTGATTGATAGACTGATTAAAAAACATCTATAACTTTGAAACGATATCACATTTTTTGAATCCAAAATATGTGTCACATTCTATGCTTCACATACTATAAGATTAACAAAAAAAAATGAATTTCATGAAGTTTTGACCAAGTTAAGGTGGTTAGACATATGAGTTTTTTATATTTTTTAAAAGTTTTAATAAAAAATTCATAATTAATTATTTACTTGGAAAAAAATTACAAAAAAATATGCATCACATTGAGACATGATTCCTCTACTTATATCTAAAATTTTATAAAAAAATATTATCATTTTATTATGGTTAGGGTGGTCAGACAGACACCTACTTATTTTTTCCCTGAAATTTAAGTACTACTGCATTGAAATTTCAAATTTTCACCAAATAGATTTTTTTTTTTAAACAAACCTAGTAGTTTAGAAACTACATTCAATTTTCTACAGATTCTATTCTTACATATTTTTAAAATAATATAGATAACTTATTCAAATTTTTACGTCAAGTTGCCTAACTCTGATTTTTATGATTTTTTTGCCACTTAAGGACCTATTTTTTCCATGATGATCTTGCACATACCCATATAAGGTGCCTACTTTCACACCTTTTGCTACCACCGAGGCACATTTTTTAACCTTCCAATTTTTATCACTAAATATAACAACACAACCTTCATCATCTAGTTGCCTTGCTGAAATTAAATTTTTGCTTAACTTTGGAACGTGCCTTACTTCATGTATTAGTCAATGATTCTCATTCTATAGCTTAATATTGATTCTTCCCTTTCCAACAATCTGAAAAGGCTCATTATCTCCCAAATAAACTAGCCCAAAATCTCCTTGGACATAATCAAGAAAATAACTTCTATGGGGTGTAGCATGAAATGAAGCCCCTGAATCTAACACCCAAGAATCATCGACATTATCAAGGGAAAGAATCAAAGCATCCTCATCAAATTTATTACTTACCACATTTGCCTCTTTATTGTCTTCCTTTTTGTCTCCTTTATTTTTTTTAGACTAACAATCTTTCTTTAAGTGACCTAGCTTACCACAATACCAACAATCCTTCTTTTCTTTGGATTGGGACCTTTTGTCCTTTGATTTTCCTCGTGACTTCCCACAACTTCCATAATTTTTTCCTCTCTCCTTTTTTTTTCCCCTACTTTTTGCATTCAAAATATTGCCTGGTGTGGATGTTCAACCTGAGCTTTTCCTACGAATTTTCTCGCTCAAATTAACACCAACAACATCAAATTTCAATGTATTCGAACCAAAAAAAAATTGCTAACAGCCATTACCAAGCTATTCTAGCTTTCAAGTAAAGTACACAAAATCAAAAGAGCCCTAACTTCTTCATCAAATTTTACATTTACAAAAGTTAATTGACTGGTAATTTTATTAAACTCATTTAAATGATTATCAATTGACCCATCTTCTACCATTTTCATATTAAATAAATGATTCATAAGAAATACCTTATTCAAAGCAGAAGGCTTTTCATATAACTTCACCAGGGTTTGCATTAACTCTTGAGTTGTCTTTGTTGTTGTAATATTGAACACCACTAATTATTCCAAGCATAAAATAATACTGCCAAGTGCCTTTCTGTCCAAAATATCCTAGTCCTCATCAAACATTGTTGAGGGTTTCTTGGTTTTCCCTTCTAATGGCTGCCATAAATCCTTCTGATAGAGGTAGTCCTCCATTTGCATCTTCCATAATTGATAGTTCTCCCCATTGAATGTCTCAACCTTCAACTTACCCTCGTCTGTCATTACTCCCACTCAACTGTGAGACTCCCACTCAATTGTGAGACCTTCCTACAAAGGATAACTAAACACAACCTTGCTCTGATACCACTTGTTAGGGTTAGAAGTTAGATATCTAATAGTTAAATGTAGATTTGATCAATAAAACAAAGAAATAAAACACACAGAAAAATTATAGTAGCAACAAGACAACACTGAGATTTTAATGTGGTTTACCCAATATGGGCTACATCCACAAAACCTCAGTCATCCAATGATTTTATTATCTAGTGAAAAACATATTACAATCTCATGAATAATTTCCTACTGCAATTCCCATCCCAACCGCTTATTACAAGCATTTTAGAAGCTTCCAGAATTAGGGTTTTATGAATTTTTTAATTTTGTCGATGACAAAGTGA
Organism: Sequoia sempervirens; assembly: GCA_007258455.2. Taxonomy (NCBI): domain Eukaryota; kingdom Viridiplantae; phylum Streptophyta; class Pinopsida; order Cupressales; family Cupressaceae; genus Sequoia; species Sequoia sempervirens. Next base: position 160,724,408 of record VDFB02379711.1, read on the forward strand.
AAAAATAGGAGAAATTTTTTTTCTTGAGAGTTGTCGCAGCCAAACCCCCACTTTTTAGGGGTTGCCACCCCCAAACCCCTACCTGGAGCCCGACTTGGCCCCGAACCTCGACGAGGATACGTGAAGAGTGTATAGTATAGCATGATTAGTCGCCACATACCAACATAACATCCTTGTGACATTATATAAATTCAATTAAGACTCAATATGTTTTCAATGAAAAGTTGGCATCTTGAACTGTGAAAATCTATATGTGATGGAACTTTCTTTTTTCAAATAACGTGAACACATACTCATTTATTTTATAGAAGGCCATATATGTGTAAATACATAAATCTTCCATTTATGCTTTACACATACATGAGATATACCTTATTTTAAAATTGCTTTTCTCTAGATCTAAAAAGTGTAGACTTGCATTTAAAGGAAATGTTGGAAATATGATTGCCATGCATAGAATGTGATTAAATGTATAATGCCATTTTTATCAAATCTGGTTGAATTCCTTGCATATGTTGTTGAATTGTAATTATCCAATATTAAACAAACGTACACTATATTTTTGATAGTTTGGTTACCTTAATATAAAAATATTGGCTAGCACATTACTAGAAAATATGTTGGTTGTTTGCATAATGTGTGACGTGGATAAGGTGTATGCATTTTTTTGTTGTGGAGGTTATCTTTCAGGATGGGTGTTAAAAATGGGATAATAGAGAGATAGGTTTTTCCTTTCCAAAATCTATATTTTAGCTGTATACAACAATGCTTGGCCAAGTGTTTATAGTCCATTATGTTGAATGGTCTAACTTTTATGATGTAATATCTTTGCCATTTCCTTGCATAGATCTTGCATGTTCTAAACGTAGATAGAAATGTATGTAGATGTTTGGAACACACCAAATTCCACCTTGCATACTATATCTCTTGCTAAGTATTTTGTTCAAGGTTGGGCATTCTTCAAGTAGGAAGAATACCGAGGAAGCATAGCTTTGTGGTTGGGCAGAAAAGTTCCTGAACCATGTTCTCATCCATCAGATGCAATGATAATTGAAGAGGCTCACATGGAATCCCATATTCTTGATTATTGTACAACTATGTATTTTATGATGTAAATTTAGTTGACTAAGTGGCAAGATGGCCTAAGTCAAACTTTGTAACTTGTTAAAGGTGACATTTGGAAATGAATCTTAAATATTATTTGACATGAGATGCTATAATGGAAAATAACTAATTGATTATGTATTTAATTTTTCATATTCATAATGTCATATTTTAATTTAGTTGTGTTATTCATGTATGGCATGTACATTTTCTATCAAAGCTTAGGGTTCAACCCTAGGACTATGATCCCACAGTGGTTTAAGTTAGGGTTAGTTGACCCTTAGTTCAATTTTGAGTTTAATAAACATGAGTTGAATGTTGGTATGGAGAGGTCAAGGTCAGGGAAAAAGAAAGGGAAGACTATTAGGACTAATTAAAAGAAAGTTGTTGAAGAAAACCCAATGCCTGAAGTCCAACCCGAGATTCCCAATGACGAGACCTTGGCACACCCCCTCACTCAACTCAAGTTAGAGAGGGGCGAGAAAATTGAAGAGTTTAAGTACCTTTTAAAAACTAAGAAACCTTTGAAAATTCGAGATTGGCCTTTGGAGTGTGGATCCAATGCACATATTTTGACTAAAGAAGAAAAGGAGTGCCTGTAGGCACATCCTACCTCTTCTAAGAAGGTTTTATTAGACTTTGACAAGGATCCAAAAGAGTTTCCTCTATTTGATGATGAATAGCCAACCTAGTAAGGAGGGGAAATTTTGTATTTAGGATCTTTGTAATCTAATATTATTATAAAGAAATAAAGTCTTTCTTGTGTTCAAAGTTATGGTGAATGGCTTGTCTTTGGGTTGAACAAACATAAGCATCTTTTTAAGATTGTATGTCATAACAATTATAATTATGTGTTTGAGCAATAAAATATGGAAAACTTGTGTCAGTTATGCTAAACACTAAATGTGTCACAGATCATTCATGAACCATCATGGTGAACACTAGGAATAGAAGTTTAGGTGGTGGTCAAAACGAAGGTTAGAATGAAAGGTTGGTAGGATCCTCAATCTCCTAAGTCGATAAGAAAATAGAATGCACCATTTGGAAGGGGAAATTATGAGGCATGCAAGATGATCAAAATCAAAGGATTGAGGAGCATCCACAAGGGAATAAAGATCTAGATGTCAATATTAAGCTAAAATCGAAGGAGATCTCAGTAAGGACCTGAAAAGGGTTGTTTTGCCAAATTTTGATGGAAAAACCATAAGATACGGATCAGGAGCATGAATCATCAAAATGGAGAAGTACTTTGGACTTTGGAATTTATGACATGAAACTAAGGTTGTATGGGTAGCCTACCAGCTCTCTAGTGAGGTAGCTACCTAGTGGGACAATGAAATGGCATAAAAAAAGCTACAATTTCGGGAGATCACCTAGGAATAGTTCCTCTAGCATTTTTGAAAGAGGTGGCTTCCTTAGCACTTCTTCGAAAGAAAAATGATAGAGTTCCAAAACTTAGCTCAAGGGAGCATGTTGGTAACTCGGTATTGGGAAATGTTCACTCATTTGTTGAAATATGTGCCTCAATACCAAATTGATGAGTGCTTCTGAATCCAAAATTTTATACTTGGGTTGAGACCTCAGATTGGAGCGAAGGTAGACTTGCATAACCCACTCACCATGGAGGAGGTCTTTGAGAAGGCCACCAAGCAAGAATAAAAATTGCAATAGTTGTCCAATCTCTAAAAGAATTCAAAATCTAAGTCTCGGTTCAAGAATAAGAAATTTTGAAAAGAAGAAAACCCTAACAGATCAGGAATCTGAAGAGGGGAAGTGATTCACAAGAGAAAGTGAAGGGAAAAAATGGCGGAAAGAATAAGAAGGAAAACAATAGCAAGGGAAATTTTGAAAATAAGCATAAAGGCTCCAAGGAAGATAGGTTGGGAGGTCAAAAATGGCCTCATGATGGTTTCTATACTTGTGGAGGAAATAATTATGCCTCCATTTTCCCACAGTGCTCCAAGGGATGGAGAAAGGATATTTGCATCAGATCCATGCGATGGTGGATGATAGACAAGATGAATACCAAGCCTCACCAATCTAGCTATCAAGTAAGCTATATAGAAAACATGTTTCTATTTTTATTGATACTAGAGCTACTAAATGTTTTGTTGATTCAAGAATGATTTCTAAGCTTTCCATTAGACCTAGACACGTGGCCAATTCTTGGATATTCCAATAAGGAAATAGAGTAGAGTGGAGGTTGGTTCCTGTCTCTCTAGCACTGAGTTAGAGCTTCCTAGTTTCCTAACTCAAGTCAAGGTCTTTATGTAGCACCTCTAGGATCTTATTATGTAATATTGAGAATCAACTGGTTGAAAGAGCACAAGTCCATTGTAAATTGTGAAGATAAGATGGTGAATTGTCTAGATGACTATAGAAACCCAGTTGAGATTCATGGAATCTAGAGACCCCTAAAGCTTAGGTAGATCTCAACTATGAAACTTAAGAGGGATCAAATAAAGGGGTGTACTATCTATGCAGTACAAATGAGTAAACCTAAAAATATGAAGCCTTATTTAGATGATTACCCCATTCTCAAGGAGTTTCGAGATGTATTCCCTGAAGAACTTATTGAATTGCCTCCTAGGAGAGAATTTCATTTCTCTATTGATCTAGTACCGGGAGTCGAACCTTAGTCTAAATCCAGGCCATATAGGATGATTACCACCAAGTTATTCAAATCACTAGTAGAAAAAAAAAACATTAAATGACTAAAAATTGGTCACATGGCCATTAGTAGTTTATTTCCAGTCATTTATAACGCGCCAAATTCATGACTAAACCATTTTTAGTCATTTATTGGAACTGTTTTGATTGATCAATTTGGTAGTATATTTAGTCATTAATTTAGTCATTGATTGTTATTAACTGGTCATTTATTTAGTCATGGTAGTTGTTTATTTATTCATGGTAGTCATTTATTTAGTCATGGTAGTCATTTATTTTAGACATGGTAGTCATTTATTTAGTCATTGTAGTCATTTATTTAGTCATGGTAGTCATTTATTTTAGTCATTGTAGCCATTTTATTTAGTCATGGTATTCATTTATTTAGTCATGGTTTAGTCATTTATTTAGTCATTTATGAATTAATGCTTTCAGGTCTTTGTTCTTGCATTTAAAAGGAAGTTGGATGATCAGTTCTACTTGTTGTATGGTAGAGTAAGGCACTGGCTTTGCATTTTCTCCTTGCTCTTTATTTGTTCATAAAGGAAATGCTTTTGTAGCTTCCAATTCTGTTTCACAAGAAAATAGCATGGTTACATTAGGGAAATTAATGAAATTAAGATGAAAATGGTTAAATTTGCAATGGCGATTGAGATTTTAATCTCACGTGGAATTTTAATCTTACTTCCAACCATTGAGATTTTGAAAGAGAAATATGATGAATGGTCGATTTGTTGAAGTGTTTGTAAATTAGACTTTTCCCTATAACAAAAGCACTAGAGGGTTTTAAGCATTGTTGCTTCACACTACATAATTATTTTTATAGAACTTAACTCATTTATTTTTTTTCTTAAACATCAAATACAAGGAAATATAAAACTCATAAATCTACAAAATCATCATCCCTAATACATAGCCAATAATATATGTGAAATTGATTTTATAAACAGATTTACATGAGGAATACAGGTCTGCATAAAAATAATTTTGTAGCAAAATAATGTCATTTAGATCTATAGATGTAAAATTAGATTTAGAAGAAAAAAATAATTAATTAAATTGTGATTGTTTTTAGATTTAAACAAAAAAAAATTACCCTCTGCAAATTTTAAAATGGGAATAGGGTCATGCAGAGGTCTGTGTAAAACTATTGTTGCCTACAAACTTAAATCTATGTTTCAAAATATTTAAGTTTCAAAAATAATAATAATAAGCAGGTTTATTTGGTGACTACAAAGGACATGTTTATGTAAAAACAACAAAATAAACTGCAAGAAATATATTCTTACATCTATATGAATTCAATGCATAGGGAGGCCTCCTCCCAATGATGAAATCTCCTTCCTCCTGCTACATACAGTGAAACTGTTATAAGTAAACAACAAAGCAAAAAACAAAAACCCTCATTCTTCTTGTGCAACTAGAGAAAATCATGGAAATTGCAGCCATAAATCTCTCTCTCCCCTATGTTGCCTGTCTCCTTTCATCCTACAAAAATGAGAAAAATGATTAGGGAAAGCGCTCATATATTTGTTCAATTAGAGGGAAATGAAAGGAAAATTTAGGACAACATAGATTGAAAATAGGGTTTCTATTGAGATCACCCAACAACATAATATGCATCCAAAAAAAGATTACAACATAAATAATATATTTTAAGTACCCGTTGCCAAAATGAATGAAGAAAATTAGGTGCCCATTTTTAAATGGACGTGAAATTTACTTTCAATGTGGTTAAACGAATCTCAACCGTTCATCATTTTTCTGCCATTTTTTGACTGTTTTTCATGGATTTTTACTGCAATGTGAAAATATGGTTTCGGCGAGGGTTTAAGAGTATGTTTATTAAAATGAAAATTACGAAAAAGATCCTAATAGTGAGCACATTTAGGTTTTAACATTATGGAATCCTTTATCCTACTTATTAATTTTCTTTTATTTTATAAATTATAATTTTCTATTATTTAATTATTTGAAGATTTTTTTTATAATGTTTTAATTTAAATTCAATGGTACATAAATTTAACTTATTTATAAACTTATTCAAAATTGATTATTTATTATTTTAATAAAAAGTAATTATAAATATATAATTATATTATTAATTATTATTATATATTATATTCACTAATAAAACTATTATATATATATAATTTTTATAATTATTAATTAATAACTATTATATTCTTATTTAATATAAAATATAATCAATATATTATATATTTTATATAATAAGACTAAATTATATAAATATATATATAATAGTATATATAGGTTAGAATACAAAATATTAAATATAAGTATGATTATATTTACTATTATTATTACTATTATTATTACTACTATTATTTACTATTATTATTACTATATATTTTTTTTTAAATTTTTTCCCGCTATACCACAGGGCTCCATCATGTACACTGTAGGTTGGTGGTGGTTTTACCGCCAGCCTACAATTTACGTGATGGAGCCTTGCAATATAACGGGGAAAAATTAAAAATAAATCTATATTGTTTTTTTAATTTTGCAATATTTACTGTTATTATTACTATTATTATTACTATTATATTGACTGTTATTATTACTATTATATTTACTATTATTTACTACTATTATTTACTACTATTATTTACTACTATTATTACTATTATTTACTATTATATTTACTATTATTTACTATTATTTACTACTATAGATATATTTAAATACAAAAAAAAAATATAATAGTATATATAGGTTATATTACTACTATTATAATATATAAGAATACAATAGAATCAAAATAGCATATATATTTTTATATAGATCAAATTAAATAATATTAATTACTACTATTATAATATTATATAATAGAATACAAAATATTTAATATAAGTATGAAAATATTATAATTAATAATTAATAAATTTCTATATAGATAAAATTAAATTAATTTATTAAAAAACTCATAGTTTAATTGATCCACAAACAAAAAACTATAGAATTCATATCGCGTGACACTCCCGCCAATCATTTTCTCAAATAGTTTTTAAAATTTTGTCTAATTTGTATACTCATGACTAACTGTTAGTCATTTTTATTTGTGTGACTAAATAATTTTTTACCCAATGACCAAATTAGTCATTTATTTACTCATTTGTAGCCATGTTGCAAAAAACTAGTAGAATTTAGTCATTTTTCAGTTGTTGTGACTAAAAGTTTTGGTCACCTAGTCATTTGTTTTCCAAATTCCACTAATGAATTGAAGGCCCAATTGCAAGAACTATTGAGCAAGGGGCTTATTCAACCTAGTGTGTCTCCTTGGGGTGCGTCAGTTATCTTTGTTAAGAAGAAGGATGGAACCTTGCATCTATGTATAGACTATCGGATGTTGAACAAGGTGACCATAAAGAATAGATATCCTCTTCCAAGGATTGATGAGCTATTTGATCAAATAAAGGGAGCAACAATGTTCTCTAAAATAGATCTCAGATTCAGTTATCACTAGTTGAGAATAAAATAAGAGGAAATCTCTAAGAGTAATTTTCAAACTCAGTATGGACACTACAAGTTCACGGTGGTACCCTTTGGCCTGACCAATGCACCAACAACACTCATGAATCTCATGAATAGTGTATTCAGAGATTGTCTAGATGATTGTCTAGATCTTTATGGATGACGTCTTGATTTATTCCAAGTCCATCGAGGAGCATGAAAAACATTTGAGGATAGTCTTATAGCATCTCAGAGAGAAGAAGATTTTTGGAAAGCTATCCAAGTGCTCAGTTTTTCAAGACAGGGTCCATTACCTCAGTCACATCTTATCAGTGGAAGGAGTCTTTGTAGATCCTAAAAAGATTAAGGAAATAGTAGAATGGCTAGCACCTCAGAGTGTGACTGAAGTGCAGAGCTTTATGGGATTAGCAGGATACTACGAGAAGTACGTATAGGGATTTTCCTAGATTGCATCCCTAATCACATCTCCGCAAAGGAAAGGGAAAATGTTTAAGTGGAAAGAAAAGTGTGAGCAAACATTTCAACTCCTAAAGGAGAAGCTCACTACAAGCCCAGTGTTGACTATACCTGATCCCAATGGTCAATTTACAGTGATCATAGATGCATTGGGAGATGGTGTAGGAGCAGTATTAATGCAAGATGGGAAAGTGGAAGCATATGAGTCAATTAAACTTTAAAAAAATGAAATAAATTATGCACCACATGATTTAGAATTGGCTGCAATAGTACATTCCTTGCAGATGTGGACAAATTACCTATTAGGGAAGTCATTTGAGCTAAAAAAAAATCATCTAGGACTGAGATATATCTTCACCCAACCAAATCTCAATGAACATTAGCAAAGATGGTTGAAATTCCTTAGTGAGTATGACTTTGGAATTGAGTATATTAAAGGAAAAGAGAATAGAGTGGCTGGTGTTGTTGGTAGAAGAAGGCATCTAATAGATATGACCTTGACAAGGTCGAATCTAAGACAAGTGATGCAACACTTGCAAGGGGATGAACATTATCAAAATGTTAAACAATCTCTTTAAATGAACCCTTTAGACCATTGATGCTTGGAATGTCAGTGAGTCAAGGTTGAACATGTGCATCCAATAGGGATTTTCTATCCTCATGAAATACCTAATTACAAGTGGCAAGTGATCAGTATGGACTTTATCCAAGGGTTACCATTAAGAAAAAGTAAGCATGATGCCATCTTGGTAGTAGTCTACAAGTTGAAAAAGGTGGCACATTTCATTCTAGGAAACCTTAAGGATGGATCATTGACCTTGAATAAGAAATTTTTCCAAGAGATCTTTTGTTTGCTTGGAGTTCCAAAGACTATCATAACTGACAAGGATACCTAGATGACATCCAAATTTTGGACAACTTTGAATGCAGCTTTGGAAACTAAGATGAATTTTAGTTCAACATATCATCCTTAGGTCAACGATCAGACCGAAATATTTAATTAGGTAGTAGAGGATCTCCTACAAATGTATTGCATGGACCAATAATATAAGTGGGAAGAGTATCTACCTTTAGTAGAGTTTGAATACAATAACTCTTTACATGCATCTTTAGGCATGGAACCTTTTGAGGGTCTTTACGGGTGAAAGTGTTGTACACCCATCAGTTGGGATAGGTTGGAAGAAAAGATCATAGTAGGTCCTAAAATTCTCAAGGAGATGGAAGAGCAAATGAAACTCATCAAGCAAACAATGAAGGAGATGGAAAATAGACAAAAAAGTTATGCTGACAAGAATAGAACCTTCAAACAGTTCTCAAAGGGAGATAAGGTCTTCTGAGAGTCAAGCCACACAAGAGCTCCATTACCTTTGGAAAATATTCCAAGTTGGCTCCTAGATATGTGGGTCCATTTGATCTGTTGGAAGCGATTAACCCAGTTGCATACTGACTTGCTCTACGACCTACTCTAGCTCAACTCCATAATGTATTTTTGTAATAAAGGGGGACCAACCATGTTCAAGGCCCCAAGTCACAGAGAGCTGAGAGTAGAAGGTTACCCTAACTTACCTCACTCTAAAGGGTTTTCTCAAAATGAGGGACGAGAATGATGAGGACTATAAGGCCCTTTAATCACTCTACAGACCCGAAACTCAAAATGAGGCTAGGTGAGCCAGTTTTCTAGTTCAACACTGCACCTTAGATAACTTTCTGCCCGAGGATGAAAGCACAATTCTAGGATGACAGTACAACGCATTCGAGTCTCTCAGGTGCGCTGACATCTATATGATCAGAGGACTGAAAATACAATGGGAACTGCCAGAAAATGAGTTGATAGCCTAGCTAGAGATTTCTAAGGGAAAAAAACAAAACTATAAAGTAAGAGAAGTACAAACAGGTATGATAAAGTAAATGTATTAAAGCTAGGATAACAAAGATGATCTCATAGAAGAGCCTATTTACCAACTAGCTCCAAATGCGTGTCCACCTATGCACAAGAAAGAGGAAAATTGTTGGGGGGCTATATAGGGGCCTGCCTCAGTCAAACCCCCGTTTTGGTGTTTCCACCTCCACAGATATCCAAGATAGAAATGATAGAGAAATGTATGATAAAGGAGGAAAGACAGTAGAGAACACAAGAAACACTACAAAATAGTGATGTGCTACTCAACCAAATTGTAGAGGAGAGGAGTGAAAATGCTTACCACCTCCACCAGGAGCTCACTAGATAATGGAGGAGAAAAAGAGAGAAATCAAACCCCTACTACAATGGTGTTGTTCCACACTTTCTCTACGAAGTTGATGGAGTTTTGTTGCTACTACTATGGAGTACCAAAGTGCTACTTAAGAGTGATGGATGCTAAGAGAATACTTGGAAATGCTAAGAGAGTGTGTAGAAGATTAGTTGAATGCTTAGAAGATTGTCTAGAGAGATGAAATGCATGAAGGAAGAGTGTTTTTGAAGGTGGGATAAGAAAAATGGCCATATTCGAGTCGGTTGGTCGAAGAAGGGTGTTACAAAATTACCCCAATGGGAAGTGTAACACCTCTGCCAACTTCAAATGCAAGAATCCGCTAGGGATGTAAGCACACTACACAGACATCTACATGTTACATGGGCATCCTTAACAATTATTCTTCTACCAACGCAAAAGATAGATGCCAAGTGGAATGAATTAGGATATCAAACCTCCCTACTAAACTGCCTGGACCTTGGTACTATTTGTATGGGAGAGGAAAAGGTCCCTATGGGGAATCCTCTATGTCTCAATCTCTGCGGCCTCCTACTGCTTCTACTCCAAAAGTGGTAAACAGGAAGAGGCCCTCTACCGAGGCACTTGAGCTAACTCCCCCCATTGCTTCTCAACCTACTCCTCCTCCTATTCAAGAGTTTGTTCCTCCACCAGAGATGGCTATAGTGGACACTCCCATGGCTGAGTAGGATCCTTTTCTTCCTTCACAACCTCTAGCCTCTAGTTCAAAGAGTTGTAGAAACTACCTTGCGTACGAGCACAAGCACCGGCAAAAGGTTGTCATGGCTAAGTAGGCCACCTTATAGAGGAAGGAAGAGGAAACGATCACCAATGTATTAGGGCCTCCTTTTGTGTCCTCCTCTCTCCTCCCCTCTGCTTTTATTCAATCTAGCTCTGTATCACTTCTGACTTCCGTTGTGAGTACAAATGTGCCTAACCCTAAAAAGGTGTAGGTATTCATCACTCCTTCGATGGATCCACCTTTGTTGATGTCCCTTTTGAATTTCCCACCTTCCTAAAACCCGTAGATATGGCAAACACTTCGGTGGTATCTATTACAGTTTTCTCTTCCTCCTCTTCTTATTCATCTCTCACCTCATCTATGGGGAGTTCACATCCCTTGATGAAGAAAAAGGTGGAGAGTGGTCCCTCCAAAAAAGAAGGATGCAAGAGGAGCCCGCCTTCTCCAAAAGGTGGTCCCACTCTGACTTGTTATGTCCTAGTGATGGAACCAGTCCTAGCTTCCCCTGAGTTCATCACCACTCCCAAATCACTCAGTGAGCCTAGCAGTGAATCTCAGACTCGACCTTCTTCGTCCATTGAATTAAAACATGGAACTCTTGTAAAGTGCATGTTTAACTCTCTAGACGAGGTTCTAGCCTTGTCGGTGATCTTTGTGAAATCATTAACTTTAGCTCCACAATAGCTTAGTGGAGAGGACCTTGTGGGGCCCTCTTCCTTAGCCCTTGTTGTAGGAGGGTCAGGCACTCCTCCTCTTAACATTCCTCCATTGTAGGCTCATCCTCCTCCCCCCTACAATGATCTTGAGTGGGAGGCAGATGACCTCTTGGTCAATCAATGTTAGGGGGAGGCCTCTTCTTTATCTTTAGAATAGATGTGTGTGTGATGTGATGTGTTCCCTCATGATCGTGCTATGTGTTCCTGGATGACCCTTGTCACCCTTTCTGGTACTTGGGTATAGGCGTGGTTTTTGTGCAGTGAACCTTCTTCCATGTGTATCATCATTCCTCCATGTTTGTGACTTGATTTTTGATAAATTGGGAATGATGCAAAGCATTGGAGGCATTTAGGCTTCCCTTCCATGTTGACCCAATTTTTTATTTTTACTTTGTCTTCTCGTGCATTCTTCACATGGTCTGATATAGCAGGGGGTTGATGAGAGTTCATTTTATATACTATTATTATACTTATATATATATAATAGTAGTTCTGACCCTAAAATATCAGGCTACCCATGTGCCCTATGTTTTTGTTCATTTATCTTTGGATTTTTTCTTTTCTTTCTCTCTTATTTGCTTGAGTTGTCCCTTTCATGTGTGAAAATGCTATTTCTATGATACTTCAATTTTTAGAAAATGCATTCATTTCCAATGAATCTTTTCTCGAGAATCTTTGCAAGACTTTTTTAAGAAAGGCATTCTTGACCTAAAACTATAACAAAATGTGTTTCCTTCATCATGGGTTTGTAAAGAAAGAGCTTGAGAACCTTCCTCCAAGGTGGAAGCAGCTTTGACCTCCTCCTCACATGGGGGAATTTTCTTCCTTTCGAATTCCTTGATGAAGTGAACATCTTTCAAAAGGATTCCTTGATGATGAATTGATTCAAGAAAGAAACATCTCTTTCATACTTTCGAATAGCTTGTGCCTTGAGTGGACCCCTTCCTTTATGTCGGGTTCCCAAGGGACCCCTTTGAAAGCTTTCCAATCTATTGATGGTCCACGTGACTGTCTGCTTATTTTCCTACGTGGTTGTTTTTTGACATGTTCTATCTGTGGGTAGACATGATGCTTTGCAGGTGCGCTTGTGAACCTGCTTTTTGACTCTGTAGAGTTCCCTTCTTTGGGTTTCCTCCATGTGAGATATCTTGGGGGATACCTCCCTGTAGGTCTACAGGTCTATAGGGTGCTTCTTCTAAGCTTCCTCCATGTAAGAGATCTTGGAGGTGGCTCCCCTACGGGTCTATAGGGTGCTTTCTTTTAGTTTCCTCCATGTGAGAGATCTTTGGGGATACCTCCTTGTAGGTTTGCAAGTCTGTAGGGCGCTTTCCTGGGTTTCCTTCATGTGAGAGATCTTGAAGGACACCTTCCTTGCAGGTCTGTGGGTTTGAAGGGTGCTTTCTCAGCTTCCTTCATGTGAGAGATCTTGGAGGATGCTTCCTTCTAGGTCTACGAGTCTGTAAGGTACTTTTCTGGGTATCCCTCATGTGAGAGATCTTAGAGGACACCTTCCTTGTAGTTCTGTGGCCTATGAGGTGCTTTCTTCTTAGGGTTTCCTTCATGTGGGAGATCTTGGAGGTCACCTCCTTCCAGGTCTGTGGGCCTATAAGACACTTTCATTCTATAACTTCATAGTTTTGTGGAGCTATGAATTCCTTTACCTATCCTACGCACTTGAGTTCGGTAGATCACAATCTGCTTCCTTGATAGTTTAGGTATACATTTCTAACCTTACTACCTTTCTGATCTACTTTACCAAAGCACTCATTAGTATTCATTCTTGCTAAAGTGGGGGAAAAATGTATAGGCATGAATTTATAGCCCTTACACAAATTCCCCTTTTACACTTCTTCACCTTAGAAAAACAAATCCGAAGGAGAAATTCCACATCAGTCTGTTATGCCAAGGAGGGATCATCAAACTTAATGACTAAAATCCAAGCTTTCTCATCCAATACTCCTCACAAGAAAGGGGAGTGGACCAGTTAGCCTGAGAGGAGGCAAGCTTCTCCTTCCCTTTTCAAGAAGAGGATGCAAACAATTGTTGTACTACCAGAAGGGCCAATTGTGGTTGTCCCTTGCACTCAATCTTATACCTCACATGGTTCTTGTAAAGTAAGTCCATTCCTGGAGGAACTGGACCAATCAAGGTGGGCCAAAAATGGTCTATTGAATATCCCCTACGGAATACTAGAGGCTAGTACCTAGTGTCATCCACTACGTACACAATACCTTCATGGGAGAACTTTGAACACTTGCGAATAACAGAGGTGATTCCATTCATAGAAGTTAGCTGAGGTATGCCTAACTTCATCCTAATCAAATCCGACTCCAGAATGACATCAAAAACTATGTCAATAGCCCTAGGTCCAACCAGAATGAACAAAGTTATCGAGCCATATGGTTTAAGACAAAGAACATCATGCGTATGGATGGTGGATTTTTTTTCTTCATAGTCTTTTCTATATAGTGAGTTAAGCCACAATGTCTCTTCTATGATAATATTCACTTGACTCATGGGGCCTACTAAGACTCCTATCACAATCTTGCCATTGAGGTGAGCAAGAATATAGAGGGGAGAGGGCTTGTTATTTAAGGAAAAGTACCATGATGTGAATGTCAGATCTGGCAAACCGGTCAAAAGCTATGCGATAGGGGTAACTATGACATGTTGACATAGGCCTCGCGAGTTGAGTGATAGAATCAGTGGAATCGACAATCATGTTAGTAGAATGCAACAAAAATGGGTTTGTGTATATCTGCAATTCACTATTCACTTTCACCACTGATTTATTCATATTTTGTTTACTTCCATCAAGACAAATAGTACCATCCTCAACACGGTCATGTATCTCATGATACAGGAACATGCAACATTTGATATCATGTATGTTGACTCGATGGTACTGATAATAGGAATTTTCATCATACCAACTAGGGTAAGGTTCCTTAAGGGGTTTAGGGTTCGGAAAGGTTACGATCTCATCCTTCACTAACTTTTGCAAGATGGAAGAATAAGATTCTGCTAACTTTGTGAACTTTCGATTGTGTTTGAGGCCATTGCCATCCATAGCAGCTACTACATTCGCAACAACCTTTCCTTTATGAAAGATCGATACAATGTACTTTCCTTTAGAATGAAAGAACATGGAGGATCCCCTGAACTAAACTACTATCTATTAGTACTATCGTAGGGCTACACAAAAATGCATGAAAGAATAGCGGATACAAGATTTATGAGAAGAGTGTTTGATACTACGTGATGAAGTCAATAATTTTTTCATTATCACCTTGTTTGCATTGGACGAGATCCGAAAAGGTCATCTTCAGTTTGATGTTAGCTTGGAATTTCCAAAGAAACTGGTTCACCAGTTGATCGAATGAGAAAATGGAATTATCAGGAAAGGAATAGTACTACTTGAGTGTTGTTTCCTTGAGAGATCGAGGGAATAGTTTTTCCATCAATGCATCATGGTGGAATAAATCTGAGCACAGGGTGTTAAAGGTAGACACATGCATTTGTGGGTCCCCTTAGCTGCCATATTTTTTAAACTTAGGAATCTCTATTCCTTGAGGAAAGGGAGTTTTCAAAATTGGAACCAACAACAAGCTATGCTAGAAGAAGGGTTGGGAAAAGGCTTGGGAGAAACTCACTAACTGGCTCTACATCTTACCCATATTTTGAAGAGTGTTTAGAATAGGGTCATTAGAAGATATAGAGCCATAGGAACCTACTCCAGAACCACCATCAGAGCCACCACCAGACCCACCAGTGTGACCTCCACTGGAACCAATGCCGAAGCCACTGCCACTAGTAGGACCTCCGCCGAAGCCACCTCTACTTCCAAAGCCACCACCATGAACTCCATCGGAACCACCCCCACCATCGAAGCCACCGCCACTACCAATTCCCCCATCGCTAGAGGTGATAGGAGGGGTGAAGCTAAAACCCAAGGGGATCTTGTTCACTTTGATATTTTTGGATCCCTCAGAGGCAGAGGGAATGTTGATCGAAGGTACAACATCAAACATGTACACAAATGTAGGAGGCATCAACATTCCTAGCTGTCTCTCATGGTCTTCAAAAGTGACTCCTTGTAAAATGTTGGGATTGTTTGGAGGACATGCATCAATCAGACTAGAGAGACTAGCCAAGAGTTCTATGCCTGTTCAGTCTTTTCCCACCATATATTTTAGTTTGTTGGTAACCCGAGCATCCCCAGCCAACTTTGGGTCTCTTTCCAAGTGATGTCCAAGTCACCCAACCCTTTACTAAGGGTGGAGACATATTCTAAAGGAATGTGAACAACCTCATGCTTGTTGACCAATGATGGTGTGGGGAATGCAAGAGGAGTGGGGACATGGTCAATCTCGTTAGAGAATCCTACCTCGCCCCTTGAAAACTACTCCTATGTGGCAAGACCAATGGTGGATCCAACAAAAAGGCATGTAGAGAAACCAGTAGTGACCTTCGTCCTCTCCATAAAAAGGTGTCGTACACTTCTCCTGACAATATACCCGAAGGTTTTGGATTGGGTTGTGATCTTCATGAACCTTCACATCACTCAAGGGCACAATGATCAGAGGATATAAGGGAAAATCCTCAACACCAAAGAATGAGGAGATGTTGGTTCATGTCGGGTTCACCAAAAATGTAAGAGAGGGGTACCAACCACGTTCAAGGGCCTAGGTTATAGAGATCTGAGAGCGGAAGGATTTCCTAACTTACCTCACTCTAAAGGGTTGTATCAAAATGAGGGATGAGAGTGATGAGGACTATAAGGACCTTCAATCACTCTATAGATCCGAAACTCAAAATGGGCTAGGCGATCTAGTTTTCAAGTTCAACACTACACCTCAAGTAGCTCTCTATCCAAGGATGAAAGTGTGGTTTTAGGATGACAGTGCAACACACTAGCGTATCTTAGGTGGGTTGGCCTTCATATGACCAGAGGACTAAAAATATAGTGGGAACTACTAGAAAATGAGCTAACAACCTAGCTAGGGATTTCTAAGGGAGCAAAACAAAACTATAAAGTAAGAGAAGTACAAATGGATATGATAAAGTAAATATATTAAAGCTAGGTTGACAAAAATGATCTCATAAAAGAGCCTATTTTCTAGCTAGCTCCAAATGCACATCCACCTACACACAAGAAAGAGGAAAATTGTTGGGGGGCTATATAGGGGTCATCCTCATGGACAACTAAGATAGAAACAATAGAGAAATGTATGATAAAGGAGGAAAGATAGTAGAAAACACAATAAACACTACAAAACAATGATGTGCTACTCAACCAAATCGTAGAGGAGAGGAGTGAAAATTCTTATCACCTCCACCAAGAGCTCACTAGCTAATGGAGGAGAAAAAGAGAGGACTCAAGCCCCTACTACAATGGTTTTGTTCCACACTTGCTCTACGAATTTGATGGAGTGTTGTTACTACTGCTATGGACTGCCAAAGTGTTGCTTGAGAGTGATGGATGCTGAGAGAGTGTGTAGAAGATCAGTTGAATACTTAGAAGATTGTATAGAGAGATGAAATGCATGAAGGAAGAGTTTTTTTGAAGGTGGGATGAGAAAAATGTCCATATTTGAGTCGGTTGGTTGAAGAGGGGTGTTACAAACTGACCCCAATGGGAAGTGTAACTCCTCTGCCAACTTTAGATGCATGAATTTGTTAGGGGCATAAGTGCATCGCACAAAAATCTATGTGCTACATGGGCATCCCTGACAGTTATTCTTCTACCGATGTGAAAGACAAATGCCAAGTGGAATGAAGGCAGTGAGCTGATGTGGAATTTTTCCTTCGGATTTGGTTTTCTATGGTGAGGAAGTGTAAAAGGGGAATTTGCGTAAGGGGTTAAAATTCATGCCTATACAATTTCATGTTTCTTTGGTTAAGCCATATCATGCAAATACATCTCATATACTTGACTGGCATTCTTTAGAGGTGTAGGATCCATGGGTGGTGTTGGTAAGGCCCATTACAATTTTGGATAGATGCAACATCACTTTGTGAAATAAAGAGATTGTACAATATAAGGTTCAATGGGACCAATATTTTGAAGATAGCACTACTTGGGAGGATGGAAAGGAAATAGAGAAATAATTTCCTCATTTTATTTCTTAAGAGATTCTCTATATTCATCAAGATAAAATTTCTTTGACATTTTGACTTTCCATAATTGTGACATTTTTTCTTGATAACAATGTGATTAAGTGTTGAAATAGAAATGTATGATTCTATGTTGCCTAATAAGAAATCGAGATGATGTCTCTTCCTAGTGGGTAAGGATGTCATGCCTCAAAAATTTTCTTACATTAATAAATGTTAAGTTATTTAAATATTTATGGAAAATGGAATTTATCAGTTTGATTTGTTATAAATTTGAGATTTCAATGTCATTTTAAATGTATGTATATTCATATGATGGAATATGAAAGATGAATGTTTTGATATCAAATGGAATCATTTCATTTCAAGCATTGGTTATTGGTTATTGATGAAACTCTATAAGTGTAAGTGTGTGAATGCAGGGATAGGTTGAAGACCGAGAGCATGGTTGAGGTAGGAATATTTAGCTGGATGATGAATGGTAAGCAAGAATTGGAATTTGGAACATGCACACACCACTGAGAAACATAACATCTTCATTTAGCTTGTAACTTGGTAGATCATTTTTTTTCTTGCATCAAATGTATAAATGACTAATTAGGTAAACTTGTGGAAAAAAAAATTAATGGAACATTTGCTTTACCATGTTCATTTGATTCAAATTTTATAATAGTGAATGGTGCTAGAAATATAAATTTATGAGCTAATTAATTTCTCTTGAATAGAAAAATGAGTATATTTATATGGATATGCAAATATATATAAATACATGTATTTAAATCGTCTTCCTTCATTCGATAATAATAATTTTTATGTGGAAATTAAAAACATGGGAAAACAATTGAATCAACCACCTTGGGAAACAATAATCATACCACATACACTCTAAGCATAACTGCCACCCATCATGGAAGAGACATTTTGTAATTTGGCTCGGAGGAGTGGGAAGCTATGTATGAGGAGGAATGGTAAAGTTAAGACCATGACCTCCCATTTTAGAAAATGCAAAAAAATATTGGTCAGAAGGGATTCTAGAATAAGGAGGAAGATCTTGGAGAGAAAAAGTAGAGGAGATTTGGGGAAAGGAGGATGATAAAGTAGAAGCAAAAAAACTGTTGAAAGAGATTTTTCCACACTCGATAGGGCGGAAATCATCAAATTACACAATAAGGAGGAGGAAATTCAAACCTCATAATTTTTTATGTTGTTTCCTTTTATGAAAATGGATGGGTTATATGTTATTGGTTGAATCTATACTAATAAAATGAATGACTTGTGTTCTATTTCCTCAAGGCTTGATAAAATTGTTATTTTTTTATCTCTACCAAATAGGGTTAGCAAACATGTATGTGTTTATGTCGACCTTGATGCCTCATTTTTTTTTGAAACAAAAAGAGAAATAGGTTTTGTAGGGGTCAAAATGGGATATGATGGACCTATTCTTCCTTAATTTCATTAGGAAATGAGATCCACACAGAGGATTGAATTACAACCCTTAGGTGAGTCAAATCAAGGTGTGAATTTGTATATTTCCTTTTTGTGTTAGGACAAGGGTCCTTGTCAAAATAGAACTTTGGGGATAAAAACTAAAAATAGTAAATCAACACCAAATTGTAATCTAACACTTGGATCTTGAAGATTAAAGTCAATACTAATAGAAACAAAAAACATAATGCAGATCAGAGAAGGGTAGAAGCATGTGTACTAGTCACTAAAAGTCAATTCTTGAAGTTGATCTAGGACTAATTCACCTGGGTACTGAGTTAGGGTTTGTTTGCAACTTTCAAGAGCCTCTACTATAGATCCGAATCTTCCAATTTGTCCATATTTTTGGTTCAAAAAGCTAGAAATAAATTTTGAATATGAGTTTCTATGAGATGAAAAAATTTATAACAACTTTTGCAACTTTGACAAGTTCTCCAAAATTTCTCTTTAAGCGATCTTCTAGATTTCTTCCACCTAAATCTACAATCACAAATCAAGAGGGAAAAATGTTTTGTTTTTGGTGAATGGGGGTTTGCCTTGGTCAAATCCCGTTTTGGTAATCAAACCTTTAAATGAAATACAACATGAAAGAGGGAATGAAGAATGAACAACTCTATGTTACCATTCAACAAATACTTGCATAAATCTTGGAATGTAGATCCACTACTTGCATGAAAGGCTTCAATGGATGTGGATCTTGAGACTTTGAATGCTTGATAGGATCATGAAACCTACATCATCATATTAGCTCCAATAACATGCATGATGCAAGAAGACTTTGACATGACAATTGGATCTTGATTGCTGCAATAAATCTTCCTTTGAATGCCTTGAATTTCTCTTGAGATGCTCTTAAATTCTAACTTGATCTCATGAAAATATTCTAGCTTGAAAACTCTAGGTGAAACATAGTGAAATAACCTTATTTATATATATGTATGTATGTATGTATGTGAACCATAGATTATTGTGGCATGAGGTTTATAGGCTACTCTTGCACTCTTAGGATGTTTCACTTAAAAGGAGAGAGATAAACCTCACGAAAAATAAAGGTGGTTCACTCAAACTAAGATATGTATGATGTTGTTAAGACTAAATGAGATGATTTAAGTGTAGCTAAATGAACTATTTAACTGATTAAGAATGAAAAACTTAAGAAATATGCAATGTTTGAAAAAACAATGTGATATACAAACATGGACTAAAACATGAACAAATGCAAGACAAAAATGAAGAAGGTTGAATCAAAGTGCACTTGGGTAAAGAATGTTGAATTTGGAGTGTCCTAAATGCTGAAAAAAATCACTAAAAATCACTAGTGGGACTCATTCGCCACTGATGGCGAATCAGTCCTACTTCTGATGAAAACTTCTGAGAACAAGTTTCTAAGTGTCAAGATCCGAAGTTTGAAAAAATATGGATTTACAACCTTAAGGTGGGACTCATTCACCACTGATAGTAAATCAGTCCTCTTCCAAAACTCTATGAAATTAGGGACCAATTCTGTAGCACCAGATCTGAGCTTGTCTTCTTGTTGGGTTGACGGATTCAAATATGTAGAAAATAGACTATAGGTTGTCTCGAAGCTTGAAATAGGTTGTAGTTGACTTGAAACACTTTTTTGACTCCTTGTCCACTTTTCAACACCTAATTTCTTAAAAAATATGCATACAAAATTCTACAAACACGCATACAAGAGGGAAAAATGGTTAAGGGTTAGGTTATAGGGATTTACCTTGGTCAAATCCCACTTTGGTAATCAAACCATTAATGAAGAAATGGAATGAAATGAACAAGCAAAGATGAATAAATAACATGCAAATGTCCTAAACTCACCACAACCTTGTTGAAGAAATCTGAAGATATATCAATGGCTACTCCAAGATACTTGATTGATGCATGATTGAATGATGCAAAGTGTTCAAATGCTTGATTGATGTGTAGTGAATGCAAGTGAATGAGAAGATGTAAAATGAAGAGAAAAACACTTATTTATACACACTTGTGCCTTAGTAACCCAATAATACCTCATCACAGGCCAACATAAGGTAATTTTGAATAAAAACCTGAATTTTTTTTTTAAATATTTTGAATTTGGAGCCAAGAGGGACTCATTTGCCACCCATGGCGAATGGGTCCCACCTTGGACTTAGAAGTGGGTGTCAAGAATTAAGTCACATTTAATGTATCTTGTCAATTTTACATTCAAAAATACATTTAATTAAGCCTTATAAGGGCATAAAGGGGTCAAATAAAGCATAAGAAAGGTGTAAATAGTGAAATTAAGCCTAGAAAAGCATGAAATCTTGTTACAAGACCTTACAAAACTTCAAAATAGGACTTGATAAGGGATGAAAATGTGATTTTTAGGTGAATTGTAATGAATAGAGTCTAGAAAAGTGTAGAAATGTTTTACAACACTTCACAACACCTTCACAAGACACCATAATTTGAATTTTAAAGACCTAATGTGAATGTTTAAGCCACATTGCAACATTAAATAAAAGAAAAATGAAACAAGCATCATGAAGAAAGAGCTAAAAGACTATGAAAATTTCCAAGGGGAATTTTTCTATGGTATAGTATGTATGTATGTATGTATGTGTCCTTAATTTCCCAAAATTCAAATATCACAAGCCAACATTGAAATACAGATTTGAAAACATTAAAATACTGCCAAAAACATAATTTAAATTTAGGTCCTAGGTATAAGGGAGGACTCATTCCCCCATGGGTCCCTAGACCTAGGACACACATTGCTTAGTGATAAGTGTTATGTTAAGGAATTAAAGAATGTCAGGTTTCCTCTTCATAAAATGTAATAAACTAGGCTTGGAAAATGAATTAAGGGGCCAATTAAGGAAAATTAAGCTCAATTAACTAAAGGATCCCTAAATAAGTGTGAAAGTGTAAATAAATACATGTTACAACACTAAATTAAGGAAAAATTAAGTCCAATTTAACTAGGAGGGCCCAAACAAGTGTGAAAATGTAAAAGGGATACATTTTTCTACACTACAGTTTCATTGTGTAAAGTGGGTAGAAACCACTATTGTTTTAATGTTTTCATGTTTCCCATGCAATGTTTTGATCCAGTCAAAACTTGCTCTTGTTATAGTCAAGTCTTATTTGCATGTTACCACCCTATGAGTGGTCTTAACTGATGTAATTTCTTCCTCTATTATTAGAAGACTCCATTGTGGAGTCGTCTTTGAAACAACATTGAACTGTATGCATGTTCGAGATAAGAAGCCTCATAGAGATGATACTTTGTTTCTTAGGAAGGGTGTCAATTATACCCATGATCACCATAAGTGGCGATCATTTTCCCTTTTAATGCTATCCCAAAGAATGATTATTTTGTTCTGTTTGATGATGTGAAGAATGATCTCTATTGTTCTGTATGTTTGTATTGAGTGACTAATGTCACCCAACCTTGATGAGTGATACCACCACTTGTATGAATATTCACATATATTTCCATAATTTTATTAAACTAGTTTCCATTCTTCTAATTTAGTGATGGTCGAACGGAGCCATCATTCAAGTATTTATACTTGTTGATAAATATTATGTTGTTGTCATAGTCAGTCGAATGATTAACATCATTCTTGGCCTTAGCTTGTAGATGGGTGATTACCATTATTTGCAACATTACCATAGATATTATTCTAATTTGAAAAGTATTAACAATAACTGTATCATGCAACATGTTGTCTAAGTTGTGGCTTATGAAAAAGGGCATAGCAGGTGGGTATGTGTAGGATCATCATGGAAAAAACAGGCCCTTAAGTGGCAAAAAATTCAAAAAAATCAGAGTTAGGCAACTTGACATAAAAATTTGAATAAGTTGTCTATATTATTTCAAAAATATGTAAGAATAGAATCTGTAGCAAATTGAATGTAGTTTCTAAACTACTAGGTTTATTATTTTTTAAATTCTATTTGGTGAAAATTTGAAATTTCAATACAATAGTACTTAAATTTCAGGGAAAAATAAGAAGTAGGTGTCTGTCTAACCACCCTAACCACAATAAAATGATAATATTTTTTATAATATTTTACATATAAGTAGAGGACTCATGTCTAGATGTGATGCATATTTTTTTGTAATTTTTTGCAAGTAAATAATTTATTATGAATTTTTATTACAACTTTTAAAAAATATAAAAACTCATATGTTTGACCACCTTAACTTGGTCAAAAGTTCATAAAATTCATTTTTTTTTTTAATCCTATAGTATGCAAAGAATAGAATGTGATGCATGTTTTGGATTCAAAAAATGTGATATTGTTTGAAAGTTATAGATGCTTTTCAATCAGCCTATCAATCGAGACTTTAGTCATAATTCAAATAGAAAATGAATAATAATTATTTATTAAATTCAAAGTAAATCATAATTTATATTGGTGGAAATATGAGAATCTCCTTTAAAAACCATCTCCATTTCATCAATTTTGGGTAAAAAAAAGTCGTCAGCCACGTACCCATCATATCACCACTTTTTGGCCCATCATGATCCTGCACATACCTAGGTTGTGGGCTAATGTTAACTCTTTTGATGAAATTTCAAATTTCTTCATTCTTTGTTGCGATGTGCCTATGTATGTATACATATATACATAAACATAATGTGTATATATATATACACATATAGTTGATATTAAAGTTGTTAACATCAATGTTGGATGTTATACTTACGCCAATCCCTATCATTCTTTATTGTGGTGTCTCTATCATAATCGATTTCGCCATCAAACATTTGTTATTGACTAATATTAAGGCATGTAATGTTGGTTGATAGCTTATGTATCGACCATTTCTTT
Source organism: Sequoia sempervirens (assembly GCA_007258455.2). NCBI lineage: Eukaryota > Viridiplantae > Streptophyta > Pinopsida > Cupressales > Cupressaceae > Sequoia > Sequoia sempervirens. The sequence goes on from VDFB02379711.1 coordinate 160,748,269, forward strand.
GAGCATGTATTTTAAGAATAAACAAATCTGATTGATGCTATTCTATTGTCTTGATCATAAGCATTTTTGAAGGATAAGTTAAATCTGAATAGTTAAAGTTTGTTGTATTTATTTGATAATAATAATCTAGAAAATGAATTGAAACTATAAGCTATAAGATTATCTAGGACAATCCTCTGATCAAATAAAATGACACTCTTGATAGTGAACTAACTGGGTGGAAACCAAATTTCAAATCAACATAATATTTCTTTGTCTGAACATTCTCTAACTTGGTTTAAAACCACTAAATCATTTGAAAGGAATGATTGAACACAATAAATTATGGTGAATGAATATAGTTGTTCTATATAACATCCTTGTGACATTCTATAAATTCAATTAAGACTCAATATGTTTTCAATGAAAAGTTGACATCTTGAACTATGAAAATTTGTATGTGATGGAACTTTCCTTTTTCAAAGAACGCATATGTGAACCATAGATTTTTGGCACCTTAGGACTCTCTAGCTCTTATAGGGTTTTTCACCTAAAAGGAGAGAGGTAGGGCCAAAAATACTAAAGGGGTTCATTTAAATTAGGAGATGTATGATGTTATTTAGAATGAGCAGAATGATATAAGTGCAACTAATTGATAAGATTGATTGATTAAACATGCAAAACCTAAGAAATATGACTTGTTTGAAAACACATTGTGTAATGCAACAATGAATTAGAAATGAATGCAAAGCTAAACAAAAATGAAAGAAACTTGAAGATTGCACCTAAAAGCTTGAAGGAGACTAGAAATTGTTTCTAAAACATCATTGATGCTATTTTTTAGGCCTGGAGGGACTCATTCACCATTCTAGGCGAATTAGTCCTAGTTCTGTCAAACTGTACCATAACCTGTTTCTAACAAAAGGGTATCTAAAAATGTAAAAATCTAAAAATTGACCTTGGGGTGGAACTCATCTCCACCCATGGTGAATGAGTCCACTTTTAAATTTCTAGATTTTCAAAGGTGGATTCCAAAGCTTTCGATCTACACTTTGATGCCCTACAGGTGTCCGCTTTCAAAACTCTAATTTATGGGTCTAAAAATGAGCTTTTGTTAATAATTTTACTTGTTGAATGAGAAGAAGACTTGAGAAATCTTGTAACTTGATCTTCAATGATTTCCAAGCTTCAAAGGGTCCTAAATCTGTAAGCACACAAGAAGAGAAGGAAAAATGTTGATTGTTAGGGCATGGGGGTTTGCCTTGGTCAAACCCCGTTTAGGTAATTAAACTAAAATGATGAAATAATAGAGTGAAACATGCAATAATGTAATAGATGACCTTTACTTGATGATAGATCTCGAAAGTCTGCAACAAAACATGTAGAATCTTCCCTTGGATATCTTAGGAAGCTAAATTAATGACTTGCAATGTGAAAGCCATAGCTTGCTTGACTTGAGATAGAAGATAGATGATAAAATGACGTGAATGAGTTAATGGATGAAAAATGGAATGTAAAAATGAGTTTAGAGAGGTTATTTTATAGGAAATTCACCTATTTTACCCGTTAATACCTCATCACAAGCTGACATGTAGCAATATTAAACTCAAATTTCACTTTTTTCCCACTCAAAGGTCAAAATGGAGCCAAATGGGACTCATTCCCCACACATGGTGAATGGGTCCCACCTGGATCAGACTGATTCTCCATGCATGGTGAATGGGTCCGACAGGGGCCAATTTGAGAGCTTAGATGTCAAGAGATAAGGAAATAAGGTCTAAAATGCAACCTTGTTAGGTTTTTGATCAATTTAAGCCTCGAGATGCACAATATGGGTTAATATGGGACTAAGTGAATGCCAAATAGGGCTTGGGACATAGAAATCAATGTGAAAGCGTGATTAAATACACTTTACAACACTAAAATGAGGTCCACATAGCCTAGGAAGGCACAAGAACCAATATGAATGTGCAAGACACATTACAACACTAGTTTAACATTAAGTTTTAGTTAAGAACCTTCTAGATTGATGTAATAATGTTATTAAACACATTTTATAATGTTGAATTAGGGAGACATGAGTTTATTAAGTCTAGAAAAGTGTGAAAGTCCTTTACAACACTTTACAATACTTTTACAAGACGTCGTTAAAAGTATGTTATTCAATTTGCAAGGGTCCAAGACCTAGTGTGGATGCATAAAATGCCTCACAACACCTGAATCAAGGCCTCATTAAGCCAATTTTATCATGAGTTATTCCCATGTCAAGCAAAGGGTACTTTTTTCTACGAGACAATATGCATACTCATTTATTTTACCGAAGGCCATATATATGTACATGCATAAATCTTCCATTTATGTATTACATATACATGTGATATACCTTTTAAAATTGCTTATTTCTCTAAATCTGAAAAGCATAGACTTGCATAAAGGAAATGTTGGAAATCTAATTTCTATGCATGGAATGTGATTAAATTTCTAATGTCATTTTTATCAAATCTAGTTGAATTCCTTGCATATGTTGTTGAACTATAATTAGCCAAGATGAGACAAGCGTACACTATATTGTTGATAGTTTGGTTACCTTATTATAAAAAGATTCACTAGTACACTACTAGAAAATATGTTGATTGTTTGCATAATGTGTGACTTGGATAAGGTGTAGTATTTTTTGTTGAGGAGGTTATCTTTTGGAATGGGTGTCAAAAATGGGTTAAAAAAGAGATAGGTCTTGCTTTTCCAAAATCTATATTTTTTAGTTGTATACAACAATGCTTGGTCAAGCATTTATAGTCCATTATGTTGAATGGTCTAACTTTTATGATGTAATCTCTCTACCATTTCCTTGCATATATCTTGCATGTTCTAAATGTAGATAGAAATGTATGTATATGTTTGGAATGCACCAGATTCCACCTTGCATACTATATCTCTTGCTAAGTATTTCATGCTAGGTCAAGAATTCTTCAAGTAGGAAGAATATCGGGGAAACATAGCTTTGTGGTTGGGTGGAAATTTTTTTGAGCCATGTTCTCATCCACCGAATGTGGCAAGAGTTGAAGAGGATCACATGGAATCCCATATTCTTGATTATTATACTATGTATTTTATGATGTAAATTTAGTTGACTAAGTGGCAAGATGGCCTAAGTCAAACTTTGTAACATGTAAAAAATGACATTTGGACGTGAATATTAAATATAATTTGACATGAAATGATATAATGGAATATAGCTAATTGACTATCTTTAATTTTTACTATTCATAATGTCACATTTTAATTTAGTTGTGTTATTCATGTATGTCACATTACAAGTAAACTATTTGATAAATCTAGTAAATTGACTTTTTTGTCCATTGACCATTTTCTATAAACCCTTAGATTTAAGAAGTTGTTGCACTTTGACTTTATATTTATGGAATTTATGTGGTGTTATCAAGTCAACTAGATTGGATCCATGCTACACACACAACAAGGAACTTGAATGTGCCTTATAAAATCCACCAAAATTTTATTATATTTGAATGTAGACCCCCTAAAAAGGCGTTTAAATAATTACAAGATTTTTCAAGTTTAGAAGCTAGATCATCCATTTTAAATAGTTCATGGAGATTTCACAAATACGGAAAAACTGGCTTTCCAAAACTTAATTTTTACTAAAAATATAGAATCCTTGTTGAATTCTAATGAATCTCAAAAAAAATTGTGAATTTTAGACAAACGGAGTGATATTTATGCCTTATCAAAAATTACATAAGCTACACTAATTTTCAGAGGTTAAAAAATCTATTAAAGTAATGTCGTAATATTGCACCCCTTGCAATTTCACTTACATTCCTGCATCCACTTTAGTTTCCACTCCCTTAGCATTTGTATAGGCTCATTTTATCCCTTGCATCAACCATTTTTCCCCTCTTAGGAAGCTCATGACCCCTTTCCAACAACTACCTTCCCGCACCATCTTTGCATTAAACCTTGAGCTTTTCCCATTCTTGTCATTTTGTAGTGTGATGTGTCTGGACACTAGCGCACCGTACAGATGTTCGCATGCCACGCCTGTGACATTTCAATGTTAAAATAGCTGCTTCTGAGCATGTTTGCCACTTGTCAACCCCTTTTGTTGGTGGTAACAACCCGTCATGCCTTGTAATGACTCGGGAAGCTTATTTTCCCTCCTATTCTCTCTTTAAAAGTGATCTTTTCAATCTATTTGGTCTTCTAGATCTCTCTAGCTTTGGCTTTGGCCTTTCCTCTTCCCTTTGTCTTGACAACTTTCTTGCATAGCTATCTACAACTTTCTATAGCAGTCTTAAGCTCTTTTGGCAATCTTTGCAAAAATATTGGCTCTTGCAACTATCTTTGTCTCTCCCTTTGGCTTCCTTAAGCCTTGCAACTGACATCTCCCTTATCTTGTGCTTGCGAGCATCTTGGGATTTCATGTATCCCCTATTAATTGAATCTATATTTTGTGATACGAGTTCTCCTCCTCGAGTGGGGATTGCTTTTATCACTTCATATTTTCTTATTGTGTTCATTTCTCTCTATCTATCTAGCTGTCTGTGGAAGTGGAAACACCAAAGTAGGGATTTGATTGAGGAAAACCCCTATACAACCCCAACAATTTGTCTCAATCTTATGTATGTAGGTGTTGAAGATATTTATTTGTTGGAGGTTTCATTATTTGGGTTGTTGTGAGCATCTTCTATCTCTTATCCTATTTAACTTTATCATTTACGTTACTTTATTTCAGTCCTATTGTACTATGTTGTTCTCTCACATTTTTAAGAGTTCTTAGCAATATGATTATTAGTATTCATTTAGTTGTTTTATGTGATAAACATAGTTTTTTTGTCTGTATGATATGCTAGCACACGTCCAAGACTCTAGCATGTCACACTGTTGTCCTTGTTCCATGCTACCACCCTTTGGCCGAGAGCCCGTCAGTTTATCCAAAAAAACTTTGTGGTCTACTCTTTCTGATTCTGAAACTCTCACCTTGTTCCTTGAGGTGGGTTAAGGAAGTTCGCCCCTTAGGATTCTCTTGAGAATAAAGAGACTCATGAGTAGCAAATCCCCCTTCTCTACATTTTGGTGAAACCGATGTGAAAACACCTTCCCCAATTTTTTTTTGGGGCAATTCCCCAAACCCCATTTCTTTCTATCAAAGAGATACATTGGCCTTCAACCAACTTGTCTATATATCTCTATTTTAAAATTTACTTCCTATCTTTCTTCCTTCTATCTCTTTCCAACTTCATTAAGAAACTTCAAGAAGTTCTCTTAGAAGCATGTGAAAGTGAGTTTTTTTCTCCTTTCCTATTATTCTTGTTGATCCCTCTCCTAAAATTCCTTGTAAGGATATTTGAGTGCAAGAGGATGAAATCATTGATACCTTTCTTAATGTTATTGTACCTCCTATTCATTCCAATGCACTCTCTTCTAGAGAAGTTGCATTCATGAATGATGAATTTGATCTTTATTTCAATGCACTCTCTTCTAGAGATGATGCATTAGTGAATGATGAACCCTTTCTCACATCGGATCCTCTAGGGATATATGTTAAGAATATTTATTCAAATGATTCCTCTATAAGTTGTAAGCAATTTATAAATATCATCTGTCTCTGCTGCCCCTCAAAGGCCTAAGAGACTAGTCATTTATTTGACTCTAGCTAGTCCTTTTCCTAAAAGGATTTTTTCTATTAATGGTGTTCCATTTGATAGTGATCCTCTTGATCTATATAAGGTTCCCTCTTATAGAGCGGTAGCCCATACTTATAATACTAGAAAGAATAAACAAAATATTGATCAACCTACTTCTTTATCACCTTCTCAACCAAGCCTTCCTCAAGAACCTAGAACTACAACTAAAGCACCTGGTGATTATGATCTTGTCGAGCAACTTTGTGTTACTATGGCCAAGATATCACTATGGGACTTGCTTCCGTTTACTCTGATTTATCAAGGTATGCTTCAGGAATCCTTGCAAAAGATCCTCTTGCCTTCTTCTACTAGGATGACAAATGTTAATGCGTTGATGGCTCATATTCATGTGGATTCCCCAAATATTACATTCTATGTGCAAGAACTCCCACCTCTAGAAGTATAGAAGCAAGTGAACCCTCTAATGATCATAGTTAACATTAAAAAAATTGGCATTAGACATACTCTCATTAACATTGGTTTGATGCTCAATGTGTGTTGCATTGATCTATTGTCTAAGATTAATATTGATTAATCTTCTCTTAATGCTTCTTCTATTGTCATTTATGGGTTCGATAATATTAGCCGACAAGCCTTAGGTATGATAGTCTTGCCTTTAAGGTTGGGACCCATCACTCTACCCACCCTTGTATATGTTATGTCAAAAAAATTACCATATAACCTTCTTCTTGGTAGACCGTGGATTTATGCTATAGGTGCAGTCTTGTCTACCTTGCATAAATCTATTAAGTTCATTTATAACAATCGAGTAGTCATAGTTAGGGTTGACCTTGAGGCTATACACTTATGTGAGTTGGTAGTTGTCGGTCAGGCTTCAGTTGTACCTAATATTATCCCTTCAGTGTCTTCTAATGTGTTGATGTCTACTCTAGCGGTATCTATTACAAAGGATACGTGTCCTTGAGGAAAATGTCCCTAAAGAAGATCCTTCTGAAGCAAGAAATTCTAGGTCTACTCCTTCTCAAGAGAATGCATGTCTTGGTGATGATTGGGGTTATCTAGAATTTACAAAATCCTTCATTGGAGAATATAAAGTTGACTCGATCAACTTAAACCTTCCAATAACATCATGTAAACCCGCTATCAAAGATTATTCTTCTACATCATGGGATAATGTGAGAAATAGTTGTAATTTCCTTAATGCCGATCCTCCTCCTTCTGAGGAAGATGATTGTGTTTCTATTAAAGACACTAATATTGATAGTCCTATCAAGAAGGCTGGTGGCGATCCTATAGAGGAATATAATTCCCATTTGTGAAATAATACTCTCTATGTAGATCCTCCTTCTCTAGATTTGTAGACACATTATGGCCCTAGCTTTAATCTTGTCTCTAAATATGGCTATGAGTGAAAATTTTGTTGGCGTAATGAACAAGGCATTCATGTCCCTATAGAATGTGCACCTCATAAGCATAATTTGGGGCTTGGTTGCTCGAATGAACAGTATTAAAAAAACCATGGTTGAATGTTGACACAATTTCTGCTCAAACTTCTCTCGAAATGATTCATCCTCCATTATCCACTATATTTGTGCCTTCTTCTTGTGAGAAATCAAACTTTTCTCCATAAGAGAAAGGGTTGCTTCCTATTCCGGATTCTTTTTTTGAGCAAGAGTGTATTCTATTGAGGCTTCTTAAAGCCCACTTGATTAGTCTTCCTCCTCCTACACATAAGAAACTTCATAAAATTGATAAAGCAAAACATTATTTCTATGCATATCATCAAGTGTTTGTCCATTCCACTAGTGAATGTAAGGACTTGAAGGATAAAATACAACAAATTCGTGATTTAGGTGCCCTCACTCATTTTTTTGTTTATGCACCTACCTCTTCCTCAAATGACAAGTGATATCAAGGTCTATCTCTATCCTATATCTTCTATATTATCTTCCATGGTTCTCCTCCCCTGTGTGTTGGGAGAAGTGACAACTTGTTCAGGAGATGTGCATCCTTCTTGAGGACCCCTTCTATTCTCTATGTTTTAATTGAAGAGTCCCTTGGGCAGACCCCCTTTAAAATATTTTCTCTCAAATAAATTCATTGGCGCCTAGCTTGTGAGAAGCCTAACTAGAATTGTCTTATATCTTTGTGTCTATCTTGGGGGCAACTGGACTAGACCTATCTTTTTGTGATTTTCCTGCAACATAGCTTGTAGTAGCCACAAGATTTTTTGACTAGCCTTGATTTGCAAGACTGAGAATTTGTAGAGCATCTTTACATCGAGCTTTCCTAACATGTTTAGTCTGCAAATTAACATATGAATGTTGCTTTGTAGATGCACCTATGAATCTACTTTTCAATCAACCTTGCAGGAACAAGCATGTGAGGGCACATCAAACTCTATAGAGCCTCTCACATCGGGCTTCCCTTAGGACCAAGCACCCGGGGTGCCTCCTTTTCAAGTCTGAGGACCTATGAAGCACTTTTCATCTTGTGGGATCTCTTTGTTCAACTCTATAGGAGAGAATACCTACAAAGCATTTTATTCACCTTCTATAGCTCCAAGGACCTACAAAGCATTTTTTTACCTTTCGTAGGTTTACAGATCTACGACACATTTGTTCAACCCTCCCCAGGAGAGAGTACTTGTGGAGCCATCTCTCTTGGAATTTTCATTCCTTCCCAGCTCTTAAATTATCCTCTCTTTTCTTCTCAATTGTATATACCAGATCGAAGATTTGCACCTTCTTCATCCTAAGTATATACTTCTTTCTCTCTTCGACATTGGTTGCTTGAATTTTGGGTTCATTCTTCTTTTGAAGCAATCAATCCTTACATTCTTCTATGTGTGTTATTTCTTAATTTAGGGATGACACATAGTATTGAGACAACACTTTACATTAAGGTCTCTTTCACTTTGCTAACTCAAATCCTTTAGTTTTTTATGTGCGTGTGGGTATGTGCAGGATCATGATGGGCCAAAAAGTGGCAATATGATGGGTATGTATAGGATATGTGGCTGACAACTATTTTTTTACCCAAAATTGATGAAATGAAAATAGTTTTAAAGGAGATTCTCACTTTCCACCAATATAAATTATGCTTTACTTTGAATTTAATAAATAATTACTATTCATTTTCTATTTGAATTACAACTAAAGTCCTTATTGATAGGCTGATTGAAAAAATCTATAGCTTTCAAATAATATCACATTTTTTGAATCTGAAACATGTGTCACATTCTATGCTTCACATACTATAGGATTAAAATATATATATATGAATTTCATGAATTTTTGACCAAGTGAAGGTGGTCGACATACGAGTTTTTATATTTTTAAAAGTTGTAATAAAAAATCATAATTAATTATTTACTTGGAAAAAATTACAAAAAAAATGCATCACATCGGGACATGAGTCCTCTACTTATACCTAAAAAATATAAAAAAATATTATCGTTTTATTGTGGTTAGGGTGGTCAGACAGACACCTAATTCTTATTTTCTCCCTGAAATTTAAGTACTATTGCATTAAAATTTCAAATTTTTACCAAATAGATTTTTTTTTTTTAAAACCTAGTAGTTTAGAAACTATATTCAATTTGCTACAAATTCTATTCTTACATATTTTTGAAATAATATAGATAAGTTATTCAAATTTTTACGTCAAGTTTCCTAACTATGATTTTTCTGAATTTTTCGCCACTTAAGGGCCTATTTTTTCCATGATGATTCTAGACATACCTGTGTGTGTATGTGGTTTTATATATTCTAACCCTGTGATATATTTTTTTTATATTCTTACCTTTTTGTCTTGTGTAGGACTTTCTTGTCTAATGTGTTTGTTTTGTAGGTCTTTAACCTAGGGGCTTGCTTCCTTGGTTCAAAGAACTATCTACTTCCTCTATAGTATCCTTTTGGTATCATGATGTTATTTGTGTCTAGTAGATTTCCTTTAACATGCATATTAGTGTAGATTCATATGCCCACTAAAGTGGGGAAAAAATGTAATGTCATAAAATTGCACCCCTTGTAATTACACTTACATTCTTGCATCCACTTTAGTGTCCACTCTCTTAGTATTTGTGTAGGCTCATTTTAACCCTTACATCAGCCCTTTTCCCCCTCTTAGGATGCTCAAGACCCCTTTCAATAGCTACCTTCACACGCCGGCTATGTGTTAAAGCTAGTGCTTCTCCTATTCTCATCATTTTGTAGTGTGATGTGTTTGAACACTAGCACACTATGTGGATGTCTACATGCCACACTAGTATCCTGTGACATTTTAACATTCAAACAACCACTTCTAAGTATTTTTCCTCTTGTCAATCCCTTTCTTCAATGGTAACAGCCCGTGACACCTTGTAACAACTCAAAAAGCTTATTTTACCTCCTATTTTCTCTTTAAATGCAATTTTTCAATCTATTTGGTCTTTTAGATCTCTCTAGCTTTGGTTTTGGCCTATTCCTCTTCCCTTTGTCTTGATAGCTTGCTTCCTCATCTCTCTACAACTTTCTATAGCACTCTTAAGTTCTTTTGACAATACTCTTGGAAACACTCTTAGCTCTTGGGTATATGCAGGATCATCATGGAAAAAATAGGCCCTTAAGTGGCAAAAAAATCAGAAAAATCAGAGTTAGGCAACTTGACATAAAAATTTGAATAAGTTATCTATATTATTTTAAAAATATGTAAGAATAGAATCTATAGAAAATTGAATGTAGTTTCTAAACTACTAGATTTTTTTAAAAATAAATCTATTTGGTGAAAATTTGAAATTTCAATGCAATACTTAAATTTTAGGGAAAAATAAAGTAGGTGTATGTCTAACCACCCTAACCACAATAAAATAATAATATTTTTTTATAACATTTTAGATATAAGTAGAGGACTCATGTCGATGTGATGCATATTTTTTTGTAAATTTTTTCCAAGTAAATAATTAAATATGTTTTTTATTACAACTTTTAAAAAATATAAAAAATCGTATGTATGACCACCTTAACTTAGTCAAAACTTCATGAAATTCTTTTTTTTTTTTAATCCTATAGTATGAAGCACAAAATGTGATGCATGTTTTGGATTCAAAAATGTGATAGCATTTGAAAGCTATAGATTTTTTTCAATCATCCTATCAATCAGGACTTTAGTCATAATTCAAATAGAAAATGAATGGGTATGTACAGGATCATGATGGGCCAAAAGTGGCAATATGATGGGTATGTGGCTGACGAATTTTTTTTTACTCAAAATTGATGAAACGAAAAGGGTTTTTAAAGGAGATTCTCACCTTTTCACCAATATAAATTATTCTTTACTTTGAATTTAATAAGTAATTATTATTAATTTTCTATTCAAATTATGACTAAAGTCTTGATTGATAGACTGATTGAAAAACATCTATAGCTTTCAAACAATATCACATTTTTTGAATTCAAAATATGTGTCACATTCTCTGCTTCGTATACTATATGATTAAAAAAATAAAAATTGAATTTCATGAAGTTTTGACTAAGTTAAGGTGGTTAGACATACGAGTTTTTTTATATTTTTTAAAAGTTGTAATAAAAAATTCATACTTAATTATTTACTTGGAAAAAAATTACAAAAAATTATGCATCACATTGGGACATGAGTCCTCTACTTATATCTAAAATCTTATAAAAAAATATTATCCTTTTATTGTGGTTAGGGTGGTAAGATAGACACCTACTTATTTTTTCCCTGAAATTTAACTACTACTACATTGAAATTTCAAATTTTCACCAAATAGATTTTTTAAAACAAACCTAGTAGTTTAGAAACTACATTCAATTTTTATACAAATTCTATTCTTACATATTTTTGAAATAATATAGATAACTTATTCAAATTTTTACGCAAGTTGCCTAACTCGATTTTTCTAATTTTTTCCACTTAAGGCCCTATTTTTTCCATGATGATCCTGCACATACCCGAATAATAATTAGTTATTAAATTAAAAGTAAAGCATAATTTATATTGGTGGAAAGATGAGAATCTCCTTTAAAAACCCTTTTTGTTTCATCAATTTTGGGTAAAAAAAAAGTTGTCAGCCACATACCCATCATATCGCCACTTTTTGGCCCATCATGATCATGCACATACCCTCTTGCAGCTACCTTTGTCTCTCCCTTTGGCTTCCTTAAGCCTTGCAACTGACATCTCCCTTATCTTGTGCTTGCAAGCATCTTGGGATTTCACATATCCCCTATCAATTGCATCTCTATTTTGTGATATGGATTCTCCTCCTTGAGCGGTGATTGCTTTTATCACTTCATATTTTCTTACTTTGTTCATTTCTCTCTATCTATCTGGTTGTTCATGAAGGTGGAAACACCAAAGCGGGGGTTTGACTGTAGAAAACCCCTATACAACCCCAACATTTTCTCTCGATCTTATGTATGCAGGTGTTGAAGATATTTCTTTACTGGAGGCTTCATTACTTGGGTTATTGCGAGCATCTTCTATCTCTTATCCTCCCTAAATTTATCATTTACTATACTTTATTTTAGTCCTATTGTACTCTATTATTCTCCCACACTCAAACCCCTATACAGCCCCAACATTTTCTCTCAATCTTATGTATGTAGGTGTTGAAGATATTTCTTTGCTGGAGGCTTCAATACTTGGTTTATTGCGAGCATCTTCTATCTCTTATCCTCTTTAACTTTATCATTTACTTTGATTTATTTTAGTCCTATTGTACTCTATTATTCTCCCACACTCTTAAGAGTTCTTAGAAATTTAATTTTTAGTAGTCATTTAGTTGTTTTCTATGATAAACTCAATTTCTAGTCGATACGAGATGCCAATGTGCCTCTAGGACTCTAACGCATTGCACTATCATCCTCGTTCTATGCTACCATCCTTTGGTTGAGAGTTTTTCAATATTTCTAGAAAAACTTTGTGGTCTGTAGCTCTTTTTTATTCTAAAACTCTCACCTTGTTCCTTGAGGTAGTTTAGGGCAGTTCGCCCATTGAGATTCTCTTCAGAATAAAGAGACTCGTGAGTAGCAAGTCCCCCTTCTCTACAATTAGAAAAGTAACATTTTGAAATCCTCTTGATACTAAAATGTAGACAATAGAACCAACTTCTTGTCAACTATTTACACTTGAAAAAGTACCCTAGCATGTGCAAGTTATGGAAAAACAAAAAAATACCCCCTTTTACTATTTTATTACAAAAAATTGGTCCTCCCCTTTACAAAATTTGACAACTAACATATAAATTTCAAAATTTATAATAGTTTCTTGTAGAATGAGGTAACAATTAATGTTTTGTATCTATGTTAGAGTTGATCACTTTAAGAGGGCTCAATCCTATGGGTCATGTGGCTAGAGGTGTGTAGGGTTTTGATTAGTTCAAAATGGCAAGGGAGCCATTGAGATATACAATAAACAATAAACACAACCAAATAATGTCAAAAGGACATGTTTATCTTCAACATGCCTTTGGAGGGAATGGTGGTGAAGAATTGGTGCCACTTTTGGAGGTTGTTGATGAGTAGAGAAGCCCGTTATAAATATTAAATACCTTTGAGGTCATGGCTATGTTCCTCCTTTCAAAGATACTTGGAAAATATTAGAGACTGTGTAGAGACTACACAGTGGTTTGAGGACTAGCATGACTAAGATAATTATTGTGCACAAAGTTTGGAACATCAAGGGATGAGTAGTTCTAGCTACTTATGGATAAATGGAGACGATTAGGAGAATATGGAGGATTAGAAAGATTATGGGGATAATTAGGATGATTATGGATGATTAAGATGAGGTGATTAAAATGAAAAAGAATGATTAGGTTGAGGAGGGATGATTAGGATGGGAAGGGATGATTAGGATGAGATGCGATGATTAAGATGAGAAGGGGATAATTAGAATGATTATGGATGATTAGTATAGGGTAATTAAGATGAAAAGGAATGATTAGGATGAGGATGATTAGGATGAAAAGGGGATGATTAGGATGAGGAGGGATGATTAGGATGGAAATGAATGATTAGGATAAGAGGATTATGATGACATGATTATGGTCAGGGATAACTTTAAGAACCCCTCCATCAGTGAAGGTGTAAAATATTGGCCAATCTTGTATACTTTCTGATAAAAATATTAATTTTATTGGTGAATTTTTTCATTTTTCAAAAAAAAAAAATCTCAATTGGTGAATCTTTTGTAATTGCTAGAAGTCTATAGAAAATCCTAGTGAATTGCAATTTTTTTAAACCAATAAAACATTTTCATTGGCGATTTAAACCATTTTTGAAACCAATAAAATATTTCCATTAGCAAATTAAACCTTTTTTCAAAACAATTTTTTTTCTTGGCGATTAAAACTTTTTTCAAACCAAAAAAAAAATTCAATGGCGAATTAAGCCTATTTTCAAATGAATAAAAAACATTGGCGAATTAAACATAATATCAAACTAATAAAAAAATTCAGTGGTGAAATAAATTAGTATGCCAATAAAAATCATAGCATGGTTGGAAAAAATATCAAATTCTACAATTACATATTGTTCTATTCCAGGACAAATTGTTTGCACATTCAAATTCCTTCATAAAGTGTCCAGAATGGGGACAAGTGTCAACATATTTATATATCTTAAGCTACATGTCAGTGCAAATTAATATAACCCATGATCGTTCGATGAATTTTTTATGGACGATTGTAGTTGCATTCTGAAAGAAAATCTCTAAAGCACTAGACTTGCGAATTGAAACCTCTAGAATAACACTAGAACTGTTAGATTTCTTAAAATAAATGGTTTAAATTTTATTACTTATTAAATCACCTAAAGTCATGACAACCAAAATAATATTTATCATTGACTGGCTATCGTCAATTGAAGGTCACTTAAGTTATGACTTAAGCCTTTGGAGGCATCATGGTGATTGGCCCCTCAACCTAGGCAAACGATGGGTTTGAGAAATGAACGGTCAAGATAGGTTGGCATGGGTCAACCTTGAATACTCCCCGCCAAACCATAGGGGATCCACCTACATCTCCTATCCCTCAATGGGGAGGCGGGAAGTGCCACATGGAACAATCAAAACCATCGAAGGAACTATAGCAAGGTGTGAAATATTAAGGAAATATTTCGACATAAGGTTGCATAGTGTTAAAGCCTATGCTACTAAAGGATCCTTTTAAGCACATGTTTTAAAGGTAAGCAAGACATCTAAATATGGGCCATTTATTTGGTCCAAGGGTTATGCATAGGCAAATGGTCTTAGGGTAAAGAGCACAAAGATGTGAAGCATCAGATTTAATTTGGGATGCTCCCTGCCAGCCCATGGGGGACCCACCTACATCTTTTGTTCCTCAATGGGGAGATGGGGAAGTGCCATGTGGAACTATCAAAATTGTCGAAGGAACTATAGCATGGTGTGAAATATTAAGGAAATATTTTGACATAAGGTTGAGTAGTGTTAAAGCTTGCACTACTAAAGCAACCTTTTAAGCACATGTTTTAAAGGTACAAGCAAGACATCTTAATCTAGGTTGTCCATCTAGTTCGAGGGTTATGCACAAGAAAATGGTCTTAAGGTAAAGAGCACACATATGTGAAGTGCTAGATTTAATTTGGTCACTCCCCGCTTCCCTGTTGTTGAAAGTTGTGCATGGGTTAAACCCAACAGGGAAGCGGGGAGGTTGACATGTGGATTTTCTTAACATTCATGAATATGGTGGAGCCCGTGGGTAACTTGGAATAATATTGTCACAATTTTTTCCAAATAAGATTGTCACATCAATGATCAAGTGGTGAATTAAATATTAAGTGTGTATTTGATGTCATTGTCTTTGTTCTAACTTCTATATATACTTCACCAACTTGATGTTCTTCATATCATTTATAATATATTTTTCTTTGATTTCTTTCTTCTCTATTCTTAATTTAACTGTGATATTATGGAGTCTTCATGGCGTGTCATTCTACCCAAATGTTTTTGGGAGAAAAGAAGCAATGATGCAAATGACAAATGAAAGTTGGGTATGGTTTTTATAATTCCTTGTGTGCAAGTCGAGGATGCTATAAGAGTAATTGTGGGTAGGGAATGGCTTCAAAAAAACCCTTGTGCTCTATATTCTGAGGTAGCTTCAAATTTCTTGTCCAATTGCATAGACATTTTGCTCGATAAATATTTGTTGAAAACGTTGGAAATATGTTATTTACATTCTTTCATTTACTTTATTTCTTTGTTGGAGTTCACACTGGAGAATTACAATTTTGAAAGTGGGTTAGCACCTATTGGTGGAATCTTCTAGAAAGTGGAATTGCATTCTTCTACAACATAGGCTCTTGCCTTGGTTAATATGAGATGTGGTCTGTTGTGTGATATGAAAAACGAATCATTAAAGAGTCTGGAGTTTTGGAGGATGGTTTTGGGTGATTCACTTTTAGATTCTTTGTTGTTACTTTGTTAAATTTGAATCACCTTCTACTCAAACACCTAGTTGATGGCCTCAACTATTCTTACAAAAAAAATTAGTAATGAATTGTGTGACATTTCACATGTCTATATTTTATTGTATAGCATAACAGTTCTTGCAATATGTATTTTGTGACTGGGTTTTGTCACAGTTAGTGGCTTTTTGGCTAGGTTGGCTATGTAGTATGTACTTTAGTATTTAGCTACTTAAATTAAAATAA
Organism: Sequoia sempervirens; assembly: GCA_007258455.2. Taxonomy (NCBI): domain Eukaryota; kingdom Viridiplantae; phylum Streptophyta; class Pinopsida; order Cupressales; family Cupressaceae; genus Sequoia; species Sequoia sempervirens. The sequence goes on from VDFB02379711.1 coordinate 160,764,590, forward strand.
TTTTCAAGGCTCCATTCTTGTAAATCCTTTTTTCTTTGTTCAATATAAAAATGTGGATTTTAAAAATAATAGTAATTATCAACATATAGTTCTGATCATAAGTGAGTGAAACATATTGTGACTTATTAGTGGGCATTGATAATGATTAAGGTAAAACAAACCATTTAATTCTCTCTTTTCAATGCCTCAAAGTACTCTACATTTAATTTAATTCTCAATCTTTTTGAAGTGTGGTTGCAATACTATAGGCGGCAACATGGATTAATACCATATGAACATCCAAAGCGATTGATTGGATAGCTTTATATTAAAAAAATGCACGATGTAATGTAGATGATGATTTCATTAATCCAGTGATCAAGTGAAACATGATTTGTAATGATTTCATATCATTTGAGTGGTGATTTTGATAGCTTGTCAACTTGAGGTATAGTTTACATGTAGCTAGATGTCAATCAAATTAAACATTTTAATTGTAAATGTAAGACTTAAGTTACACAAATCGATTAAGTTAGTTTTTTGGTTTGCACGAATCAAGATTATCATTATACCCAACCTCACATGTGACATGACTCACAAGTAAATAGGGATCAAGCTGGTAGTGGCACTGGTGGCCCATATATAGGGATAGTGAGCACAACTAAAATCATTCGTTGAAGGCTAAAGGCTTTACTATTGAGTGCAATGTTTTGAATTGTCATAAGGGTTTTCATTTTGTAGGGTTAATAATGATTTAGGAAGAATATGATGTGGTATTATTGGGGATACTCTAAATTCTCCTACCTCCATTTATGTAGTTATAGATTAAAAGACCAATTTCATTGAAGTTCAAAATGGGTGGAATTGGAAAGAAGTTGATCTATTTCACCTAAATTTTGAGGTAGGTTTTGAAACAAGATGAAGAGATCTGATGGAGATGAGTGCTATCCTAGTGCATGGAAGCTGCATGCAAAATATGGGAGCATATTTACTACCCCTCCTCTTCTGCATGAATTTGGTTCTTAAAGGGGATAAGTACATTTTGTATCTTCACAGCTCCCATTTCCCCAGCATGGTTGGCTAGGAAAATCCCTTGAATTTATTTTGAGAGCCACATTTGTATTATGTTGTCACCAACAGAAGCTTCAAATCAATTTGTAATCCATTTTCACAAGCAATAGCTTGGAATCAATTGTGTCTATGTAAAGTAACTTATACAAAACATGAGCTTGTATGCTCTACAACTACTCATCTTTAAAAATATATGGAATAATGTAACATTGTAATTTAGTTGTAATAAAATAAATGGTTGTGTTATTCTTCATTATTCATTTATAGTAAAGAATTATTTTTTGAGTTTAGTGTCTATGACTCTATTCAAATCATTTTTTTTTCCTTTAAGAAATTAAGTATTATCTATTTATGAAATATTTGTATGCAAATTTAAAACATAAAGCAATGCAAATGAAAAAATAAAGTTTCCATCAAAATTCAAATTGAAAAAAAACATTATAAACACTAAAAGTTGTCACTCTTGCTAGGGTTTAATGAAATTTTATTGATTTCTAATTTTTCATTGACCTTCTCCCACAGTTCCTAGTATCCTTATTCATTTTATTTAGTCCTTTGCAACATTAAGTTACCAATGATGGCCCCTTGGCCTTGATGTCAATCCTAGTGCAATAAAGTTTAAAACAACTTTAAATCACATGTTTATTGTTTATATCATAAATTACTCAACCATTTCATGAAAATTTGATATTCGTTTATTGTTTAAAATGTAATGTACTAATTGTATAGTTTGATGGAAACATGTTGACGTTTCATTAACTTTAATATTCAAAAAAAAAAAGTGAACTTTTTATTGCTAAGTGATTTTATTTTTAAGTGACACAGTCGGCACACAAGGAGATTTTAGATTGCTGATTGTAGTGCACTAGGGAGATTATGGGTTCCAATAAAGCCAATTAGTATTAATATTTTCAAGAATCAAAATCTAGGTAAGTGAAAGACAAAATTCCTACGACTACATTTCATTGTTTCTTAAAATCTTATTTTGTCAAACTTCAAAGTTTGGTTTAGGGTTGAGAGACTTGAGAAAAAGTGAGGACTAAGAGGGAATTCACAATTTCATATTGTATAAGCATTTCTACCACCAATACCACTATCAAACCAAAGAAATTTGTTGGGAAAGGTATAGAAAAATCAAATTAAAAAATGCATTAGTTTGAATTGCTTAAAACCCTAGATTTCACTAATGAATACCATGATATTTATGATCCTGAAATCTATGGTAGGTTTTCCTCAAAACTTAGATTTTCATCTAAGAATAAGGCTGCAAACCAAATGCAAGTTAATAGTTGCAATGCACCATGGGTAAGTGGATTAGGGAACATGATGTTACATGAAGTTTTCCCTTGCACAGAATTTATCATGGTCTATGCTGAAAATTATGATGATCACAATAGAGTAATTGTTAATAAAGACAACAAAGAAAAATTGTTATCCATTAATGCAGAAGAACTTGGAAAAGTGTTGGGGTTTACAAGTAAAGAATTTGGAAATGTCCACATTGACCTAGAAAAGCTTGCTAGTGATTATGAAGTAGTGGATGAAAGGGAGAAAAATTCTTTCATAAATAAAATAGGTCAGGATAACATACAATTTATAAATAAATTGAAAGCTAACCATAAGCCTCCTTATGATTTTGATATTTTTATACCATGGGTTCAAGATACTATTTCCAGGCTAGCATTTTTCCTTGGACTAGATAGCAATTTGGAAGTTGGTGCAAGCCTCCTTGAAATGGTATATAGTATTCATTTTTATTTTCCATCTCAACTTGTCAAATATAACTTTATTGTGCACATTGTAGAATCCATGCATGAACAATTTTTAATTATTAAAGGAGGTGCACACTCAAATTCCACTGACATTTAGGTTCACAACCTACTTGTGCTATTTTTTTCTATTCAAATTTAGTGGAATGTTTCAAACCAACAAGCTTCAGATTTAGCCCTACAGTAATGCTGAGGAAAAGAAAATGGCTCCAGTAAATGATTGGACCACTAACATAAGGATGAATGATTTTGGAAGGAACTATAGTCATTTTTTAGACTAATTTTTGGTTCCATTGCATCAAGAAATTACAAATACTCCAATGCCTAGATTACCTGTCATGTAGAAATACAATTGGCTGATTGGCACTTAATAGAAGAATATATTGTGCTAAGATTTTATGGATTGGGATTAGAGCCATACAAACTTCCAATACATATGACAGAAAGGGTTTTTGCATTGGAATATGTAAGACAGATGTAGAGTATTGATGGACTACACTTTTTCGTTCAACAAAAGGATACCTTATTTCCTTCTTCACCCTTTTCATGTGGAGGGTTCACATTTGAGAGAAAAGCATTTAGTGTGGCACACGATCTTTTAATTTTTAATTTTTTTTTATGTTGTCTGTCACTGGAAATATGATCCATGTGAAACTATTAAATCAATGATTGTGGCCAATAGGAATGTTGCAAGTATAATTCAACATCAAAGTAAACCCTTGCTTGAAAACTTGAGAAAAAAGGATTCTTGGGATGTAGTCAAAATAGCAATGGAGAAAATTACTATTGAGAAAGGTATTTCATTTGAATAATTGTCAATAGAAATTATGGCATTGCACCAAAAGACAACTAGGAGGTACAACAATTTTTATGAAAAAAGTGATAAACCATCTAGTAGAGTAAAAATGTCGGATTCTCTAGATAAGGAAGTTATAGCTAAAAATTGGTCACGATAAAAAATTACTGCCTTTTGGTCTATGAGGAAGCATCTAGGTGATCCAAGAACTCTTGCAAAGTATGGAGATAATGAAGAAGATCACGAGGTTAGCAAATTGTGGAATATAGAGCATCCCAATGAATGTGAAGATCAAGAAATTGATGATGAATTTAATGATTGTAGGGAAGAACAAGCCCATGTCAATTTCAAACCTGGTTTAAGTGAGGCCACAAAAGAAGCATATACATCAGGAGCAATCATAGCTTAAAAAATGGGTTATGAAGGTGGTGGTTTGGGGTCCCAAGGACATGGAATTTGTATGGTAATAGATGTGGACCATAGAAAAACTATTGATAAGCGAGGCCTTGGAACTAATAAAGTAGGCTAAGGGAATGAAAGTACAACTGAAACAATTAATTTTGTTAGATCTTCAAATCCTAATCCTCAAGGTCAGGTACAATCACAACTTAGACATGCCCATGGTGGAGAACCCAGTGCAACTGCCACCACCACTAGTGGCGATGGTATGGGTAGTAGTACTAGTAGTGTTCAACATGTTCTAAAACAATAAATTACACACAAGAGGACAATAATATAAGATACCACACAAACACCAGGTGATCAAGGCATAGAAAAGAGGCAAAGGATTTTGACAGGTCCAAGTCACACTACCATTTCCACCACAAAGGAGTTATTTTTTGGCACTTCCCCACTACTAGTTAGTGTGGCTACAACATCATTAGTAACTGCAAGTACTCCTATTCCTTTTCCATTCAATAATTCCATTGTTCTTGTGTCCTTAGGTTTTGATTACATTAAAGAGTTTAAAAATAAATTAGAACAATATAAAAAAAAGAGCAACTGATGGAGAGTGCATCTGTTGTAACTTCAAAGCATGCAACAACCATAGTATTACCCACATTTGACATAAATAAAGAAATCATGGAGCACACAATTTTTGTTCCCATAGTTCAAAATAAACCAAAAAATTAGATGGATCGATCTGAATTTCAAGTGAGGAGTTTACAATTGGATTTTTCTGGACTCAAAAATAGTGACAAAATTAATGTATCAAAGAAGAACAATGAATTGGTGTACACATCATTGGTAAAGAAATATAGAGAGAAGAAAGGTTGCAGACTCAAATAGAAAAGTTATAGGAAGACCTAGCAAATGAGAAAGAAAAGAGGAAAGCAACAGATAACAAGAGCAATGAATTAGAAAAAAGAATAAAAAAAAATTGCCTCTACATCAACAAGCAAAGAGGATAAACAAAATGAGGGAGAAGTGAATGAACTGAAGCAAAGGTTAGATGAGAGCAAAAAGCAATATGATGAGGAAAAATCCACTTCAGACAAATTAAGACAAAGCATCACGAAAGGAAATGCATAGTGGAAAAAAAATTGGAGAAAGAGAGAAAAAGAAATGAAAGATTGGAGGTAGAGCTAATGGAAGCAAAAAATGAAATTAACTCTTGTGAAAATAAGTTATATGCATTTTGTAGAGAAACAATGATGCATATGAAACAAAAGATCTGGGATGAAATAATGCATAGGATTGATCATTTGTATGACATGTTTCAATTGATTGATGCTATCAGACTACATTATAAGAAGCTCAACAAATATTTAGTGGACAACAAAAATGTGCTAGCATTAGAGAAATCTACAAATCAAGTTCAACAAACAGTCTACAAAGCTAGTGACAATGATTTGAAATCAAAAGGGATTAATAATCAGCTTGCTACCTTAATTATGTTGTCATCTATCATTCCAAAGTGTTTGAGAATGCATGAAATAAAGGAATATGTGCATCTGGCTACAAACAAGATGAAGAAGCTGGCTGAAAAAACCAAGGAACTTCATAGAGCTTGGTTTTTCAGAGGCTTTGGACACAAATGAGTGATTCATTGGAAAGGATTATTTCAAAAAGAAGATGGAGGGTGCAAGGAAGATTGATTTGGACCAGTTTCCTCAAAACCCAGATGTGGTGAACTATTTGGATTCCATCAAACCACTAATAACCTTGAATGCAAAATTGACTGAAGAATTCAAGACAATTTCCAATTTCAATCATGAATTGTTAACAAATATTCAAGTCAAACAACATTAGTTAGAACAAATGATAATTACACCACTTGAAGAGTGGAAATTGCTAGAAAAGGTGATATAGTGAATTGATATTTGATAATATGAGTTTCCAAGTTCCAACTCAGCTCTATGTAGTGTTGTCTTTGAGCAAGAGTTTGCATTGGCAATTCCTCTATGTATTCCTTCATGTAAAAATCAATAAAAAAACTCAAATTCAGTAATGTGATGATGTTCAATTATCTATATTATTTATTTTATCATTTGAAGAAAAAGTCTAGTTTCAACTACTAGATACACATTAAAAGATTGTTGATGTTCATTATTGTATATGCTACTATTGTTAATATGTTATTAAGCATTGAGTTGAGTGATGAATCACTAAGTACATGTTTAAGTTTTAACATAATTAAAATATGAAATTATTAATAATATGTTAATTTAGTCATACAAACCTATGATTCCATCAAAGAATTTTAATTAATTCTTTGAATTAAAGTAGAGACAAAATCATACATTCAACCAAAATGATTGAATACCAATAGAAGGATCCTTGATCATTTTATTAATAATTCATATGATAAATACAGGATGAGAAAATTCATTCCAGAATATGCATTTTCTCATTCAAATTCCATCACTACTGTAAAACAATTATGCCTATTACAGACTTGAACTCATACCTAAGACTCAACACTAACTCTATTTATTTGTGCTTGAATTACAAAATTTTCTTTCATGAGTTCAAAAGATCTTTCAACCAAAGAACTATGCAATTGGCCTTGAATTTACTTTTATAAGAACAAGGGACCAAATAAGCTTCTGGCCAAATTACACATTTAATCACATTTACATTTGGCATAGATTTCAATTTCAATTTCAAAATGTCCTCAAAGGAAGATACATTTGCATTTCCAAATACAAGGGGAGAATTTCATATGATACAAAAACCATTTCCATTTGCTAGTGAAGATTCTCCCGCCTTCCAAAAGGCTCCTTTAGTCGATGCAAAGTAATCTTTTCCACAAGAAAACACTATAGTCCACATGCTTTAAAAACTTATAGAAGAAAAGAATAAAGTGAAAGAGAGAATAAACCAAATTCCACATTTGCAATCCTTGTCACCACATTTGAAACTAAGAAAGTGCAATATTTGAACATTGATATATTCAAGGCCTAATCTATACTCGTTCCAGGCCATGTATTGCACTTCCCTCCTAAAATTTGTTATTGCAGACCACCAACCAAAATTGATGTCACCCACTCCCACTTGCAGTAATTTATATGTCCAATATGTCAATATAGTTGGAATTCCATAATACAAACTCCTCTGTAGGCTAGTCAAATCCCATGATACCGTCTTCCTTTTTTTTGTATGGGCTATACCTAATTGCCACCAAATTTGTCTCCTTATCTCTTCAAGGAAAGCCTCTATATGCATGAGCCTGTCCATATTGTTCCTCAACATAACCAAATCCATTTCATCACTTTTTTTTTGGCTTGGGAAGTTATTGCTTGAGCTTCCTAGTCTTTCCACTCTTGTAGGGACTTAACTTCACCCTTCTCATTTAGAATGTCTAGAGGAATACCAAAATTCCAATCATCAAACTTCTTAACCAATTCTTTAATCTTCGCCTCTAAAGGATCAATGAAAATCAACCCGTGACAACCAATTATATTTGTTACAAATCTTAGGGTTAGAAGTATCTTTGGAGGCTTATTTTCATCATGAGAGGATGCAACATCCATATCCCTTAGCATTTGAGCTCTTGAAATCCATTTATCCATTAAAGGAATATCAATTTATTTATCTCTATTAAGTTTCTTAATGGCATCAAACATCAAAGCATAATTAGCATGAATACTAATTAATATTTTCTCTACCCCCTTATTCAAATGCTCAAGCATTGTTGTCACAATCTTTTCTCTATTAATGTTCTTGAGCTTTTCCATTAGCTCCTCCTTGGTAACTTCTTCAAATTGAGGGGCATATGATGATTCAAGAGCTGATTATGCCATTTGTACATCTTTAGTTCAATGGGGGTATTCTCCTCATGATTTTGAGGAGGAAAAATAATTAGGGAAGGAGGAGGAAAGATTGTAGCATGTCAAGTACCAGGCTGAAATTCTTGGACTTGTTGTTTCCACAGAGCTATTTTAGTTTGCATTTGATCCATCTTTTGTTGGCTCGAGTTGTACTCAACAAAAACCTCATTATATTTGGTTCTAAAACTATCCCTTTCCTTTATTAATGACTCAACTGTGGGTTTGATGAATTGTGCCACATTAACATTCATGGTTGTTGCCTCCAAGGAAGATGTATTTGAAACTCTTTTTATGATTAAGCCTCCTCTTACATCTGGGGCATGTTTTGCAACTTTAGGCTTTTTAGTGGTTGGGGATAAAGCCCAAATAGCAAGAGTGTCCCACTACTAACTAAAAGTTGACCCCTGTAAATCCAATGTGACTTCTTCTTTATTGTTAAAAATGGGGACATCTTGTCTTCTCACATTGTCAAAATCAATTGTTGATTCCAGGTCCCATTTTGGGAGTAATAACACTCCACTCTTTTTCACCAATGCCTTGCCCTCTTCTACAATTTTTTTTGAATGCTTGGCCCTCATTTCATCTTGGACCTAGGCATCAAAAATCTCTTTTGGCTTATGAGGGCTCCCACTTCTCCTTGTTTGCACCAATGTTGCATACTCACCCTTCATTGCTCTCCATACATATTCCTTAAAATCCTGTCTTAAAAAATTGAGCATCTTCCATAAAAATTTCACAGGCTTGGAATCTGATATCGTCAGAGTTATTTATTCCACTTAGGTTAGTTTTTGCTCAACCTAAGGCTCAAATTCTATGATATTATTTCCCCTTGAGGAGATGACATCCCCTGCATTATTTCCTCATCAATTATAGCAATTTCATCATCTAACTCCTCTGCAGGGTGGTCAACCAGACCAGAAGCTTCAACCTTTTGCTTCTTTATCGATGGGCATGTTTCCCTTGGAGGGGATGATTCTCTAATTGGAGAATTCAATTCAATTATTTCAAGGACATAAGAATTTTGTGGTGACAATGGAGGTAGTTGTTGATGTGGTGAAGGCACTTTTGACTCCCCAAATTGTGTAAGAGTAGCAACTGTTTGTTGCTTGCTTATTGTTCCTTTCCTCCTTGAATATATGTGTACCTTCTTGGAAGGCTACACAACTGACTCTCCCTCCATCATAGGGGCCTTCCCCTTATCTTGCACAACTTTTATCTCCTTTAATCTTTCCACTACTTTTTCAGAATTCTATATCACGACATCAATCTTTAAAATTGGGTCACTAATATCTGACAAAGCTTTAAAATCAGGCTCCTTAACCTTAATTTCTCTTTCCAATTTCACAAAAACACCCCACTTCTTCATTCAGTCAATCTGGACATCAAGATCAAAAATATTTCTAATGAGGTCATCAGGCATAGTGTGGGTGTGAACATACCAACCTCCCCTATTTCTCTTCATTAGAAAAACTATGAATCCTTTAGGGTCATATGTCTTGTATGGCCAAATCCTAATATTGTAATGATTGAGATAGTGATCCACAATATTTTTCTATCCATGTGTAATCATGAAAAAATCAGCAAACATAGTGTATGTAGGGAAGAAAGTTCCCTTTCACTTCTCATCCAGGAAGAAATCATTTACATTCCCTAGCTGCCACATCACCTCCAAAAACCTAATCCTCAGAGGCACTTCCCTAGGGAGTATGTGGGGTATCAATTATGTTCCAAATACCCTTAGAACAATATAATTGTTATAAGGGATTACATCTCCCCAGTTGTGAGCAATATTCAAATTAGACCTCCTTTTAGCTAGCCTCAAAAAATCATGTAAATCCTTGAGGATCCTAGGTACACCCACCATTAGAACTTGTCTCAATTTGGTGGCAAAAAGATTTGAAGTAGTCACATATTCAATCTTTTGTTCATTCCTATCCAATATAGGGGTCTATGACTGCACCAGATCTTAATACCATCCACAACCTTAAGTTCCATCTCCTGACCAAAATAGTCTACACCTTTGAAAAGAAACATATGCATAAAGAGTGAAAACCACCAAAATTTGACACCAAGTTTCCCACCCTTCAAGGCCACCAATCCTTTGTGAATTTCCTCTGATATATAGGTTGAAAAACCATATAAGGTATTTATGTTAAGGTGTTGGATACTCGCAGCCATGTGCATATGGTCCATTGGCATGCTAGAGCCAAGATAAAACCCTAGAATTTGGCAGAGGGAGTAAAAGGTCTTTTGAAAATATGCTTGGAGATACTTAATAGGGAGGGGCTCAGCATTAGAGGGTCCCAAAGTAATCTTTCTTTTGTCGATTCCCTTCCCTACTAATATCAAAAAATTGGTCAACACTGACACCCTGAAGTTGTGTTTTACCCTTTTGTATTCCTCCCTCAACATCTGCTCATCAATCTTAACCATGTCACTGCTCCAAGTGTTCAACTTGAACACATATTCAACTTCTTCCTTATTAACCCATACTAGATTTTATCCATCATGACCTCTAACAACCCTAACCAGAGGGTCATAGTTCACAACAATTGATTTGAGAAGATCAACACCTATGAACATGTTGGGTACAACCAATGTAATCATGTCCAACCTCCAAGGTTTGCAGAAAGGGATACCAACATTCCTATTTCCAAACCATCCCTGGAAAAAATCCATCCAGAGTACAATAGGGAAACATCTTTAATTGTACAATAATAATTAGTGATTCCAAATTTAGTTCTAGGCCAAAGTACATACATTTTCCCTTTGATTGCTCAAAGGTTGAAGATACCAATTATTCGGTTAAGTCCTCTAACAGAGGTCTCATAGTAGGATTTGACTCAGAAGATTGGTCTTTTGACGCAAATGCTTTGACTTTGGGTGCCATAGTAACAGAGTTTGTGCAAACTATGGTTTACTACTCAGCAAATTGCAAGCTTACAACTAGGGTATGGGTTTATGCAAGGCAATAATAGGACTAAACAGGATAATCATTCAAATTGAATGTCAAACCTTAAAATAAATGCAATGAAACCTCAAACCAGAAACCCTAATTACAAAATGATAGAATGAGCACTTACAAAAAAATTTTAAACAACTGAGAAGTAGGATGGTAATTTTACTTACTGGTTTTGTAGACACTTGAAAACCCTAATTCTTGTCATTGAACGAGCTTGAAAATTTCAGTGAGAACTCCTTAGATGTGTTAAATGCTTTAACAGTTTGCAATTATACTTTAAAACAATTTTTATGGATTCAAAATATCCCAATTGAAAATTTGGTAGCTTTGCGTCATATATGCTATTATGGTTAGCTCGTATGAACTAGAACAACTGATATGGCTCATTTTCCCTCAATCATGAAGTTTGAATTTTAACCATCGATCTTGCAGTGATATGGCCCAATAGATGGCTCAAATTCAATCAAATATGTTTGAAAATATGACTACAAACAACTATCTCCATTGACCAACCAAAAAATGCCATGCATATTTATCTACATGTCACTCTGTGGGCTCCACCATCTCCACAAGCATTGAAATTGTCTATGTGTCAACCCCCTCGCTTCTCCTCTAGGTTCAAAGTATGTGCATCTTACAATAGTGGGGAGGTGGGGAACAACTAATATTTGTTTGTTAGAAACCATAGTAACTATTGATTTGAACACCTCTAGTCATCAGTGCCTTCGCGTAGTGGTAGGACCCACCAAAAGGGTGGCCAGGTGTTGCCTACCCACTATCCCATTGGATCCTTAATTTGATTATTTTAATCATGCAAGATGGAGGGGAACCAATAGAAAACAATCAATCGGACCCACCAAGCATAACAAAGGATTTTAATAAGTACGTGCACTTATTACATGACTTAAAAGGGACTGCATGCCTAGGTTTATAACATGAACGACATTGAGTGAATATTAAAACCCAAACTTAGGGAAAGGACAAGAATTAAAGAATTTTATGACCCACATAAGAAAAGGAAATATTTATAAGGATTCTATGGGTAGCAATCGGGAACACTAGGCTCAAGGGATTAGTGAGTAAATGGATGCAAAGGCATAAGATATGACTTAAGAGACTGGGAATGGGTAAAACCCGGTCAACTTCAAATTAGATTATTAGAATGTAGGTAAAAGGAAAAGACACCTAGGTTTTTTGAGAGGATTTAGAACACACATAAACCCTAGAACATAAGAATTACTAGAACCCTAAGCCTTATGACACATTCCAAATCAATAGAACACCCAGATCAAAAAGACAACCAAATTTAAGCATCTTTTGGGATGCCTACTATAAGCTATTTGATAGCACATATAGGATATTAGGAAATGTTGTAATTTTTCTCTATAATAACAAAAGATGACTCAAATACTTAAGTTTATTTCTTTAATTTTGAATATAATATTGACCTATCTTGCTCTCTAGTATTGTATTCCCTATCTTTTGACTCAAAATAACCAATGATTATTTATAAGTTATGGATGTTGAACTGTTAGCTTTTGTTCAAGAAATGGATTAATATTCCTTTCGGTTATTTATCAAAGATTGTGTGAATGGAAATGCAATAGGAATTTATAAGTAGTGTGATAAGTGTTGTTCTTTAAAAATGATGCAGAATCACATATCAAATTCAATGCCATGGAATACAATATAAAATATAAAATATCATAATTTCATGGAATACAATATAAAATATCATCAACTTTAGTTTGGAATATGATTCATGAAGTGCAATGATTCATAATTTCATGGAATACAATATAAAATAAGATCAAATATAGTTTGGAAAATGATTCATGAAGTGCAGCATAAATACCTAAAAGCTACTAATTCACTTCCATTTCCTAAATGGAGTCAGGGTCCTAAAACTGATGTTCAACTTGAGATAAAGTAAAAGAGTCGTCTTGATTCTAAGTCTAGTCTTCATTTTCTTATCTCAAATTCAACATTCATTGTGTCACTGTCATTTGTCCCATTGCCATTGCTAGTGCCACCAGTATCGGTGTTTAGAATTGGAGTGTTAAAAAACCCTCTTCTTTCATATATGGACCTCCAGATTGTGAGTTCCCTTTCAAAAGGAAATTCGTTGACATTATATGCAATTCCTTTCATTCTCAAGCAATTTTCCAAATTCTTTTCTAGTTTGTTTCTTAACTTTGATTTCAAAAACACCAATGAACTGAAAACTCTCTCATCCTCCACTAACCCCAATATCATTGTTTGAAATGAATCAACAAGTTTGAAATATTTTGATATCGAACCATGCAATATTTCACTTTGGCCTAAGTTTTTCCAAACCTTTGTTATTGATCCCAGTTCAAAGGACTTCTCCATGCCCATGGAATCATACTGGTCCATCATATTTCTTGAAAAATTCTTATATTGTTGTCTAAGCTTATCTGCATTTATAATTCCTTCTATTTTCTGCTCATTGTATGTTACACTTTTCAAAAATTGTTCATCAAGATATTTAATTTATCATGAAAATATTTTGGGCTATCTTGGTTTACCCAAAATTTAGGATACACAATACCCATGGCTTCAAGTATTTCATGTAGAGGGAATCTATCATAAATCTTTGAGGAAATAAATTTTGTAATTTCCTTCAAATTATCACTAAAAAATTTAACAATGTCGTTAAAATCTTCCTTTCTAATAGGTACTTCTCTGATAGAGTGCCTTGCTATCTTACAATGGTACATTGGTATCTCAAATTTGCATACATAGATACATAAGTTCTCACTTGCATTAAATAGTAAATAATTATTAGGCTTATTCAAATCAGTAATTTTCCTCCACATGAAATAATTTGGGATTTCTTTTGTTAGATCTAGATATACATGATCAAGGGCCATGCATGTATGTCTACGTAGTTTGGAATATTCATAAATATACATAGTTTTTTCTTGGAATTTCTTCACAAGATTGTTCATTTCATCTAGGATGGGGAGAAGACTAGCTAAAATCAAGAGTGTCTCTATATCGCTTAACCTATGTAAGAGGTCAAGAGCTTTGTCTACTATGTTGTGATGCTCGTACATTACTCCAATCAATGATTGATATTCTGAAATAACTCGTTGTGTTGGTCCATGTAGGGAGATCCATCTAGTATCAACATCCTTGAGAAGCTTGTTTCCTACTATTATTCCCTCAGAAAAAATTTCAAATTTCATGAAAAGTTTGGGACTTCGGAAAAAGTATGCGTAGAGCTTGTAGACTAGATTTTTAACTTTTGATACTGTAGGAAACATGCTTACAATTTTGAATGATAAATTCATTCTGTGGGCCATGAAGTGAATTCCAAGCATGTATTGTGCATAAGTAGTTTGTAACTTTGTGTAAACATCGCTCCTGTGAGCTTTCATCATTGCAACTCCATTAGCTCCTACACACACCAACTTTTTTGTAATTGTCAAGTCATACATACTTGCAATTTCATTCAAAGATTTCTTGACTAGCTCAAATAGATTTTGTGATGTTGAACTACCCTTCATTTTATGAACATAGAGAAGATGAGCTTGGTAGACATGTTTTATAGTATACACATGCATACAAACCCAAGAAGTATTATCTATCATAGTATTTTCATTTAAAGATAATGCAATGAAGTTTGGATCTTTTACTTGCTCCTTTAAATCTTACTTTTCCACTACAGCAAGATAGTTTTCCTATTCCCATCCAGCTTTTATTGACTAATGTGAGCTAGGAAAGTGAGGAACACCCAAAAAAAATAAAAATTTGAAATATCTAGGTAGTCTATCATAGGACACCCTCTAGAAAAAATATGAAAAACAACACTCATCTGAACAGTTTTTGACAAATGTGGTCCTTCCATTTCTTTTCCAAATTGAGCTAAACAATTGTACCTCGACATGCAGCAAGCTTCAACATTATTTGCTTATACTCTTCATATTCTATAGCATACTTAACGTGAAGACATTCTTGCTTTAATTTCCATTGTATGACTGATTGTTCCTTTGTGTCTATGATTTATTTTTCATAAACTTTACCGATATGCTTTTGTATAGTATCAAGCTTTAGCTGTAACTTCTTGTCTCATTTACAATTCCAACTACAAATCATACACATGCATTCTGTTTCAATTTCATCTTTTTTTTCTTTCCCCATTTGTATAATGAATGGGTACTTTGACAAACAACCAAGTTAAAAATTCCTTGTTATTTCCCACTCACGTCCCACTTTCGATTTGCCTTTTCTTTTCTTACTACCAACATCATCTTGATCCAAGTTAATTATCTCATTCTAGCTAACCAAGGTATCCCTTGGAACATCTTCTATGGTATTTTCATTCTCATTTGACTCATTTAACTCAATGAAAATCTCACCTTGACCTTCCGATGGTGGTGAGGTATTCTGAATTCCTTCTTCATTAATATTTGGTGGAAGAGTTGATGATGTAGCTCCATCTTGATCTAATGGATTAGAAGCATTGCCAATTCCAAAGTAAGACTATATGGTACCTCTATGTTTTGATAATTTTGATGGCCTCGCAATTTGTTCACCATTTTGAGGAGTCTTACCTTTGTTGCACTTGTTGCTTGACATATTGATCTCTCACTTCAAATAAAAGATGGAAAAAAATGTCTTCTTGTTTAAGAAGGAAAAATAACATAGATCCCATTCCCTACTCAATATCATCTTTAAGATTGAAGCAAGAATGGAAAAGAGATAAAGAAATATTATAACACTATGAATAAATGATCACTCACCTTTAAGTTTAGGTTTTCATTGACTTTCTATTCGTTATGCAGGAATGCCTATGTTGTAATTTTGTAACTTGCTTATGATCAACTTAAGGTTCCAAGTCTAAATTTTGAATCAAGAATTGAACAAAATGTTTAAGAATAAATGACAGTTTTGATTGTATTTATATCAATCCATATTTGGTGAATTTCGTGGGATTTTTAAATGGTATGTTAAAAATTTGGTGAATCTTGTGTGATTATACAATGATAAGTTGTAATTTTCAAGGTGATTATGGCCCTATGAATAGCATGGAGGTGTCATGGTATTTGGCGAAATGTGTCCTCAAATGTAATTATTTTTTAATGTTATTGGCAAAATAGGTCCTCATAAGGAACTATTTGTAAATTTTAATTGGAAAAATGGGTCCTCACAAGCAACTATATTTAAATTTTAATTGGCGAAATGGGTCTTGATACAATGTTGTTTTAATAGTATTGGTGAATATGTAGGTGTTTTATTACATGCTTATGAGATTCGTAGGTGAAAACATTAATCGGTCCATTTGAAATGGGTAGTTTGTTATGTTTGTTATAGCTAATTTATTACTTAAATATGCCTCGTAAAAATAATTGATGGTGAATGGACATGCATTGGACTGATAATTCATAAAATCTAAGCAATTTGGCCAACTTATTGGGTGTGATTAATTCACCAATTTTGACTTGGGAAATATGTAAAATTCGCCAATTGGTGAAGATTCATCACTAAAGTGTTCCTTGATGATGGTGATTAAGTATGAGGGGAATAGTTAGAATGATTATGGATGATTAGGATGATTAATATGAGATGATTTGGAGGATTAGGAATGATAAGGATGAGATTATTGGGATGAATTGGGATGTTTTGGAGATGATGTACCACGTGTATCTTTACTTTGAGGAAACCTAGACTTAAGAAAGAAAAAATAAAATCTTTGTTTAGCTTTTAAAATATTTTTACTTTTTTTTGTCTTTTTGAGTTTTCTATTTTTTTTATGATTAAGAATGAAAATGCACAAGGAAATAATGAAAAAAATAAAAAATACTATGGTTCAATTTGGATAAGTTTCCCCTTTTGGCTTAAAGTGGGGAAGGTGATCTAAACATTCAAGCACATAAGACACATGAAAAATCCTAGCTCAAGTGGGATTATCAATCCTTGTAGGAACAAGGCACCACAAGAAGAGATGGCCAAAAATTCTCAACTAGGCTTTACAAGCTCAACTAGCCCAGGTATCCTCTATATATCACAAGGGTATATGAGGCCTAATATTTAGATGAAAGGAAATACATCCAAAAAGTTGGGAGGAGAGGGTAACCCACTCTCCAGCTTCAATTATCTAAGGTATGAAGTTCTTAGAGGCTTAGCCCATATTCACAATATTTCACTTCTAAGGGAGGGGTGAACCCACAAAAGTGGTTTACAATTGGAGTGAGGAAGGAAAAGTTGAAAAAACTGAACCCATGCCAAAAAGTTTCATTTTTTTGGGTTCAAGCAAACTAATAGGTTCGAATGAACCAAAATAGGGTTCGCTAGAACCTGGGTTCGAGCGAACCCATTCAATGTAAGTTCCCACCATCCCACCAAAAAAAAAAATGAAAACCCATTTTTGAAAGGGAGTTCAAATGAACCCTAGTTCGCTCGAACCCCCCTGGTTTGAGCGAACCCCCCTTTCCCACCTTTTTGCTCTCTAGCACTAAAAAAATTAGAAGTTTTTCCCTTCGAAGTTCAGGTTGAGGATGAAAATGGAGGATACTTCACAAACCCAATTGGAATTAGGTAGTCCTCATAATGAGATATCCAACGACTATAATTTTAATATGCTTTGGTTTTATTATGTATTTGTTTTTTTAGTTTTATTAAACATAGGTTTTTCACCAAAAATCAAGCTCTTTGTCCTGCACATGTGGAAAAATAGCAGATTATCAAAAAAAAAAAAAGAAAAAATATGAGTGCACCAGATATTGAAGTCCTTGATCCAACAAAAAAAACTAAGTTTCGATACATACAAAAAGATACGTGTTATATGGTCCACCTATGTCTAAATTGTAATTGGTTTGACTTCGAAACTTGATTAAAGAAAAAATATTCAATAAAAAACTATCTAACCAATTAGAAGCACTAGATATTAGAGTTAAAAATATAAATTTGAAAGAATTAGAATTTTATCCTTCATGGAAAAAAAAGTTATGCATTATACAGTGAGTGTCACTCCTTAAAAATGTTGTTTTATGAAAAAAACTAGTTTTTGAAGGAGATGGAAAAAGAACTGCAATCTAATTCTAAAAATTTGAAAAAAAATATATTTAGAATCTATAGAAAAAATGTCACAAATCACTAGTTTGTGTCATCTTCAAATTCCTCATGGTTGAGCCACTATAGGTGCGTGAAAGTGAAGATTTAATTAGAAAAAAATATTTCAGTGTCCATTTTGGCCAAAAATTGTAAACCAGTATTGTGGGATCACCGAGAGGTATCTTTCAATTCACCTCCCACTCTTTATACTCCACTAGAACACGAGAGTTGAGATCTTCCCCTAGGGTATGATGAAATCCATAGGAAGACCCCCTATAAAAAACAAGATCACATATTTTTTATCCTCAATATCACACTAGGGTGTAAGAGGAGAGCATGTGTAAGTGATTCTTGGGGATTAAAAGATACTTGTTTATTTTAAATCCCAAATCCAATTATGAAAGGAAAATTTTAAGCCCAATTTCAAATGTGATAAAAACACACCAAATATAATATTTTAAAGAAAAAACTAATGATACCAATAAATTCCTTTTATAATATATTTAAAAAAATTGCTAAAAAATGATTTTGTATGAAGAAGTTATGAGCATTTGAAGATTGAGAAAAAGGGTTGAATTTGACTAAGTGCACCTAATTCTTGGATAATCATCTAGAAAATATTTATGCACCATAGGAAAGAGCTTTGAACAAGATTTCCAACACCTTTTGAACTTTAAAAATTTGATAAATGAGGCAAAATTTATGCTTGTTTTTATAACACTGCTCCTTTAGGGTTTGCATAGGAACATAGGTAGCATTTTATGAAATATAGGCATGGTTTTGAGAAATGCATACACCTTTTTGTGAAATTCAGGCATGGATTTATGAAATGGAAGCATAAATTTATGAAATAAATGCATGTTTTTATAGAGGCATTTAGAAAATAATTTATATAAAAGTGTAGGTGTATTTTTTCACAATGGAAGCATCAAAAGTCACCACAAAAGTGTAGTTTTATCAAACATAAGCACCAAAAGTCACAATAAAAGTGTGGGATTGTTGAACAGAAGTGTTGAGTCATAGATTTGAGTTTCTAACATTGTTTCTTATAACAAAGGTGTTGAAATTTGTGATGGAATGGGTTTGTCAAAAAAAATCAATAAATCATAGAGTCAAGTGCTAGGCATGATTTATTAGAAAAAAGGCGTCAAAAGTTGAAAAAAGAATGGGTTTAAAAAAATGGAAGTGTTGAATCACAAAGCCAAGCACCGGGTGCAGTTTCTTAGAATGAAGGCATCAAAATTTGCGATGGAAGCATGGGTTTGTCAAACAAAAGCACTAAATCACAAAGTCAAG
Source organism: Sequoia sempervirens (assembly GCA_007258455.2). NCBI lineage: Eukaryota > Viridiplantae > Streptophyta > Pinopsida > Cupressales > Cupressaceae > Sequoia > Sequoia sempervirens. The sequence goes on from VDFB02379711.1 coordinate 160,783,817, forward strand.
TGCGAAATCATAACATGCAACTAAGAACTCACCAAAAACTCATAAGGAAAAGCATTATATGTAAGGATTCACATTGGGTTCACCACAATTTATTCCATACAAATGATATAAATGAAATATGCATCAAATATAGCTTAGATCAAACCAAATACATGTAAACCTCATAAAAATCAAGTTTATTATGTTGATGGATTGATAGCTTGGATGTGGTTGCTCATGATTTCTATAGAATAATGGTATGATCAAGATGATTAAATATAAATTTTGGTAGCATAACAGTAGCAAAAGATTAGATTGATAAAAATGGGATGGGAGGCCATTTATAGAAATTCCATGAGAGAAATCAAGGGCTAAGATGGATTGGGTGATGGATGGATAAGATTGTTTAAGGATTAGGTTTGGGATCAAATTTGTAGTCATGTGATAACTTGTGCCACATGAGGGATAAAAACTAGGTTTAGGATGTGCATTAGCACAAAATTCTTATGGGAATGGATAGGATTAAGAGGTGAGATTGAAATGAATGGATGAGATGGAAAGTTAGTTTGAATTTTTGGAAGTGTTGTGAAAGGGACACTTGTCACATGATGAAAATTTTAGATTATGATCCATGTGAACAAGTTTAAGGACTAGGATTAAATGGACAAGGATTGAGGAAAGAGGTGAAATTAAATAATGGAGGAAAAGGTATGACCTAATGTTAAGGTTTTGGCCTTATGAACATAAAGAGGGCTCAAAAATAAAAATATTTTTTTCTTTGATCATAACACATGGGTTTTTCAAATTTAAAATTATATATTGGAATTTAGTAGGAATCTGAGAAGTCAACCACCCTTAATATCACAAATTATTGACATAGAAATTTTAATAATAGATGGCTTGGCACTCATAAGTTATTCAAATAATTTATGTGCAAGTTTTGATGGCAGTAGAGAAGCTGGAGCTTAATAACATTTCATTCATTGAGCCATATATATCTATTTTGTAGGCTTGCATTTTGTAGCATAGTATATTTGGGTTTTATAGCTTTGGGTGTATTGAGTCATTAATTAACTAAAATATATCTTTAAATAGCTAGGAGTGTTAAAGCATCCAATGCCTTCATTAGATTGCATTACATCATGTATATTAGTTTGTATGCTCAAGAGGGGATTTCAACAATGGAATGGTCATTATAATTGGTATAGCTTATGCTTGGACTTTATCATCCCTTTGTGATCCATTGATATTCTCACATTGAAGATGATGCAAGAGAATTTGAAATATAAGGTCATCTTATAAATCTACAAGATTCTTTTAACATAAGTTCTATTTAAAGGTTATGAAACTACTTGGTGATGGGTCATGGATGCAACTCATCACCTCTAGGTCAATCACAAGATTTGGTACACATAATAAGATATGGTGACAAGGTAAATTAGTCTAATAGTGAATACATTAGTATTTTTAAGAAGATTACTTTTATCTCCATGGGAAATTTAACTTCAATTTGAAATTCCATTTTGTCTTATACTATCATGCACCTAGGTGAAAGCTTTCAATTTTTACTTCTGCTATATGTCTTCAATTTTTCTCACCAAGTGCATGCTCCACAATATGAATCTGATCCTTGACTTTGTGGTATGCATTTTACCTTATAAGTTTTGCATTTCATAACTGACTTTAGACTTGATTTTGAATGTTCACTTTTCCTTTGCCAGGTGTGCACCAATGACTGCATTTGTGTGGTTTTTGAAACCTTAGCACATTCCCTTTATAGATTACACCACTCTATATTTGTTGCATATTTAGGATTGAGACAATAGTGGTGGAACTAATTAAAAAATATGTTGGAATATATGCTCCAACAAAAGTGTAAAGGTTTCAATAAAGGTTGCATGTTAGTTAGTCATTCTAGCTTGTTGTCAATCTTTTTATTTAGGTGTCAAATGTGTTATCTATTTTCCAGGAAGACTGTTGAGTCTTCTACACCTATAAAATTGCAACTTGTTGATGAATAAATCAATTTTTCTATTTTGTTATATGCTATTATGCTCTCTTTCCTTCTCTATTATTATTTTTTAATTTGGTATCAGAGCTAATGGGAGGTTGTGTTGCTATTGTTGAAGAACCACTAGATGATAGTGGTGATGACTTCATTGAATATGAGCCACTTGTTCTATTTTTAAGAGGCCAACACTTTGAAGATAGTAATATATGCAATATAGGATAGATAGATGCTCAATAGTTTGAGATGCTAGTGGATCAAAGAAACTATAACTCATTGGGGTTATGAGACATACATGTGAGGATTGGTGTCTAATGTTTTAGGGAGATCTAAAATTTGGAACTTCAATAGTATACCTTTATGAGGGTGATGAGACACTTTAAGTGCAAATGGTGTCCAATGATGTTGGGAACTTGGATTATAACTAGGTGACTATGTAAACAAAGATTTTGGCACCTGATGCTTTATAGACCTTCTAGGATTTTTTCACCTAAAGGATAAAGATTGGGGCCAAAATGCAATGTAAACATTCAAAGATTAATGTGATGTGAGTGTAATTTTGCCTAGATGAGATAACCTAAATTCATAAAATGAACAAATGCTATTGAATATGAATGAAAAACTAAGAAATGTGAAGTGCTGGAAAACATGGTGTTGTATGCAAAAATGAACTAGAAACATAAAAAATTGAAACATAACTTAATGAAACTGATTGGGGTGCACTTGGAAACTAAAAGAAGATATGGGAAGGTTATGGAATGCTACATAATTCACTATTGAAGCCCAACGGGACTCATTCGCCATAGATGGCAAGTTAGTTCTATTTCTGGTAAAATCTACCAGAACAGGTTTTGGGATGCTGGGAGCACAGAACTTCAGAAAACTATTTTTCCAGCCTAGAAATGATCATTCGCCACAGATGGTGAATCAGTCCACCTACAAATTTTTGAAAAGTCAAAGGTCGACTATGTCGGTCCTGGTTTGCACTTTTTTGCCTGACAGTTTGCCGGATCTGAATCTAGAAAATCTAACGGGAAAGTGGTCTCCAAGCTTCAAATAGGGTTGTGTTGAATTTGATGACTTTGATGACTTTTCAACACCTTTTTTACACCTTTCTCCTTAACAAATCTATCTACAAGACTTGCAAACACACATGAAAAGAGGGGAAAGAGGGTTAAGGGTTAGAGTATAGGGGTTTTCCTTGGTCAAACCCCACTTTGGTAATTAAACCATTGATAATGAAATGAAATAAGGAAGGAATGATGAACAAATAACATGCAAATGTCATAAACTCACCAAACCCTTGGTGTTGAAGTTTGAAGATATGTCAATGGTTGCTCCAAGATGCTTGAAAATTGCTTGATTGAGTGATGAAAATGCTAAAATTCTTGATAGTTATGATGCATGGATGAAATAAGTTGATTGGGGGTTAAAATGAATAGAAAATCATGTACTTATACAAAGTTATGCCCTAATTTCCCAAAAATACATCACAGGCTGACCTTAGGTCTTTAGGAATAAAAACCCACAAGTAATTTAAGTTTATTTTATTTTTGTGTCAAGAGGGACTCATTTGCTCCTAGTGGTGAATGGGGCCCACTCAAAGCATGTGAATAGGTGTCAAAAATTATATTGTATTAAATGATTTTTTTGGGTTTACATTCAAAAATACACTTAATTAAGGCCTGTAAATGCATGAAAGGGCTAAATAAAGCATAAGAAAGGTGTATTTGGTGATTCAACAAGTCTAGAAAAGCATGAAAGTTAGTTACAAGACTTTACAAAACTTTAAATAAGACTTGGTAAGTGATAAAAAGGGGGTATGTAGGTGAATTATAATAAGAGTCTAGAAAAGTGTGAAAATGTCCCACAACACTTCACAACACCTTTACAAGACATCATAAAGTCTTAATGATTCATAAAGATTCAAGACCTAATGTGAATGTGTGGGCCACATTGCAACATTAAATCAAGAGAAAATCAAGCTAAATAAGCACAAGGAGGGAAAAAACAAGAAAAAGTAAAAGGGTTACTCTTTTCATGTCCACAGTTAGCCCCCACTTTAGTGAGAGGATGAACTTTCTTCAAACTCACACTAAAGTAGTCAGACACACAATCAATAGGGGTTTGAATTCACTAATGCTTGATGAGATGAGACAACATCAATCAAGATGGATGATCAAGCCCCCAGGATCAAGATCCCAGGGAAAACCAATCATAAGCACAAATGAACACACATGAAAGTGATTAAGGAATGAAGGAAAGTCGAATCAAGCTTTGATCATCTGTCCAACTCATTTTGGATTAGATCTAGGCTTGTTTGTTTGGAAAATGGATATTCACTCTAGGGTGATGGAACTCATGGCTGACCACCAGGTGAGAAACATACACTCATGCAGTGCTGCCACAATAGTGGTTTACAATTTCTGGGAGGAACTAATTTTTGCTGAAATCAAATATTTTTAGAAAATATAATGATTTAAGCCTTGAAAATTTCCATTTAAAGAATTCCAATTGAAGAGGGTTTGATCAAACTACCTTAAATCAAACCCCCTTGGATAGAACCCCGCTAGATTTAAACTATACCTATAACAAAGTCTCCTTTACACCTATCAAAATGCTGACAAAAAACAACTTTTGATTTATCTTTTGGGGGATCAAATGAATTCATTTAATTTATTTTTTTGCAAGTATGTAGCCCTTATTATAATCTTCCCAAAAAAGTATAATTTTAAATAAATTTAATTTGATTATTATATTTATTTTTTATTTCTCGTGAATGTAGATTTTTCGCCGAAAATCAAGCTCTCTGTTCTGCACATGTGGAAAAATAGGAGATTATTAAAAATAAAAAATAAAAAAAATTAGTGCACCAGATATTGATGTCCTTGATCCAACAAAGAAATAAAATTTGAATTTCGATACATACAAAAAACGTTATGCGTTATATGGTCACGCTATGTCTGAATTATAATTGGTTTGAATTTGAAACTTGATTAAAGAAAAAATATTCAATAAAAAACTATCTAACCAAGTGGAAGCACTAGATATCAGAGTTGCAAATCTAAATTCGAAAGAATTATAATTTTATCCTTCATGGAAAAAATTTATCCATTATACGGTGAGCGTCACTTTTTAAAAATGTTGTTTTCTGAAAAAAATTAGTTTTCGAGGGAGATGGAAAAATAAGTGCAATCTTATTCCAAAATTTTTGAAAAAAATATATTTAGAATCTATAGACAAAATTTCACGAAACTCTAGTTTGCATCATCTTCAAATTCCTCATGGTTTAGCTGCTATAGGTGCCTAAAAGTGAAGATTTAGTTAAAAAAAATATTTCAGTGTCAAGTTTGGCCAAAAATTGTAAACCACTATTGTGGGATCACCCTTGGTATGTACTCACAAACACAAAAGTGGCTATGGGGAAATTCATGCCTAGGAATGGGCTTCACGCTCAACCATACTAAAGTTATACCTCCTGATAACTTTAATAAGGACCACAAAAGACAATGTCATTTTGTGCTTCATGAGACAAGAAAAGCTTTGTATGCTTAGAACTCATGGAAAAATGCAATGGCACCATAGGCATGCAAGTTGTGTTATGAAAAGTGTCCATGTAAATGAAAATGCAACATGCAAAAGAAATGTTCAAAGGAGTCTTTCTTGGTTCATGCAAGGTCTATAACTTAGGGAACATTGTGTCTAATGTCTCCAAGAGAGGACCAATCAAAGAATATAATATTTACAACTTAGGGGATGTAGTGCATCACATCAGGACACTAAGATGAATGTAATATGCTAAGAGAGATCATACTCATGAAAGACATCATACCCAATGTCATCCACAAAGCAAAAAATGTATTGTATAAAGTAACAAGGCTGCACTAAGAAACAAGAAAAAGAAAAAAAAGTAAAATGAATAATTCTAATGTATGCCCCCTCTTTAAAGGAATTTCTACACACCGTTCTGTGAGCAATTAATTTAAAGTAGTGAATGAAAAATGCAAAAAGAAACAAGAAATGAGAGCCAACTTGGAAATCCCCTATGCCAAGTCATACATTTCTGAGTAAGGTTGTGTCATGCAAATGAAAAAGGAACAAATGAAATAGGGGTTTCCCCCCAAAAGGAACACACCAAACACATAAGGGATCTATGGATTTGAGGTCAGTATGTTCATTGTTGCAATGTTTTGATTAAAGAGCTTGGAACTTTCATCATTCCCCAAATACACATAGAACTGGAAGAATGACACAAAGAGAGGGAAAATAAAAGAAAAATAAAAATCCATTTTGGGTTAACATGGAAGAGACACAAGATGTCTCAACGCTTTGCATCATCCCCAAAAGGAAAACAAAAAGGTGAACGAAAATGGAAAAGCTTTTGGGTCAACATGAGAGAAATTTTGGTCTCAATACCTTGAGTCATTCCCAAAAGGAAAACACAAAACAAAAGAGAAAAAGATAAATATAAAGATATTTTGGGTCAACATAGAAGAGACATAGGGCCTCTCAACGCTTTGTGTCATCCCCAAAAAGAAAATACAAAACAAAAGCAAAAAAGGAAAATACAAAAGATCTTTTGGGTCAACATGGAAGAGACATAGGGCTTCTCAACTCTTTGCATCATCCCCAAAAGGAAAATGAAAAACAAAAGAGAGAAAGGAAAGCAAACACAATGTATGACATATAGAAGAATGAAGGTACACATAGAATAATGTTACAAAGAGAGGAAAAAACCAAACGTCACATTATGGGGGAACTCAATACGCACATACAAACTCAAAAGAGAAAGAAAATAAGAGAAAAATGTAAAATGCTAGCAAGGTGAATGCAAGTCAACCCTCTAACAAGTCATCCACCTCCCAATCATGTTCGAAAGGTGGAAAAATTGCTAGAGGGAAAAGAAGAAGGGCCAAACTAGGTGAAGTTCCATGTTCTACACTTGTTGTAGGAGATTTGTCATGTAGGCTCATGGAAGAGAAAAATAATGTATTCAATCATTATACACCTCTTCATCAATTTTAGTGATCTCATCATCATCATCATCTAGATTAATCACAACTAGAGGACGAATGAAAATGTCCAATGATGGGTGTATTATGAGTTGTGGTTGTTGTATTGGATCATTTTGTTGTGATTGAGGAGGTGGATCGTCATGCATTTCTTTTTTCATGTGCGAATTTTCATTTTCTTTGTTTTCTTTGTTTTGTAATGTGGGAGCAAGGAGACGATGTTGATGCCTATGCTCCCTAGCTCCTCTATTTCTTTTGATTCTATTTTGAAGTTGTGTGGGTGTAAGAGAAGGTTGATCCACCATATGATCTTTTTCTTCCATAAGGGGATGAACAGAAGGAACCATAGGAGGTGGGTCAATCACTTTCTCTTTCACTTTATAAACTTGATTTATATGAGGATGAAAGATGGGGTTGTTATCATTATCATGTGGTCATTTGGATGATTTGGGGGAAGTTGTAGGTTTTGGTTGAGTTTGATGGGTTGGTTCTTCTCTGGGTTGCAATGTTGTTTCATCTAGGATAGGAGTGTCAGAAGTGGATGGGGATATGTTGTGGAGGGACACTTTGGAAATTTTCTTTGCTTTAAACTTTTGGTAGGAAATGAAAAAGAAGTCTTTGCAAGGTGTGATAGGTTACAGGGGCTCGAGCCAAAAGGCTTCTAAGGAGAAATTTCCTTTAGAATACAAAGGATTAAAGCCACTATGGTGAATAGGGAATATGTCATTGTCAAGCGAAAAATTTAAATATTTGTGTATGACTGAAGGGACAACCTTCATCGAGCGAAGCTATGGATGGCCTAGCTACAATCGAAATGGATCCAATTTTGGAATGATAGAGAATGTAACATACACTATCTTAGGTCCTATCTATAATGTAAGAACGATCGATCCTATCATAGGGCAAGAAAAACCATTATGTTTTTTGATCAATGCTCCCTGTTTGTCATAATCATCTTGATAAAGATCATGTAACACCAAAACTTCCTCAGTGATCACATTCTCGCTAGAGGTGGGATCTATGAGTATCCCATTAGTTGGTTTATCATAAATACAGATGGCTATGTAAAAAGGACCATCGGGAAGATTAAGAAGAATATCCTTAGAAGAAAAAGTAATATCAAGAGATTTCTTAGGTTGGCCCTTACCATTTCCTATATAGGATCAATAGTAGTGGTATGTGGAATAGGATCAGGATGTTCATTAGTTGTATGAACATTCATGACATCATTGGTTTGGGTTTCACTAGCTTTGACGAATGACACATTATGTTTAGGCTTCAGATTGGTAAAAATTTGCAAATTTTATTAGGTGGGGCAACAGATGTATTTCCTTTAATGTTAACATTTGAAATGGATAGATGGCTAAAATTAATGAGGTCTTGCACTATTTGTTTGAGATGCTTGCAATATTCTATGTCATGTCCATTTTTTCTATGATAATGGCAATAAGCATTAGGTTGAAAGGTTGGAGGAAAAGGCTTACTAGGATCCATTAGTTTAATAGTAGGTAAAGAAATCATTTGTTGTTATATAAGTTGGGACATGGTGTTATGGAGAGTGTCTGGTAATGGTGTAAACTATCATTTTAGATCTCCATAAGTAAAAGGTATCATGGCTTTAGCAACTATTACTTGGTTGTTGATGAGTTGAGGTGGTTTTTGAGGAGGGGGGTTGAATTGTAAGAACCCTTTGTTTGGTTTTTGAAATGGTTGTGAATTGTTTGAAGTGTTAGATTCAAATATTTTAGTTCAGTTAGTAGTGGACTTGGAATCATGACTACTAATAAAATTGTGATATTCACAAAGGGATGTACATAAGTGCATGAAAGAGGGAAATTTTATCATGGCCAATTTATCTTGAATTTGACTTTGAAAATTTTCAATGAACATCTTTTGGAGATGTAGATCAGGAATCTTGACATCAAGTTGGGCATAAAGTGATTGATAGCGTGAGATGAAATCAGTTACCTTTTCATCCATATTTTTTTTTCATCCCATTAAATCAACCAATGTCTTCTTTGGAGTCATATGCACTTGAAAATGACTTATAAATGCATCAATGAGTTCATTGAATGAACGAATTTAATTATTTGGTAAGGATGAAAACCACTCTAAGGAAGTGTCTTTTAAAGTCCTAGGAAATAGTTTGGCCAACAATTTATCATCAAGGACAAATTCACTACTTAAGGTTGTGTAAGCATTAACATGATTAGTAGGATTGAACATTCCCCCATACTTCTCAAATAGAGGCATTTTTATTCCTTGTGGAATCAATGTTCTTAGGATTTCCAAAGATAATGGACTACTTCGAACATAATAGGTGGGTGGTCCATTTTTATTGTGACTTATGGTGGATATTTGTTGTTGCATGGAGGAGACGGTTTAAAAAAGTTGCTTGATGAGAGGGTCTGTGTAAGTGGTATGAGGTGGAAGAGAAAGTGGTGATGAAGTGTATGTAGTGGTAGGGCAAGTGAATGGAATATTAATAGATGGTATGGTGGAAGAGGAGAGAACATTTGATGCCACATAAGAATTAGGAATGCTAGCAAGAATAGTCAAGGAAGGAATCACATTGCTAACCTGTTGCATTGTGGTTGTGACTTGGGGAGTGGTATAGGTAGGTATAGATGCTACTGTGGAAGGAGGAGCAATGTTAAAGTCCTCCTTGACTAACCATAGTGTTGGTTGGTTGAGATGTACTAGAGGTGGAAGGAATATGTTTATGGTATATCTCAACAATTTGTTTCATAATGTCTAAGCCTTCATTACATTCAAGCAGGCGATGGATTTTTTCTATCACATGAATGGCAGTGGTTGAAATGTTTTCAAGACACATGTTTTGTTGTAAATGTGCTAAGTCCTCATGAATTTTAATGATCTTTTCTTCGGAATGTGATCATTTTTTTTGTCAACTTGCATGTTATGGGAAGGAAAATCATTACTAAAGGTTGGATCCATGCCTAATGCACTATTTTCAACACTAGGAGTAGTAGCTCGAGACAACCCAAGGTCCATAACAAGTGTGTTATCGTGAGATTCCATGAGTCGTGAACTTTTTCTCACTAAAGTATTATCAATAGGGCACCAAACACTCATACAAGGGCTACTAAAGGCGGGGTGGATGGAAATGAAATGCAAACTAGGAGCAATAAAATGCTAATAATAGAAAATATAGAAACTGTAATAGAGATGTAATAGTAGAAAAAAGAAATACAGACAATGCCCAGAAAATACCAGAAAATGCAGTGCAGAATGTGCAATTAGACTAATTTGCCCAAGGTGGAAAATGAGTCCAGGGATGAATTTTTTTTTAGTTTTTTCAGAAATTTTAAATGCAATTTGATGTTTTTCAGATTGTCCTATGCAAAATTATGATGCAAATGCATAATTTTAGTGTTTTTAAATGAGTGGAGACACAAAAATGAAAACTATATAATCTTTTCACTAATGTAATTTTGAAAACCATAGGATACAAAACAATGCAAACCCCAATGCAATGTTAATGCAAACTAAACCTAGGATGAAAATGCATTTGAAATCAAAAGTTAAAATGTTCTAAAGTTAGGTTCACCAAAATGTAAACAAATATTTTGGCACCTGAATGCTTTATAGTCCTTCTAGGGTTTTTCACCGAAAAGGATAAAGATTGGGGCCAAAATGCAATATAAACATTCAAAGATTAATGTGATATGGATGTAATGTGCCTATATGAGATGATATAAATGCAGAAAATGAACAAAAGCTATTGAATATGAATGAAAAACTAAAAAATATGAAGTGCTGGAAAACACAGTGTTGTATGCAAAAATGAACTAGAAACATAAACAAATTGAAACAAAACTTAATGGAACTGATCGGGGTGCACCTGGAAACTGAAAGTAGATATGGGAAGGTTCTAGAATATTGTAGAATTCATTTTTGAATCCCATTGGGACTCATTTTCTACAGATGGAAAATTAGTCATGTTTCTAGTAAAATCTGTTGGAATAGGTTTCGGGATGCCGGGAACACAAAACTTCAGAAAAATATTTTTCTAGCCTAGTAGTGGGACTCATTCACCACATATGGAAAATTAGTCCACCTATAGATTTTTGAAAATTCAAAGGTCAACTCTGTGGGTCCTAGTCTACACTTTTCTGCTTGACAACTTGTTGGATCTTAATCTAGAAAATTCTACGTGAAAGTGGTCTCCAAGCCTCAAATAGGGTTATGTTGACTTTGATGACTTTACAACATCTTTTTGACACCTTTCTCCTTTACAAATCTTCCTACAAGACCTGCAAACCCTCATGTAAAGAGCGGGAAAAGGGTTAAGGGTTAGAGTATAGGGGTTTTCCTTGGTCAAACCCCACTTTGGTAATTACACCCTTGATAATAAAATGAAATAAAGAAGGAATGATGAACAAATAACATGAAAATTTCATAAAATCACTAAACCCTTGGTGTTGAAGTCTGAAGATATGTCAATGGCTACTCTAAGATGCTTGATAATTGCTTGATTGAGTGATGAAAATGCTAAAATTCTTGAATGTCATGATGCATGGATGAACCAAGTTGATTGGTGGTTAAAATGAATAGAAAATCATGTATTTATACACAATTATGCCCTAATTTCTTGAAAATACAACATCACAGGACGACCTTAGGTCTTTAGGAATAAAAACCCGCAAGTAATTTAAGTTTATTTTGATTTTTGTGCTAAGAGGGACTCATTCACCCCTAGTGGAAAATGGGTCCCACTCAAGGCATGTGAATGGGTGCCAAAAAATATATTGTATTAAATGATATTTGTCTGGTTTACATTAAAAAATACACTTAATTAAGGCATGTAAGTGCATAAAGGGGAAAAATAAAGCATAAGAAAGGTGTATTTGGTGATGACAAGTCTAGAAAAGTGTGAAATTGAGTTACAAGACTTTACAACACTTTAAAATAAGACTTGGTAAGTGATAAAAAGGGGGTATGTAGGTGAATTATAATAAGAAGAGTCTAGAAAAGTGTGAAAATGTCCCACAACACTTCACAACACCTTTACAAAACATCATAAAGTCTTAATGATTTATAAAGATTCAAGACCTAATGTGAATGTGTGGGCCACATTACAACATTAAATCAAGGAAAAATCAAGCCAAATAAGCACAAGGAGGGACAAAACAAGAAAAAATAAAAGGGTTACTTTTTCTGTGTCCACAGACTATACTTGGGATCATCTTGAAAAATTCTTACTGATCCAAGAACTATTTTCAAAGAACAAATTCTACATAATTTTTTTCTTATTGTTTTTTTATTATTTAGTCTAATGGTGTAGTGTTAAGAGGGGGTGTTGGAATATACACTCCAACATAAGTGTAGAGATGTCAATAAAGGTTGCATGTTAGTTAGTCATTCTAGTTTGTTCTCAACCATTCCATTTTTCTATCAATCATTTCAATTAGGTGTCAAATGTATTAGATATTTTTAGGAAGACTATTGAGTCTTCTACACCTATAAAATAGTAGCTTGCCAATGAATAAATCAAGTTTTTTTGTTTTTTTTATCTTTCATTCTACTCTATGTTCCTCTATTCTCTTTTTTAATTATATATAAGGATAAAACCATGTCACACAACATAAAGTGAAAACTTATCTTATTTTTATGGGGAAAAAAATTTAATGCAACAAGACCCATCATCTACAATATTTTGAGAAAGGGTGAGAAATTATCTGAATGGTGGTCACTTATGCCTACAAAACTGACCATTTCCTACTATAGCTTAGTCTGAGTGCTTTCCAATTCCTCTATTTTATTCTCCAACTTCAAATCCAAATTACCCTTCAACCATTTCTATTGTTCCATCCCCGCTTGAACCAACCTCTACTAATAACACCCACAAATTTATATTTATATCAAGGTTTTTCCACCATTCCTCTTCTTCCCTTCATTATCAGTATTGCCATGTAGGTATGATCCGTGTGTTTTTCTAACACTAAGAACATACATCACATTTTTTTTTGTATTTCAAGACATATCCTTTCATATATTATGTTGTATTCTTTCATATCTCTTATGATTTTAGTATATTCATATCTACATTGAGATCTTTTCATCTATCTTTTTGTATGTTTCATAAAATAATTTATTAGAGAAGAATCTCATCACAATTTATATATTATAGTGATATTCTAATTTTGAATCTTTTCATGGAGGGAAGAGTATAAATATATCATTTTTATATAAATATAAAAAATGGATTGAGTAGGTAAATTTTTATAGTCATGTAAATACAAACACAATGAAAAATTGTGTCAAAACTCTTAATTATACTTATCAAATATCACTTGAAAAGAATGATTAGAATTTTATAACCTCCTCTAATATCATATTAGAATTTAAGATGCTAGGATACTAATTATTACAATAAAAATATAAAATAAATATCATAAAAAAATATACAAGTATAGATTTTACACATTACACTTGAGATATACATGGGGAAAACCCTTTTAGGTAGAAAACCTCAGAAAACCTCATTTTATTAAAAAAATTACACAAAAAGTCCATTAAAAATTAGATTGAATTTGGGAACGCTCCTCCACATACTCCCACATGATCAATAATATCTCTTGTGAATAGTGATAGAATTCGGTATAAATCTCTAAATTCACTACCTCTTAAATGAGAGAGAACATCCTTAAATATAGGAGAAAGGGTGTAAAAATACCTAAAGTTTTATTATTCATACCTATTCAATAACCACCATTCATAAATAATTAATAATATAATAGCATTAGACTATAACTATTTTAAATGGGATATTCTTAATAAAGCATATAAATGTTGTAAGGGTATGCCCCATAGTAACACTATGTTATAACACTAACCATTTTTTTTTTGTCATGGATATAATGATATGGGATATGGTTGAATTACAATTCTTTGTTGATTAAAATTGTGTCAATGATCTAGATTGTAGGATGTTCAAAATTAGTTGTATTTACTTTGTTTGGAGGAATAATTAGTTGGATAAGCAAATGAAAAGCAACAATCATGTTTTCCACTATAAATAATTATGAGGCAATATGGTTAGGATATTATTTATAGGAATTGTATTTCAGTGTAATTAGTTAAGGATTGGATATGATAGTTAGAGCATCACATGTTTGGCTAAAGCCACAATTTATTGAATGCTTGCACAAAACATATTATTGTGTGATATCAATTTGTTTATGAAATGGTTGAGGGTGATAGATTCATATTACATAAAGTGGAGACCTTGGAGAAATTTTTAGATTCCTTTACTAAGAAAATAAGCTTGATGAAGTTAAATTGGTGTAGGGAGGACTTGGGCCTCATATATTATAGAAATTGATTTGATATTGTTGTGATAATTTAATGTTACTCCCTTTTATGTATTGCAATGTTTTTGAAAAGTGGGATAATTTTGGGTTAAGGTGTCTCAATATTGCAATCCTATTTTCATGTCTTGATATTTTATAAGTTATTTTATGTTTTAAGTCCTTTCTCTCCACTTAGGAAAGCTTGCATCCCATTTTGGAGTGGCATAATTTTTTTAGTCTAGTGGATTTTTTCTCACATGAGGATGTAGGTCTCCCACATTGTTTTTGTTTTATTGGGACATGTTTCAAAATCTTGGAAGGTGTGTAAGAGAATTTTGACTAGTTTTCATAGGGATTAGTTATGTCATAATTTTGACATCTAAGAGCATGTATGAGAAAGGTTATATTGGAATATTGACTAGCCTTATCATAGCATTAGACACTTGTCATTAAGAATCTAATACATAGAAAATAAGGACAAATTAGACACCTAAGTTTGGATAGTCAAATATTATATGTTTTTAATAGCTTGTTGCATCCTATACCAAGGGAGGCATTGGGTTTTGATTCCAACAAACTTGGGTTTCATACATGCCTTGGGCTTGTAAATGGTTTTTAAAATCATCCCATGGTATCATATTTAATTATTTTATAAATTGGAGCTTGGTTTAAGAGGTTGAACAAGTTATTTTACAAGTTTTAGTAGTAACAAAATGTCACAATAATTCAAAGATAGAAGGTGTATTGATGTAGTTCACATTTAAATAATTAATATAATATTTGGATTTGGGTGTGTATTTTTTCTCACAAGGATTTCTCCATTGTACTATAGTAAATTGTATACCCTTTACAATTTCACACTATGTTTGCATCCCCTTAATTAATTGGACTTAATTAAGCCTCTAATTGACCAAATTATGCATTCCAAAGACTTATTATTCCTATTTTTTGAAAGGGAAACATATATAACAATTTCCAACATTAATTAAATCACCTTGGAAATTGAATGTCTTGGACTTAGGTCCTAGGACCCGTTCACCCAAGGGTGAATGGGTCCCTTTTAAGTCCTAGGACCCAATTTTTAATATTTTTTGGTAGCATTTTAATGATTCAAATTCAAGTTTCAAGTGTCGGCTTTTAGAATCTAATTTTTGGGAAATTAGATAAACATTTATAACTACATAGTATTTTATCATTTAGAATCTAACTAGCAATAACACACTTTATGAGAGAAATCATATAGCAAATATTATTGTCAAGAGCATTAAAGAGCATATTTATCGGCCATCTAGAGCATCAATCAAATTCATATCATCATGTCAAAGTTCATGTGTGTTCATGTCATGTTTTGGAGCTAACATTATGATGTAGGTTTGAAGAATTCAAGCATCAATCAATCAATACAATTCATGCAAGATCCAAGCCTTAGAGTGGTATGTTTGACTTTAGTCCTCTAAGGATAGCCATTAAAGGTTTGGTGAGTTGTAACAAGATTTGTTCATTCATCAATTCCTTCATTTTGTCATTATTTCATTATCAAGGTTTAATTACCAAACATGGGGTTTGACTAAGGAAAACCTCCATTCACCCAAAAACAAGCATATTTACTTCTCTCTTTGTATGTGTGTATGTACAGGTGAAATGTAACACCCCTCCATTTTGGATGTTTGGATCAACAGTGTTTTCTTTGTAATGCTTTGTTCTGTTTATGCTGTGACTTTGGAATTTGGCTACTTTTTATCGCAATTGATTAGACAATTTGAATGTTATATTTTAATGTGATGTTATTTTATTCTGATGTTATCTTTATGGCATGTTTTGGATTAACTTAGAATATATTTGATTTAACAATGTTTTATGCTGTTGATCATATCATTGATGTTAGAATCGTCAATTAGTAATTGTGTATTGGTGAAGGGGACGCGATTGTATCACTCGCTTACGAGTGCCCTACGATTCTGAGATTTCCTCTTCACGGTGTGTTTGATCATATTATATATATATATATATATATGCATGTTGATGTACTCTTTGTTTGCAGGTTGATAGGTACATGACATTGAATCCACCTGGTTCACAGGTTTGAGCATGTCCATTGACCAACATAAATCAATTGGGAGATAGTAGCTAGGTTTTCCGTACCAAGTCGTCACCTAGTCATAATGTGTCATCGGGTTGTCATCGGGTTTAGTTGTTTTAATTTGGTTCATTTCACCTTGAGTATTTATTTAATTTCATATTATAGAGGTTATTAAATGGCTTGTATAGTTAAATTGATGATTAAATGTATTTAGTTGCAATGTTGAAATGCTATTTATTTTATTGATTGATTTGATTTAATTAATAAAATTAGATTGAGTTTATTGATTAATTAGATTAATGGTGATATATTAAATGAGATAGTTGTTTTGGCATTATTTTATATTAAGATTTAATTAAAATAAAAGTAGAAATCATGTTTGGATAGTTAGAGTTAAATTAAAATAAATAAATAAATAAATGTAAATGTGTTTTTAATTTCACTTTTGAAAATTATTGATAAAGTAAATTATTTGCAAAATTTGTATTCTTTTGTTTTAAACAATTTTGAAAAATGCATGAGATTTGAATTAGAAAGTAAAAATTTGTTTTAAATTTTAAAAAATGGAAATATTTCCAAATTGTTCAATAAATTTAGTTGGTGGGGATATTTTAGGGGTTTGACCAATTTGGGGAAAAACTCTATTTTAGTAAATAGAATTTCATATAATTTTCAATTTTGCAATTTGGAGAAGGAGGTTTTTGGCTATGGCTTTGCTTGAATTTGTGAAGGAGATTGAAATTCTTGCTTCAGCTAGATTCAAAAGAGGAATTGAAAACACCATTGTTAAATTCTTCAAGCTTTGGAGAAAAACCAGGTTCCCTCTTTGATTTTATTTTGTTTTCTTTCATTTTGAAATGAGTTTCAATATGTGTTATGTTGTTGAAAAAATCCTTGAACTGCTGTTTGGAATTTCAATTAAAACCCATGAGAATTTGTTTTAAAACTAACAATAAAAATTTGGAAGGATTCAAATGAAAAGTTTTAACTTCTCTGTCAATTTGGGGAAAACCTAGAAATTCATACCATGAGATGGTGCTTAAAATAATTCTTCTTAATTTCCTCTTCATGAAAATTAGCTCAATCTCACTGTAAATGGAGAGTTTCATATATATATATGCATACATATATTAAATTTAAATTTTGTTTGTTATATTCTGGAAATTTCTATTAAAAAAAAAAAGATTGTCTATTAAAATGTTCTTTTGGGAAATTTTTTCCCAAAATACAGGGGTTTGTATTTATTTTTTTGAGAATATATATAAATGAAAAAAAAAGTTTGTTAATAAAATAATTAATGGGGGGGGGTCGGGACTGTCCCCCACAGCCGGCCCCCATGAGGGAGGCACTAGCTGTGGAGGCAGCTAGCTAGCACTGCCTCCACAGGCAGTGACTCCCCCAAAGGGGAGGGGGCGTCTCCTGTTTGGAGGCTACGCAACAACCTTTGGTTGCCTTTTTTTATTTTTATTTTAAATTTATTTTGTATTTTATATAATATAAATTTTTATATTTATATTATGTATTTTATATAATATATATTATATAAAAATATATATGTATATATATTTATTTATATATATATATGTGTTTTTTTTTAATGTTTTAAAAAATATATATATAAAATATATATATATAATAAATATTTGTGTGTATATTTCTTGAATAATTAATTATTAAATTGGAAAGTAAATTTAATAATTGAGGATTTAGATGGATTTCTGAATTAAATAATTAAATAATTTGTAATGTGGAATTTTTAATTGATTGATTTTAAGATATTTATATATATTTAAAAAATAATTATGTATTTAAATATATTGTTTTTTGAAATGGTTATTCTATGTTAAGAGATGTACAAATTGATATTATATTCAAATGATTTAGTTAAGGATTTAATTTTGATAATTATGAATAATCAGAAAACCTTGAAATATAAAAATATTATTTTAGAGGCATATGTTAAAATGATGTTTTAATATTTAAAATAGGAATTTGAAATGATTATCTCATTTGTATAGATGAAATGAAGTTGATGTTTAATCAAACGTTTTTATTTAAAAAGATTGTTTTTAATCATTTAGTATGATTGAGCAAATGAAATTAGATTATTAGTTTAAATTCCTTAACGTTGCAATGAAGTTTATTACTTGTGGGTATGTGCTAGTAATGTTAAATAATTAATTGGCTACATGCATTATGTCGATGTTTGGCTTGGGTTTAGGAAACCCGAACATTAGTTTATTGAGTTGTCAAAAATGCTTTGAAATGATGTTTTTGATCATTTTCTCTTTGTTGGGAAATTGAGTCATTGGTTATGTGAGTCTTCCAGAGGTTCCTAGGGGATAGGGGTTATCGTATTACGATGTCAACTATTTGTAATTTTTCCTTGGGTAGTGCATTTTGAGGTATTCTGTTAATGTACCCAGTTTTCATGAACAGGAATGGTTTGTGCCCTCTTTGAGTTTAGGAGTGGTTTTGGTGGTCTGTGCCTCCTTTGGAAGGAGTGGACTTTGTATTTCATATTCCTCCAAGTGGTTGGAGTGGGTTTTGTTATATGTTTCCTCCTTGGGTTAGAGAGGTCATCTTATTAAGTTTACCCATTGGATTGTGGTTTTGTACCATGGTTGTGTTGTCGATAGGAGAGTGGCTCTTTGTGGGGGTCCGACACACAAAGGGGCACCAGGGTAACTCACCTAGGGTTTAATCAAGTGATAATTTAAAATAACTAATGGGGAACTTTCACACTAATAAAGATAATGAATTCCTCTCTCAGGAAGCATGTGTTTGTTAAGGCTCAAGATGAGATGAGACACATAGTTTTGCATGAGGGTCCAGCGGCCAGTAGAGGCAAGCCAGGGTAACCCAAGATGGCGGTCTGGTAGCCTAGGAAGGTTGAGCTAGGGTAAGTCATAGCAATTTATGTATGACACTCTACCTATGTCAATAGTCAGTCAGTTATTGTGTGGCGTATAGGTGATGTACATGATCATTGTCCTCTGGAAGCATTGTAACTTTGTGTTAGGTGATATTGTGCTTGTAGTTGTTTCAGTTCAGTGATGTTTTAACCTGTGTCTAGAGGTAGATGGTCTTGTATGGGAATTCCTTGTTACTATCTCCTAGCATGGGGGGTGAACCTTAGGGTATCACATGGTTGGGTGGAACATGCACCTTAATCCGTTGGGTTGTCTTCTTGTTCGTGTGGACGAGATTTCCAGTTGGAGAGCTCGTGGGTTCCAGTATCTTTTCATGATTTATTCATCTTAGTTAATATTATAATTTTATTACCCCTCGTTGTTATCGAGGTGGAATTTGTAATATGAAATCTTGCTTTTGGATTTATCTCATTCGGGGAATGAGTGTTGTAATCATGTTGTAAATTATTGTTATCTGGAATCAAGTGGTATCTCATATTCTTTGATGTAAATTATTATGTATGGAATGTATGTGTACTTATTTGTTAAGTAATTAAATGTTATGGTTATAATTCATGTTTCTTGTTTGGGTTTAAGTAACCCAGTCTTGTAACCTTAGGGGATTGGTTGGCAATGGTTAGTGAACTTGTTGGTTAATTGTTCTTATTTTTCTTAATAAAAAACAAAATTAGTTCATTTGTGTAGTAAATTGCAACTTCGGGCCCTAGGGTTGCGTGGCGGGGCATTGCATGAAAAAAGATTGAAATTTGATCAAAGGAGCAATTTTTCAAAGTTGCATAAGTTTTCATCATTATTGTCAAGCTAAAAAAACTCAAGTGTGGATTTTATTTCCAGCTTTCTGAGAGTCAAACCTGGAGAAATTAGAAGCTTAGATCTAAGATCAAAGGACTATTAAAACTAATTTTGGACCCTTGCACTAAGACCCATTCTCCCCTAGGTGAATGAGTCCTGCTACAAGCCCTAAAACCCAGTTTTTATCATAGATGCACACTATCAGGTCCTCAGATCTCCCTGTAAGCTGTTTTTTTTCTATTATCATATGACTTCATATTTCAAGTATTAGGTCACTATTGTCACATGAAATTACACCCTACCGAACACAGGGTTCAAAATTTCAATGACATAATGGAAATGACCTCAAGGTGTGGGACCTTGTGCATATGAGGTTGAATATCCAAAGAAGGTTGACTTCCTCTTTCAATCCAAGTGTGATGTGTTGGTCTAACCCAACACATAAAAATCTATCACTAGCCTACTCTAACAACTCACAAGGGAAAATGGTTAGAAGGAATGTATGATAGGGAAATGGGAAGTGGTACACCAAGATGAAAATTTATTTCTTCTTTACTTCAAATTGCTCAATACATTAATAAACCTACTCAGCCATGGAGGTAAAGAAACCTAGTCAAACATGTAAGAAATAACTGTTATGATAGCTATATTTCATTAATAAAAGGCATAAAACCATATTTTACAATGGTAGAAGTTAGAATACAATGTACCTACAAAGGAAAATTATGAGAGGAGCCCAAAAGAAGAACACATAAAAATAATACAAGTGTTGATTTTATAGATCAAGTATAACTTGGATGAATGCAACTTAAACCCTAACCCAACTAGGGTTAGCAATCAAAGGAGATCTGATCAAGGAAAGATCTATTCATGAAATCCACATTGAAAGCAGAGCTTGGAGAAACCAAGACTTGCATGCCATACCAAAAAATGAATGTTTTCTTGAAAGTACCTACAAATCCGCCCATAAAATAAAGGATATGAGCATGGATCTGTCAGAATGGACAAAACAGTAGCAATAAATGAGTATGGGTGCCACAAAATCCACTTGCAGAAGTTAGGGGGAGCAACAAATGATATCCTTGAAGTCCATAAATCAAAACAGGTTGATCAAACTAGTAGCTTGAGCATTAATGTCATCGCCCAAAAAACATGCTAAATCCATGGAAGGTCGAGAAGTCATGCTCAAAATAAAACCTTTGATGTGCATTTAATGGTCTAGAGGTTTGAAAAGGAAACCTTCATCAGAGATCAGGCGTCGAGCCTACTTCATACTTATGCTTCATCTTGACATCAGATCGTTGGAGATCGGGCTTTGGGAGTACCGCTTACAACATGTTGAAGGAAGGAAGAAAGAAGGAAGATGAAGGAGGGAACCACGAAGTCCATAAAGGTCACCCTTTTTGGGCTTTAGATGTTAGGAAGGAGGATTATGCTGTAAGACCCCTCTTTGCATTAGATTAATACTAGACTTAATTTGTTATATGTCCCCATAAATAGGTGGTAAGTTGCACTAAAGGCAATAAATAATGTGATTGTCTAACCATATTCTTGTATTTCATCTTGACATTTGTTTCATTTCCATTGTTGTGAAGGTCCTATGGACTCGTAAATTGGGAATATTAATCAAAGTTGTAAATGGAATTGTTGTGCAATTAAATCTTATTTCAGCTATCAAATTAATGTGGTATATAATTGTTCTTATGATTGCATTGGTAATATGTAGGAAAGAAGAGCACCAATACAAGAAGGGAAAATTGTTGAGAGAAAATTCAAAGACATCTCTTGAGGATATGAATTTGACCCTTTTTATTTTGGGCTTAGAAAGAAATAGAGTTAATGTGTTGGAAGACTAAGATTGGGAAGGTTGATATTATAAAGGTTAATTTACTTTGATTGTAAAAGTAATTAATTTTGAGTCATGTGAGGGTAAGTAAGGCTAAGGTTTAAAAACCCTTGTCTAAGTTTAAAATTCGGATGAATATTTGAATGAGCTTTTAAAGAGGGTTGTTCATCAATTTCCTTGGTTGGGATGGAAAAATAAACCCCCTAGGGTCTGTACCATAGTGGTAGGGGTCAAATGGGCATGCAATGGGGCCCCAAGGACATGATTTGACTCTTTAAAAGTCCTCATAATGAGGAGTTACGAATTTGGAAGGGAGAATGGGTGTGAAATGATTGAGGGGTTGTCCAAGTGCATGTTTCCCTCTTTAATGAGGAAAGACCCTCATTGATGGATGAAGGTACACTTCACACCTCCCCATTCAAGTTGGAAAGTCCTATATATCTTGGAGAGGAAGGAAGAGTGGGGTGTTACCCACTTCTCCTTTTAGAGAACTTAGTGAAGATGGTAGTAAGAATGAGAAGATGAGGAGAGGATCCTTTTTGGGGAGATAGTGATTGGCTTGGAGAGGAAAGGAGGAAATAGTTGAGTCCCCTCCTAAAGAAAAAAGATAAGTTTTTTTTTCTTCCCATTTCCATTTCCCTTTGTTTATTGTTGTAGGAAATGTCATATTGTATGGATCATAGTCAGAAGTAGAAAATAGAAAGCTTAGATGTAGGATATTTGTGCTCTGCTATTCTTATCCCTTTGTAAGAAAATATATGTATTTGAAAATACTTCATTCATCATCTTGGAGATGAAAGAAATACTTGCTCGGGGGTATGGCTAGAGTCCACAAGGCTCCATGATGCCATTACGGTAGGGTGGAGAACAAGCCTGGTTTAGTTGTATGTCATACATTGTATCTCTTTAAATTGGTTTGTAATATGGAAAGTTAGTAGATTGTTGTAACATGAAAGGAATTGAAAAAGGAAAGGTTAACTTGTTTGGCATGTAAACTCCTCATTTTCTTTTCCTTCCAATAATAAATGCAATGTTGCAAGTTTAAAGATATGAGTTTTGCATCTATTCAAAGAGAGAATGAAAAAAGAAAGAGAAATTAGTGTTCATTGTTATGTCCCCTTGTCTCCTCTTAATTACATTCTTAAAAAAAAAGCTTGGAAAAAAATATAAGTTCAGTTATTGACATACATGTTTATGGGTTTGGTTAACTATTGTACGTTTAAGGTTTACATGAATAAAATGAAGCATAAGTAAGAATATGGTAACCCCTTGTTTAAAAAGAAACCATGATAAAGTATTATTAAGTTTTGTATAAACACTTTTTGAAATATTATGTATTACGAAAGTCTACAGAAATATGTGTTGTATTTACTTTCCTTTTTCTACTTGCAATAAAACAAAACTTTGTTCAATGTGGATTATTTTTATCCTAAAACTATCCTTTGGAATAGTGCTTGAAAGAAAATGTATAAATTGCTTCAAATTTCTGCATAGTTTAGTTGTACTTGTATATATACACTGCCCCTTACACTATCAATAAAGTAGATAGATGTAGCATCTAAAATCTGCAAGTAGAGAAAAGGAAATGCATTACAAATATTGTCTTTGTGTTACCTATTACAATAACATGATTTTTTTTTACCAGAGGAGTGAATAAATGGAAATAGAGTAGGATTTGAATGGTCTATGTTTAGTAAGATTAAAACTCACATGCCTGGACACTTCTATGTGCAAAGATGTAAGTCTCTATTCAAGATTAAAATAAACAAATGAACACGACAAAACAATGAAAGATAGTTAACAGTAATAAAAGAATGAAAAGAATGATAGTTTTTTTTATGTGTGAGTTAGCCTGAGAGGGGGCGGGTTGGTCTGCTAGCAAGGAAAAGAGAATATCTCTCAGATGGCATAATCATTCAATTTATTGTTCCCCTCACACAACAAATCATGTGCTTCAGCTTTCCCACACTCCCTTCACCCATGTTGCCTTCATCTCCATTTCTTGGCTCAACTGCTAATGGAGTCTGGCTACTTTATTAGTTGGCAAGTGGAAATTTTTTTTTTTTAAGCCCCAATGGCCAGGACAAAACCCAACACATATAATGATTTTCCTCATGCTACAGACGTCGGTGAGCAATGCAACAAAAATAAAGAAGAGATGAACAACAACGTTTGTATTCCTCTTCTTTATTTCATTCCCACCAACCTTGCCTCAATAATTTATATAAGAGGAGGTATCAGGAAATCTTCAATTAATTACAGGGAAAGTATGTGAGATAGTAATAGCATTGTAAATATTATGCCAGTAAATTAAGATGTATCTCCAAAAAGATCATCTAATTGTTAGGGCGTTAATACTGAACTATCAAGCTATCAGTATTGAATGCAAGTGCTATCAAAAAAGGGGACAATCAATAATCCATTGTAATGCATTCCAACATCACATCGCCCATCCAATCTTGTCGCTGTCATATCTTCAACAAATAATTTTGGCAGTGTGGGTGCGGCTAGCAGTTAAGGCTATGGTTGTAGGTGGGTGATTCAAAAAATTTAATGCATACTTTGGCTTAGGTAGCACCTCTGTTGATCAAAATAATAGCAACAAGTGGC
This sequence comes from Sequoia sempervirens, assembly GCA_007258455.2. Lineage (NCBI taxonomy): Eukaryota > Viridiplantae > Streptophyta > Pinopsida > Cupressales > Cupressaceae > Sequoia > Sequoia sempervirens. The sequence continues at coordinate 160,808,393 of VDFB02379711.1, forward strand.
ACTCATTTGCTGACAAGTGTGAGGTTCCATTATTATCTGACGGTATTAATTATTTTTCATTTATATATTGTCAGTTAAACATTATTAATATGGTGTAAATCTAGTAATAAATCGATAGTAACTATATTGTAAACCAATATTAGTGCTTCTTCTTTTTTGGTTTTTTTTTTAGATTTATAATTTCCCTCTTACTCATTTGAAATGAATGTCAAAATAAATTCCATTCAGGATTCTTTTAATACATTAGGCTTACAGGTCGCTGCTAAGTAGAGTATGAGGTTAAAAGATAACATTATTATTAAAAAAAATTAATCATAATAATAATAATAAGGAATTTTGTTGGTGGGGTGCTTAGTAATATTTTTTTCAATATAAAATAATGTCGAGTGAAGCAAAATTATTATAAGTATTTCACCAATCAATATAATAAAATTTGTAATAATAACATTGATTTTTTATTAACACCCATTTAAATAGCATTGCTAACAATGGATGGAAATTATAAAAGCATAAATTTAATTAGTTTTGGTATTGATAGAGACATTAGTAGTTATGTTGAGTGGAAAATAATACTCATAACCAATTTATGTTGAGTTGGTAGGAAAATATAATAAATGATAATTCAAGACCTCTTTGCAATGAAAACTAAAATTGGGCACACCAGATTATGGCACATCAACCAATTTGTGAGTATGTAATGCCGTCAAAAACTAAATAAAAGTAAAGATAATTTTTGTCCAGGCATAATCTTGGTAAATAAATCATTCACATGCAACACAAAAGTTTAAATGTTGGAGTTATTAATAATTTTGGTTAAGGCTTGAAAGATTAAGAATAAAAATGAAAATTGCTATTATTATTCCTAAAGTTGGAGGTAATAATACTAGTCAAATAATGCTACAAAGTTATATAAATAAGGTTAATTATAAGGAGGTAAATTAATATTGATATCTACGGTTAGCATTACAATCACTAACTTCGGGTGATTTAAATGGGGAGTTAGTAGTGATAACAATAAAGTTGTAGGTAATGTTGTTGTCAATATGGTAAATTTTGGATTGAAAATGACATCAATAATAATAGTAATATGAATGTGATAGAACAATAGTAATAATAATTTAAAATAGTGTATTAAAATATTGGCCAACAATATTAATAATCACAATATAAATATAAATACTATTATTGTATTGATGAGGTTTAAATAGAGATTAAAATGGCAACAACAATGCCTTCACTATATATATATATATAGTGAATGAGATGGAAAATTAACAGTGATCTAATATATAGGATAATTAATTTTAATTTTAATTAAAAATTTTGATTAACGTTGATGAAAATGTATTAAATAGTATTACTAAAATGATAATATTATTAGCATTTTAAAAATGAAAAAATAAATAATAATGAAAAAAAAATGAAAATGATATTGATATTAATATTAAAGATAATATTAATATTAATAGATAATAAAAATTCTAAAACTAGTGATAATATTGGTGTTTCATAGAATTGATATAGAATTTAACCCATGACATAAGTTTAATATTGCTATTATTGAGAGTAACATTTTTGTTTAAAAATGTAGAAATTTACTAATGACATAATAACTAGTTAAATGGTAAATTTAGATAACTATTGAAGTTACCATTGGGAAAACATTGATAAATTTAAATAATATTAATTGAAAAATTAAATACTATTATTAGATGTTGAGTGATGCGTAGCATGGATTGGATAATTTACAAATAATAATTAGTAAAATGATCAGTAGTATACATTAAAAAAGGGGGTAAAGAGAAGGTAGTTTTAGAACAATTATTGGAAAGTACAAATATCCTTGTTGAGTAAATATTTCTTAAAAGAAGATAGAAATTTGACCTCATATCATAACATAGAAATGAGGTTGACTCATGTAAACAATTAATAACCAAAGGTAAATTTGATGTTAGTAATACAAAGGTTAATAAAATTATGATTTATATTAATATATAGGTTATAACTAAGATGTAACATAAATAAAATAATATTATAATAGGGAAAATGATATTGTAGTATAGACAATAATAAGAGGTTTGTTTCCATACTTATCAAATAAGATAATTGTCACTGTATCTCCTTCAAATTATTTATGTTGATAAAGGGGTATAGAATTATATTATTGTTAAACCTTAACCTTCCTAAACTCGTCTCAACCAATCCAAGGAGGGTATGATTAACTAATTGCATAGTTGACCCTTGCACTTGCTTTAAGAGATAATTTCACAAAGGTGTACAACTAATAACATGATTAGTGTTACACCTCAAACCATTTAAAGTGCTAATTAGTTTAATTGATGGTCTTGTTATTTATAAAAAAAAATTGTTGCATTTTTTTTCTAGAAAAAACTATGGGCATGACACTTGGTATTAGAGCCAGGTTGCAACACTGGGTACTCTGGAAATAATATGGGTCTTAGCTAATGTGTATGTGGCCATCAAGTGAATTTCATTGCAAGTATTAAGTTTCAAAATTTCTTCGACCTAATAAATTTGGAGGGTCTATCTTGTGTGGAAACATTGGAATCTACTTGCAATTAACCATCTTTATTAAAATTTATAAAGATATGTGTTAGCAAAAGATTATCCTTTTTAAGTATTTAATTAATGTTAAGTAACTCTAAAGAACTTAAGCTTTCAAATGCAAAACCTTGAAAAATATTATGATTATGCAAGTGATGTGCATGTTAGAATATGTGTTAGTCCATCTAATAAGAGTTATCGAACCTATCATCATTTGACACTCCCCCTTTGAACTTTAAAAAGGTGTATATTGTTTGTTAAATATGGTTATTAGGGATTTTAAGGAGTTAGTGAAATAATATGATTGACTTCAATATCTATGATTAAAGGAACCTAAATTTGTTCACCAAAAAGAAAATTAAGGATGTTGATAGGGAAGTTAAATTATTTAAAATATTGTGGATGGTAAAGTATAACCTTGAATAATTAAATAAACTATTGTTGATTATATATTTCAAATTTTAAAAAGAAACCATTTCTTTCAAACTTAGAAAAAAATGTAAGGGACTACTTAGAGACTATTTATTGATTCCTCCTAGTGAACCTTAGGTAAGGTTTAATTTTTTTTTTAAAATGAAAGTGGGGTTAATGTCTAAATTGGAGGCAACATGATAACTCAAACCAAGAAGGTTGTACTAGAATTTTCTAAATGTTCTCGAGCAACCTTAAGACGAAGGATTGATTTACCTATAAATATTCCTAGCATGTTCCAAACCCTAGTTGTAGAATAAGTTTTTCGTAAGCATCATTTATGAATAAACTATATGTTCAACAAAGAGTACCACACTGGAAATCTCATAACTTTCATCATGTATACATTTCAAACACATCTAGTGTTAATTAGAGGATGGATAAGGAGGAAATTAAGGATGCAACTTGGAAGTACATGATCCTTGGTTCTATGTGGTGATATCTAGGAGCAACTTAAGGATGTGATGGAATTGATCTTGCACCCATACCTCGGACATCAGTGATGCATAAGCATCTTAAAACTCATTTAAATCATGATTCAACATAAGAAAGAGTCCCACTATTGAATGTTTGAGATTCTAAGGTGAGTCAACTAATGGCTGGTAGATAAGATTACATGATTTTGAACATCAACTAATGTTTGAAAACTTACGTTGCATAGTAAACCCTATTAGAAAAAGGGTCAAAACTAGATGTTATCTAGAATTGAAAGGTGAAACTAAAAAAGTTAATTAAGCACTTTTGTAAGTAAACAGTGACTTAGTAAACTTAATGTAACTATAACAAATACCAAGCTCTTATGTCCTATTGTTTAAAGATTAAATAGCAAACAAAACATGATTTCTATGATGCAAGTCAAAGGTGAAGGTATATAAAGATACAATTAAGATAAGCTTGTTAAAGACAAACAAATATGATGTTTAAATCACCCCCTATAATAATTAAATATTTGTGAAGAGACATTTTCAAAATGAGAATTTGGAGTTAAAATGTCATCTAGAGCTCATGTTATTACTACTCCCTTATAAATGAGTTAAGAACTAAAGACTTGTTGTTGCCCAAATAAGAAAAGATGCATGTCTTATATAGGAAGTAATAACACACTTAATTGTGTGTTGACCTTGAAGGTTGTGTGCATGTCATAAGGATTGAATAATCAATTGTATGAAGTTGTAAATTGATTAATGAATTATGTGTGACTCACAGTGTATTATGTTAAAATATATAGGTAAGGGACACTAAATTAGACTTGTAAAACTTCCAACAAATGTTGTGTATTCTATACCATTGACTATATTTACTCTTTGAGGGAAGAAAATTTACACCCAAATGTAAGGGAGAAAACTTCAAAGTAGGTAAAAAATTTAAGATTTTTACTCATTGTGCATCTTGCGAGGTTAGATGGAACTATGATTGTAAAATGATGATTATGATAATATGATTGCATGGTTCAACCTTAGATACCAAAATGCAAGATTTGTAAAAGGATATTAATAAGTTGTGAGAACTACTATTCCATTAGTTGTCATGTGTTTTATGCATTGAGTCCACTTTTTTGTCTCATATTATGATGTTTCAAATGAAAATGGTTAATTTTCTTCCTTATTAAGTAGGAAAATTTCTTTAGCATGTGTGAAAAGCATAGTGGTATTACTTGTATGGATAAAAATAGAAAAAATAAATAATCTTGATCATAAATGTGATGTCAGTAAGATGAGAAGTGTGATGTACCATGTATTGTTAATTGTATGAAAATTGAATAACCTAGATTGAAATTGTGAATTATATGGCAATTTATATTAAAAGTATGCAAAGGATAGATGTTAACAAAAGAATGAATAAAGTGAACATTGTGTAAAGAAAATAAAGTATGTATGTGCGAATAGTGTGGTGAACTATGTATTATTAAGCTACAATTGCAAATCTTCTAGTGGTTTCTTGTACTTATGCAAAGTTAGTAGATGTTTCCAAAATTGAGACGAGAAGTGAATACTATCTAAAGAAAATACAATGTGTTTAAGTGTATTTCCCTTGTTCTATTATATGGGGAATTTCGTAAAGTGTATCATGTTATGACATGTGAAGTGAAAAAATAATAAATGTGTTGGGCCCCAAGTCTAATATACCGGGTATCTGACTTGGGATAAGGGTGAGGGACGTCAAGTATGATCCCCTATGTGTACCTTTTGTGATGGCCCTTTTGTGTAAGCTAGTTAATTGTGAAATAATGGAAACATGATATATGTAGATGTGTGTCTACTAAATGAAATGTGAAGTAATTCTTTGTGTAAGTCTTGTTCGTATGTAAAATGTGTACTCGTAGAGTATGGCTCCCCTACGGGATTGAGATGTATGCTAGTGTAAATAGGGGTTGAGGGGTGAGAGAACCCCAAGTGGGAACTCCATGGTTTCCCTTGGATGTGTTCCTAAAATACTCTCCCACATATGAGAACCACACTTGTTGGTTCATAGTGCAAACCCACTCCTTGATGTTTATAACCCATGGGTAAATGATGGAATTACTTGGACCATATTGATTTCATATTTTTGGATACTTCAACAATGCAAGGCATTGATACTATGTGGAAGAGTCTACCATGATATTGTGCACTATCATATTTATGTGGTTAGGGACTGCTAGTTATTGCATGCTATTATACTTATGTGGTTAGAGAACCACCATTCCCCTCCTCCCCTTAGGTGGCTTTATCAAAGTCACATGGTGCTTGTGATGTGAAAGTTTTATTGTTGTTGGAAATTTCTTAATTGTTATTTTATTTTATGCCAGCAGTGTTAAATTTTACATTTCTTTTATTGGGGCTATTTAGCTAGTTGTCATAGTCCATTGCCCCAAGGACATATTTAATTCCTATTTTTGAATTAAGATTGGAATGTTGAAATGCAACTGCAACTGATCTTTATTTAGTTTTCCTCTTGAATTTATAATTTTTTGTTTATTGAAATGTTGGTTTATGATAAATTATATTACTCAGTTTGAGGCTTCTTATTATTTTTCTAACTATTGGAAAGTGTGGTGTAATGTGACATGTGTAACACTGCCATATCCCAGGGGGGATCACTGGCAGGTCATATAGGGGAGTAGATGCGTTGGGGAATTATGATTTATTTGAAAGGGGTTGTAAATGGGACTGGTATGGGACTATCACTAATCCATTCTTCCCCTAGTTCTATGATTATTATTTTTGTACCTTTCTCTTGGAGGCTAACCCCCTTACACAAACAAGGGAAGGTACCTAGGAGATGTATGGGAGGTCCTTATAGAAGGTCCTTGATGCCATCTTTCCTAATGGCTATGGTGTCCAAGAATCTCCATCCTTGTAAACCCCATTGTGTGAGCCTTGTGATGTGAATCATGTGTAATTGTTGTGATATATGGATACAAATTTTAATAAATAACATGTCAAATACTTGACTGCTATAAATTTGAGACTACTATTCTTAAGATAGGAATTGATATTGAAATGAAAATGTTTCCTAACATCACATGGGTGATGTTTATGATGCAATTTATGGAACCTTGAAGGGTATCCAATGATATTAATGTGTTGGATATATGTTGGTGTAATTTTCAATCAAAAATGTTAACTTCATGGATGACTACTAACATTTGTTATATTGTGACTATATCAGATGAATGTTGTATGGTGATAAATTTTGTTCTAAATATTTAGATTATTGATTCATGGAAGGGATGTCCTTAATGTGTGCTTATAGTTGAATTTTTTATTATTTCATCAAGTAATAGTGAAACAATTATTATGCTTGATGAACTTAAATGTGCATTGCTATATTAAGACTATGTTTCAGGCCTTAACGACTTCTAGGAGGAAGTCTAAGCTAAGGGGGGGAGATGTAAGACCCCTCTTTGCATATTATTAATTAATAATAGACTTAATTTGTTATATTTCCCCATAAATAGGTGGTAAATTGCACTGTAGGCAATAAGTAATGTGATTGTGTGACCATATTCTTGTATTTCATCTTGCCATTTGTTTCATTGCCATTGTTGTGAAGGTGCTCTGGAATCATAAATTGGGAATATTAATCAAAGTTGTAAATGGAATTTTTGTGCAATTAAATCTTATTTCAGCTATCAAATTAATTTGGTATATGATTGTTCTTACGATTGCATTGGTAATGTGCAGGAAAGAAGAGTACTAATACGGGAAGAAAAAACTGTTGAGAGAAAATCAAAAGACATCTCTTGAGGATATGGATTTGACCATTTTTATTTTGCGCTAAAAAAAAATAGAGTTAATGTGTTGGAAGACTAATATTGGGAAGGTTGATATTATAAAGGTTAATTTACTTTGATTGTAAAGGTAACTAATTTTGATTCATGTGAGGGTAAGTAAGGCTAAGCTTTAAAAACCCCTGTCTAAGTTTAAAATTCGGATGAATCTTTGAATGAGCTTTTAAAGAGGGTTGTTGGTCAATTTCCTTGGTTAGGATGCAAAAGTAAACCCCCTAGGGTCTGTACCATAGCGGTAGGGGTCAAATGGGCATGCAATAGGGCCCCAAGGACATTGTTTGACTCTTGAAAAGTCCTCATAATGAGAAGTGACGAATTTGGAAGGGAGAATGGGGGTGAAATGATTGAGGGGTTGTCCAAGTGAATGTTTCCCTCTCTAATGAGGAAAGACCCTCATTGATGGAGGAAGGTACACTTCACACCTCCCCATTCAAGTTGGAAAGTCCTATATATCTTGGAGAGGAAGGAAGAGTGGGGTGTTACCCACTTCTCCTTTTAGAGAACTTAGTGAAGATGGTAGTAAGAATGAGAAGATGAGGGGAGGATCCTTTTTGGGGAGATAGTGATTGGCTTGGAGAGGAAAGGAGGAAAGAGTTGAGTCCCCTCCTAAAGAAAAAAGATAAGTTTTATTTTCTTCCCATTTCCATTCCCTTTGTTTATTGTTGTAGGAAATGTCAATAATCGAAAATAGAAAATAGAAAGCTTAGATGTAGGAGATTTTTGCTATGCTATTCTTATCCCTTTGTAAGAAAATATATGTACTTGAAAAGACTCCATTCATCATCTTGGAGCTAAATGAAATCCTTGCTCCTAGGGGTATGGCTAGAGTCCACGAGGCTCCATGACACCATTACGGTAGGTGGAGAGCAACCCGATTTAGTTGTATGTCATACATTGTATCTCTTTAAATTGGTTTGTACTATGGAAAGTTAGTGGATTTTTATAACATAAAAGGAATTGAAAAAGGAAAGGTTAACTTATTTGGCATGTAAACTCCTTATTTTCTTTTCCTTCCAATAATAAATGTAATGTTGTGAGTTTAAAGGTATAAGTTTTGAATATATTCAAAGAGAGAATGAAAAAAGAAAGAGCTAGTAGTGTCCATTGTTATGTCCCCTTGTCTGCTCTTCATTACATTTAAAAAAAAAAACTTGGAAAAAAATACAAGTTTTATTATCGGAATAGATGTTTATGTGTTTGGTTAATTATTGTACTTTTAAGGTTTACGTGAATAAAATGAAGCATAATTAAGAATATGGTAACCTCTTGTTTAAAAGAAACCATGATAGAGTATTATTAAGTTTTGTATAAATGCTTTTTAAAATATTATGTATTACGAAAGTCTACAGAAATATGTGTTGTATTTACTTTCCTTTTTTTTCTTGCAATAAAAAAAATATATATTCAATGTGGATTATTTTTATCCTAAAATTTCCTTTGGAATAGTGCTTGAAAAAAAATGTATGCATTACTTTAAATTTCTGTGTAGTTTAGTTGTATTTTTATATATACACTGCCCCTTACACTGTCAATAAAGTAGATAGATGTAGCATCTAAAATTTGCAAGTAGAGAAAAGGAAATGCATTACAAATGCTGTCTCTATGTTACCTATTACTATAACATGAATTTTTTTTACTAGAGGATTGAATAAATGGAAATAGAGTAGGATTGGAATGTTCTATGTTTAGTAAGATTACAACTCACATGCCTGCACACTTCTATGTGCAAAGATGTAAATCTCTGTTCAATCTTAAAATAAGAAAATGAGCATGACAAAACAATGAAAGATAGTTTTAACAGTAATAAAACCATGAAAAGAATGATAGTTTTTTCTAGGTGTGAGTCAGCCTGAGAGGGGGTGGGTTGGTCTACTAGCAATAAAAAGAGAATATCTCTCAAATGGCATAACCATTCAATTTATTGTTCCCCTCGCACAACAAATCATGTGCTTCATCTTTCCCACGCTCCCTTCACCCATGTTTCCTTCATCTCCACTTCTTGGCTCAACTACTAATGGAGTCTAGCTACTTTATTAGCTGACAAGTGGAAAGTTTTTTTTTAGTCCCAATGCCCAGCACAAGACCTAATGCAGATAATGATTTTCCTCACACTATATCCATCAACGAGCAATGCAACAGAAAGAAACAAGAAAAGAACAACATCGTTTGTATGCATCTGCTTTATTTTCTTCCCACCAACCTTGCCTCAATAGTTTATATAAGAGGAGGTATTGGGAAATATTCAATAAATTATAGGGAAAGTAAGTGAGATAGTAATAGAATTGGAAATATTATGCCAGTAAATTAAGATGTATCTCCAAAAAGATCATTTAATTGTTGGGGCGCAAATATTGAAATTTCGGGTTGTCAGTATTGAATGAAAGTGCTATCAGCAAAGGGGTCAATCAATAACCCACTGTAATGCATTCCAACATCTCATTTCCCATTGCATCATGTTGTTTTTATATCTTCAACAAATAATTTTAGCAGTCTAGGTGTGGCCAACAATTAAGGTTGTGGTTGTAGGTTGGTGATTCAAAAAATTTAATGCATGCTTTGGGTTAGGTAGCACCTCCGTTGATCAAAATAATAACAAGTAGGCATTCATAACTTGCTGACAAGTGTGAGGTTCCATTATTATCTATTGGTAAATTAATTTTTTTTCATTTATATATTGCCAGTTAAATATTATTAATATGGTGTAAATCTAGTAATAAATCGATAGTAACTATATTGTAAACCAATATTAGATCTTCTTTTAATTTGGTTTATGTTTTTTTATTTTTACAATTTCCCTCTTACTTGTTTGAAATGAATGTTAATAAATTCCATTCAGGATTCTTTTAATACATTAGGCTTATAGGTCGTTGCTAAGTAGAGTATGAGGTTAAAAGATAGCATTATTATTAAAAAACTTTAATCATAATAATAATAATAAGGAATCTTGGTGAGGCGCTTAGTAATATTTTTTTCAATATAAAATAATGTCAGGTGAAGCAGAATTATTATAAGTATTTCAAAAATCAATATAATAAAAGTTGTAATAATAACATTGATTTTTTATTAATAGTCATTTAAATGGCATTGCTGGCAACACATGGAAATTATAAAGCATGAATTTAATTAGTTTTGGTATTGATAGAGACATTAGTAGATATGTTGAGTGGAAAATAATACTGATAGCCAATTTATGTTGAGTTGGTAGGAAAATATAATAAATGATAATTCAAGACCTCTTTCTAGTGAAAACTAAAATTGGGTACACTAGATTATTGTGCATCAACCAATTTGTGAGTATGTAATTCCATCAAAAAATAAATGAAAATAATGATAATTTTTGTCTAGGAATAGTCTTGGTAAATAAATCATTCACATGCAACACAAAAGTTTAAGTGTTGGAGTTATTAATAATTTTGGTTAAGGCTTGAAAGATTAATAATAAAAATGAAATTTTCTATTATTATTCCTAAAGTTGGAGGTAATAATACTAGTAAAAAAAATGCTGCAAAGTTATATAAATAAGGTTAATTATAACGAGGTAAATTAATATTGATATCTACGATTAGCATTACAATCACTAACTTCAGGTGATTTAAATGGGGAGTTAGTAGTGATAACAATAAAGTTGCAGGTAATGTTGTTATCAATGTGGTAAATTTTTGAGTGAATATGACATCAATAATAATAGTAATATGAATGTGATGGAATAATAGTAATAATAATTTCAAATAGTGTATTCAAATATTGGCGAACAATATTAATAATCACAATATAAATATAAATACTATTATTGTATTGATGAGGTTTAAATAGAGTTATATATATATATATATATATATATATTAAATGAGACAAAAATTAATAGTGATCTAGTATATAGGATAATTAATTTAAATTTTAAATGAAATTTTGGATTAACATTGATGAAAATGTATTAACTAGTATTACTGAAATGATAATTTTATTAGCATTTGCTGCCCCAATTCTCCAAAGTGCATTGGTAAAGGTAGTATTTGTCATCTTGATAGTTTCAGGAACGTTGTTGCTAGGTGTGGGCTTTCCACGAGATTTGGAAGATAGAGGTAGCTCTCCCAACACAAAAGTATCCTTCGTTAGCTTATAGTTTCCACAACCATCATCTTGGATCACTACTTTGATGTCAAGTATGTTATGCACAATAGGTGTGTTTGTTTTTGAGGTAGATGCAAGGGATGATGGGTCAAAAAATGAGGTAGAAGGTGTAGGCCCTTCATCATTCTTGGGTATTTGGGGGATCTTCTAGAACTTGGCCTCAAGATTCTTGCAGTAGTAAAAAGGCTTAGGATCTCCATGGATGGTAGCTTCTCTACCTTGAAAATGAAACTTTACACAATGATGGTAGGATGAAGCTAAAGCTTTTAGGGCATGGATCCAAGGTCATCCAACCAGGATGTTGTAGGGAAGATCAAGGTCTAACACTTGGCATGTATTTTTTGTGATGATAAGTCCTACTTGGATGGGTAGTGTGATGATTCCTTGTGAGACCTACTCTTGGTCGTCATAGGCTTTGATTGTGGTACTCTTTGTTTTCTCAATAGTATCCTCTGAATAGCCTAGATTTTTTATCAACTAAAGGGTACAAATTTTTAGAGCAACACCTCCATCTACTAAGACTCTTTTAACCTTGTTCTTATGAACGATCACCTCAAGGTGTAAAACATGATTATGAGATGTCTATGATGGTAGGTCTTGTTCTGATAAGGTGACAAGACTAGTGATATGCCCTACCATAGCTTGAAACTATTTGATATTTATATCCTCACGAACAGATGACATAGAAAGAGCTTCCTCTAATATTTCCCTATGCATGGGGGATAGCCTTAATAGTTCTAAGATAGATATCTATGTGGGGGTCTTCTTACGCTTATCTAAGATATTATACTTGCTATTGCTTGCTATTGGATGAGTAGGGTGTGCCCTAGATTGAGATGGGACTCCTTGGATGGTGAATTTTCCATGTCGTGTGGTGACTCCACATTCTGCACTAGGCCCTTTGATGGTGATGGTAATGACACTGTCACAAGAAGTGACCACATTGGAGTAGGTATGTTGCGCATTTGTGTAATTCTTTGCTTTCTCAATGTTGTTTCCTTTGCTATGATCCATAATAGGGGTCTTGTATATCTTAAGATCTTGATTACCGACTAGTACCTCAACAGATATGGTGTCACTCTCTATAAGGTCTTGGATAATATTTTTGATTCGCATGCAATTCGTTGTCTTGTGACCTTTGATTTTGTGAAAGTCACAAAGATCTTTTTCGTTGTACCAGGGAAGTTTATCCTATGATTCTTGGTAATTTTCAAAATTTGGAAGCGTTATCAAGTTTAACTCTACCAATTTCTTCATGATAGTCACAATGGGTTCCAAAAACTATGTATATTTGCATTTTGGATAGTTGTTCTTGTTAGGTGTTCATCTTTGTTGAGTTTCGGTGTTGTTGATATAATTGTTTTGTGGTAGGGTTGTTTGTTGCACAATTAGTTGAATGTTAGCGATTTGATTGTTGTTTGGCCTAAGAGCGCTTAGGAGGGTAAAAGCACAAACCTGTGTCACACTTTATAAAGGAATCGGCCAACAGCAAAAAAAAATTTGAACTTCGACCACATAAAAGTGGTCTTTATGTTTTGAATTTCAAAATGGTGTAAACTAATGAAATGTAGAACTTTTGATGTAGTTTATTCCTGTAATTTTTAAATTTAAAAAAAAAAATGTTTTCATTATGTTTTTATCAATTTAAGGAAAAATTTTGGAATGCTGAAAATTTCAGAAAAGAGTGACTTCACGGACCGTCAAGAAACAAATTGAAAAAAACTTCATTTCTCCCTATTGTTTTTTTCTCCAAATAGGTAACTTCAATATCTTGTGCATGGAAAAAAAAAATCAAATTTGGATGTATATTTTTCTCGTAATAACGTTTCAAAGTCAAACATGTTAGAATTTGATAGTTTTCACGGACCGTCAACTATTTTCAATTTTTCTAATCATTTTCAAAAAAAAATATATACCAATTCGAAGAAGACTCTCTCCTCTCTTGCCCATATAAGATTTAAAAAAATTTATTAAGTTTTACTATCTTTTTTTTTATTTGTAATCAACCTCTTTTTTTATTTTTAAAACCTACTTGCATTATTTTAAAAATAAAATATATTAAAACTAATCAAAATATTAAAAAAATTATATATTTGGATTCTTCACTCTGAGCTCTACAAAAGGGTATTTTTAGTTTTTGCAGAAAGGTCATTCTGACTAGAGAAATACTCTGCCAAAGTTGAATGTTTTAGAAAATTCTTAAAAATGATGAGTTGGCTGCCATGTAGGATGCCAACTAGACATTCTCGGCCGAGAGGGTTTCGGCCGAGCAAGTTTTGGCTGAAACACTCTCGGCCAAAAATTTCTTGATATTTCCAAGCCATAAATACCTGATCCGCTCACTTTTTCCATGTTTTTGGCTAGCCGTATTCGGCCGAGAGGGTTTTGCCGAAACCCTCTCGGCTGAAAACTTGCCCCTCATGTCGGCGCCACAATGTTTCAACCGAAAGTGACTCAACCTAATGTCTTCCAATCGAAAATTGTTCGCTCGGAACCATAAATTTGGCCAAAAGTGTGACACACTATTGTGCTTTTACCCAGGAACACCTTAGCATCTACCACTCCATCATTTGTTACACTCTTGTTCTTAGCCCGGACACAAGGTTTGTCATTTGAATTGCTTGAGGGATGGTTGTCTTTGTAGGCTTGAGTATTTCCTTGTGAGATTAGAGCTCTCTCGATGTTAAAGGCCCTAGGGAAAAGCTCATCATAAGATGTGATGCACCACATTTTCAAGTGGAAGGATAGATCTAGATCTAGATTTTCTATGATAATTCCCACTTTTTGTTCATCAAGAATTGGCCACTTGCTTTTACTTGCTCTTTTCCTCCATTGTTGCAATAAATTTGTGAAAGATTCTCCCTTTTTTTTTTTTGAGATTATATAACTCTTCTAAGCTGATGTCCATGCCAATATTGAAGAAGTGATCTATGAACTTGTCAACAATTTCTTGGAAAGTTTTGATACCTGGAGGTAATTGAGAAAATCAATTCATGGCAGGACCTGTTAAACTTCATAGGAAGAGGCACATTAAGTAGGACTCATTATAGGTGACCTCCATACACATGATGTTAAACTCTTTGATATGGTCCATAGGACTTCCTCTCCCTTTGTATTTGTCGAATTTGGGGATTTCTAAATTGGGAGGGAACAATACCATTGTGATGTTTTGATCGAATGGATATGGGCATAGGTTTTGTGTATGGGGTTTCTTCATTTTTCCCATCTAGATATCTTGCATTTCTTGTGTTAGTGCCTTGAGTTGCAATGTTGTATCGTCTGGTGGACTTGGTGGAGGAATATATGTGGTGTATGGTAGGATGGTGGATGAAGTGTACGTGGGATTCTGATATTATGAGGTGTTGTATGGTGTGTATGGTGGTGTAGGATAAGGTGATGATGGTGTGGATGTATATGTTCCTAACATGTTCGGGTTGACGATGTTTTGTTGAGGGTTATAGTATAAACCCTATTGCTATTGTTGTTGGGAATATTGTTGGGCTTGTTACTATTGTTGGGCTTGTTGCTATTATTGGGGTTGTTGTTTTTAAGCTGTTAGGGTTTCTTGTTGTGCTGGTAAGGCTACTTTATGTTGTTGTTGTTATGCAACTAAGCTTGTTTGTTGTTGTTGTTGCTATTGTTGTGCTGCTAGAGTTGCTTGTTGTGCTTTTTATTGTTGTTGTGCAGCTAAGGCTGCTTGTTGTTGTTGTTGTGTAACTAAGGCTGCTTGTTTTTGTTGCTGCTATTGGACTGCTTGTTGATAAACCTATTGGGCTTGTTGTAAAGCTAGGGCATGTGCTTACAATGTAGGATCAATTAGTGGTTGCAGCATCTGTGATGGGTTTTAGGTGTTGATGAGAGGCTAGGGGTTTGGTTGGTTTAACATTCCTTGCAAGATAGTGGATTGAGATGGAGGAATGTAAGTTTGAGGTCCCATTTGATTTTGCATGACTTGGGGGACGAATGGTAAAGATGATGATGACACCATTAAATATTCGATATTAAGGGCATATTAGGACCTTGGGTCCACTAATTGAAAGGATTCCCTTGACCAATGTTTTGGAGATTCCCTTGTGTTTGAGATGTGGTCAAGGTATTACCTTGGTTGATGGGTTTGTGATCAAGGGATTATTTTGATGTGGGCTGATGATGGATGGAATAGATGTGTTTTGGGTAACTGCTAGTTTTGATGTATCAATGGGGAGATTGGATGAAGATGTTCTCTGTTATGTTAAAAGTTGATTTTGCATGAGGGTATTCCATTTCCATTTTGGGTCTACTTGTGATACTTGGTCCACACTACTTGGCATGATATTGGGAACACTTGTGGTAATCATGGGTATGGATGAAGATGGGTGTCCTCGATATGTTGAAGTTTTCATGAAGTAATGGAGTGTAAGTGGTTTATGTTGACGTAGAGGATTCTCTAGAATAGGGGGAATGCCAAATGTTGGTGTCCAAGTGGTAGTTTGAGGAGGATTGGTATTGAGGGTACCCACATATGTTTTTATTTCAAATGGAAGAGTATGGCCAAAGTCCTTAGCAATACTAGTTACAATACTAGGTGTTGGTGTTTAATTGAGCCCTAGTGATGGAGTTGTTTGAACTGTGGGTGAAGTTAAGCCTTGTGCCAATTATTGTGCAACAAAAGATGGGGAATTAGGAACTATGTTTTCTAAGGCTTGATGCCCCATGATTTCTTCCCTAGTAAGTCCAAATGGGTTGTTTGTGACAGAGGTTGTTGTGATGGGGTAGCTTGACTTCTTGGATCAAATTCTAGAGGATTGGGATCACTTGAGGTAAAGGTGACTTTGGTTTTCTCCATGATTCTCTTGTGTTGTGATCTTATTTTTACCATAAATTTTGGGTCACCTTTGGGAGAGTTTTGTTGAGATTTGTAATGTTTGAACTCTCTAGTTGACTCAAATCTAGGTAAAAGGGATGCTCTAAGTCTTTTTGGAGAAATGATGGTAGTGTAAGATGAAAAGATTAATGATATGGGGATTTATTTTTGCAAACATTTTGGGACAAAAATTTTGACCTAAGTTTGTTGTTTTGATGTTTGGATAAAAGATGTTTATGAACTTGTGAATCTTTAAGGTAGAATTGTGACCTTCAAGATAAACTAGTTCAAAGATGATAACTAACTTAGCCAAATGCATGGAAAAGGATTCATTTTACTTATAAAGTTACAACTAAGTTAGGATTTGGGTTGATAGATGTTTGAGTCCAAAAGTGTTGGTGTCTTTGAAAATTTTGCAAAGTTTAGTGAGGTGAAATTTTTTATTTTAATGAAGGGGTGGATGAAATTTTTGACCCAATGTTGACTTATAGTGAACCTTTATTTTCAAAGACCAATGTGGTGAGAAACATTCTAAACCTCTAAAGTGTTCAAGCTCAAAACACCAATGTTTGACTTAAATGAGGGGTTCATATTGAGCATACACATGTCCAAATTATTCAACGGGATAAGTCTATAAAACCTTGTTCCCAATTGGTTCTTGTTGTGATACTATTTTAGGATACTTCTTCTAATGTACTTTGAAATATGATGTCTAAGTTTGAAATAGTAGCATGTAGACCTTCTCTTGGGGATTTTGATTTTGCATGAGATCATTTAGAGAAGTTCAAGATCATGGAAAAGACCAACGTTTTGACTTTAAAAAAAAAGCATCTAATTTTGGATTATTCCTTGAAGCACATATATAAAAGTTACTTTTTATTCCAGTCCTATTTTGATAAAGTTCCTCCAAGTGTTTTTTGATAGATTTTTGTCTATGACGCCTAAGTTTGAAGTGACGGAATGAAGAAATTCTCTTGGGGGATTTAATTTTGCATGAGACCATTTAGAAAAGTTCAAGTTTATGAAAGAAAAGAGGATATTTATTGCCACGTAGGTGGTGGTAATATGGGCCTTCAAGCCACAATATTAGCTTGTTCCTCTTCTTTTTTTATGATGTATGTTGTGTTTCTCCATTGGGTTGGTGTTTCCTTTGTTTTAAAAGTGAAGCTTTTCAAACTACTAATTATATCAGTTTGTTCTTCTTCAATGAGTTCAAAACTTGGTTGAATGATAGCGGGTGTAAGGTCAGGTTGTTCAACCAAAGCAATCAAACACCAAATGGTGATGTGGGGTTCAATATTTCAATTTATATTGCTTAAATGAGTTTCTTTTTACCTAAAACACTTGTCTTTCTTAAGTTCAAACTAAATGTCTATGTCAAAAACATCATAAATTCCACAAGGTCCCTTTTTTGTGGAAATCATGAGGTTGAAGCCATAGTTTCCTATGTTAACTTTGGGAAGTAGAGATTGAGATATAATTCAATATATTTAGAAATCTCTAAGGATAAAAAATCCTTAGGACGAGTGTTAATATCAAGGCTATTTCAAAAGGTATCCATACTTAGACCAAAGGGTTTGAAATTTTGAGGAAGATTATAAATGTTTGTTTGCAATGTTGTGGAACCAAGCAAAGTATTCAACTAACTCACAAGCATTTACCACCCTAGGTTCAAAAGATATTACTTGTTTAATCCCCACTTGGATTTCTCCAAACACTAAGACAATGCGAACAGTTAGAGATTTGGTGACACTAGCTCCCCCTTACATGGGACACACTTCTCAGGTACATCAAATCTAAAATCCTTGTGATCCTTAGATCCAAAGGATTTTTTTGTTTCTACATTGAATAGTAAAATGTGGGGTGGCTTCGAAACTACCGTTCCTACACCAACAAGCATGAAGGATTTTTGGCTTCTAAACAATTGGTTCTTAGTAAGGGTTTTCATTCAAGGTGGCCATACACGTGACAAGATTATCTCAAGATTATTTCAATCAAGAGGCCTCCCAGTCCCTTCCTAAGAAATGATTTTTATGTGTCATGCAAACACTAGGGGTGGTACTTTTCGGTATGACACATCCACACCTATTGCTTATGACTTTCATCACAAACACATTTTTTATATAGTGGTTTGAAAGAGCTTGGCTTTAGCTCATTACTGCTTGGTTCGTTCCTACCTTTCGTAGTAGGGTGGAAAGCCCTCTAAAGGTATACAAAAGCAAGGATGTTCATTTGTTTTTTATCTCCTAGATCGCACAAATCCCAAGGAGAGAGCATACACAACACTTTTTCATCACACTAGCATGGGGTTCATTTTAAACCCAAATCAAAATATGTGGGTGGTTATACAAAATGTCAAAGGAATGCTTTTGATTCTTAAGATCACCGAGTAGTGTGAGAGAAGTGCATACACATTCAATGATGAAAATGGAAACCATAAGACATAGCAAACACTTGTTAATTTTAACCCTCAAAGTAAAGGTAAGTTCATTTTAAGCAACAAAATCAGTGAGTTTTCCTTCAATTTAAATCCAACAAGAAAAATGATGCGAGGGTTCAATTTTAACCAATTTGAACATTTCTTTTAAAACCCAATTGAAGGCTAGTGTGGCCCTAAAGTTTGAAATAAAAAAATCATCATAAATGGGTTGTCATTACCACAAAAAGTGTCAAAACACTTGTTACAATTATAAGATTTAAAGACAAGAATGCTTCTTCACTTCAGATTTTATCATCTAACCTGCAAAACCCAGCTAACCAAAGAAAGTGAGAAGTCAGTGATGTGTCGAAAAGAAGATAAAATAAAAAATTTAAAGCACATGCTAAAAATTACTCTATAGAAAGATTGAGACAATGATAGCATTGCTATTTGGTGGCGTCACTATTTTTAAATTCTTGATAATTCTAAAAAGTATTAGCTTCACAGTTTATTTTAATCAGTGTTGATGTTTTAATTTGTCATCATTGTATCTGATGGAAATAGGGTTGATGTATGGAAACACCTAACAAAGATGTTGCTAAAATCTCTAAGAGCATCATTGTATCTACAAAAAACAAGAAAAATGGACTTCGAGAGAAAAATCCATTAAATTTGATCAGTATTTCCCTCCTTCTAGTGCCAAAATGTGACTGACGGATTAGTATGGGCTGACTACACTTGATCCATGAGGATTTGAAGCATAATTGTGCCACTAAATACCAATCCCAATAGAGATCATTAAATTTAAACAAAGACAAGAAGCCATTAAAAATTAGCATATTAAAATACAGAAGCTGGAGAAACCTCTAATCTAAGACATTCAAACTTATCCTATTGGGGGAATGGTATCACACTGATGTGGAATGGCGACCATTTCCTAATCCCATGGATAAATGATCATGTTCTGATTGATTCTATTGAGGAGAATCAATGAAACCAATGAAAGATGTGTGATGAAACATGATTTACAACTAAATAAACATGATGCAATCTATTTTAACATGATCTATGTTAAGATGATTGATATGGGTGTATACAAAGCTAATCTAAATGGATTTTTAGCTAAAAAGGATGGGAACCCTAATTAACAAATAAGCTAAATGGATGCATTTATGTTATCATGGAATCCATTAATGGAAGCTAAGCTAATAGAATGCAATTAAAATAAGCTAAAATTATGCTAAATTTGAGTGCAAGTGACAGTGATTTTAATAGCGCAAGTTTGATGTTAAAAGATGGATCCATTTGTCTCCAAATAGTGACCTATTTATAGGAGAGAAAATGAGAAATGAAGGATTGAGATAAAAAAAGGTTAATCAATGGTGAAGGATGGAGGAAGTTGGAGGCATGGATCATGGATTCACATCAAGGGATGAGAATCAATGATGAGATTTAATCAAGGGTTCACCTTTGTCCAAACAAACACACTTTTAGCTTGCACAAGAAATCAAGTAAGTTAACTTGCACAAGAAGTCTTGTAAGTTTGTTACAAAAAAGGAATATTCCCCTTTTTCAAATGAGTGAAGAAAGATAATATTCTTTGGAATATTCTCATGGGTGAGGGAAATAGATATTTAGCAAATTAAAACAAAGTTTTAATGTGCAAAAAGGGGGAAGGAATATTCCTTGGGAATATACCTTTTGGAGGAATGTGCAAAGGAGGGATATTCCCCTAGAATATTCCTTTGCAAGTGGGGAGGAAATTAGATTATTAGTAATTGATAAAAAAAAATTATCAGTAAAAGGTATAGGAAAAATTAAACAAAATAACCAGAATTATAGTATTGGTAAGTAGAAAACTTCTAGCAGCATATAATATTTTTAACATAAGAATATTCCTAACTACAGATGGCACTAAATATTATAAGCATTAGAAAAGTCTATCTGGGACCAGCTTATGCATATATACACAACAAATTTCTAGTATATGCATTTATACACTACCAAATGTAGCTTATGCATCTTCATTCCATCATTTAATCTTCATCTTCATTTAGATTATGAGCATTTACATTAAGATCCAGCAGGTTATCACCTTTCCCCTCAGTCCATTCTTCTACATGCCTGCCTAGTAGAGTAATGAGAGGCTCTGCAATATGTCTCCTTTTGTGCCTATCTTGAGGTCCAAAAATGTATGAGAGGGAAAAATATTTTTCTTTCATCATATCAGTCATTTTCTGCCCCAATTCTCTAAAGGGCATTGGTATCATTCGAACAACAACCATGGGTCATCATCTCATAACCCATTTTTCACTACACCATACACAACTACAAATCCTTGCTTTTCCTTGAGATAATTTTTAGGAAATATCCCTGCTACATATGCTTCTCCCATATCCAAATTATATTTTTGGACTACCTCTAGAATGTCATTTTCCCCCAATGCTTCTGGTAGAACTAAAACTGTATACACTATTTTTAGCACAACAAAAGATTGACAAAAATCCATGGCATTTGACAAAAAAGATTGAAAGTAAATTTGAAGGGAACAATAGTTTGGGTGAATTTGGGTGAATTATTTCTTCACCTATCACATTTTTAATGCAATCAACAAGGCTTGGGAAGGTAGTGTGAAATACTTGTGCCATTTCATCTTCTAATACCTCCTTCGAGAATGGGATTTTGTATTGTATTCCCTTGCCATTTAATTCACAAGCTGCAAAGCCCATAATTTTTCAAAGCATTCGAGCCCACTTGAGAATTTACACAACTTTCTTGTAGCTTCAAAAGTTCAAAATTTGCATTGTTAATGCAAAAGTTATGTTGCAAGAGATAATACACAAACATTATGCCACATTTGTCGGCATCACACATAGGTAACCAGAGCAAAGGGAGTTCCCAGATAATCATAACCCTCAGCAATATTTATATCAATAGAATTGTCCAATTTGTAACAATGAAGTAACATAGATGAGACCCATGAGATCACTTACTAGTTGACAACCTCCAATCGGGATAATGTATTTATTTACTCTTGTTTTTTACTCACAATACAAAACACACAAATGTAGAAGCTGAACCAGAAGCTAAACTACAAAAAAATTGTACATATATGAAGCCGCACTTATTTCCATACAAAAAAAGTAACCAGAACAAATAAAGTAACTAGATAATAACATCAGTGCTTGGCACTAACACTCAAATGTACTTTATCAAAGGCATAACTAGTAGTAAAGGCATAACCAGTATCTCAAAATGAAAATATGGAGTAACTACCATGAGGTGACTTACCAATCAATTGTTAAAAGCTTGAAATTATGATGTTGTGTGAATGCAAAACCAATCCTTGTTGTTGCAATAGAGACATGAACACTAGCAACCTAATTCAAGCCTTGCTCTTTTATGAGAACTGAAGCACTTGCTACCCAATTCAACACCAAAATATGTCAGTAGGAGGAGAAAACACATGTTTTTAAAGGACTAAGAATGTACCTCAACACCAATACGCCATCATGAGAATACAATGACATTTAATGGTCGCATATGGAAGCACATGAACCTCAATTCTCTCACGCTTGGAGCTGAGATGTGATTATTAATTTAACTCATCATTTTTTAGTCTGGGTTTGGCATGTGAATGCTCACACAATTTTATGATAAGAAACTTGTACCTCCCTCTTGATATGCATATTTTTGAATGATTTCCAATCACACATTTTATGATGTGCTTTAGTGTACCTGTCATTTCACTTGCATGAATGCTTTTGATCACCAGTTTCAACATACTTTTCTTACACAAATCACATCTCTTGGGTCGTCATCCATTATCATACCTTCTGACATCAGTACTAGCTATTTTCATTTCATCTTTCCTACAAAATAGAACCACTTTGTTAGAAATACCTATTCTAATCCCTTCGCTAAATATTTATCCAATTTTAACTCCCTTCATCACTTGCCCTTCATTCTTATTACAATTTAATTTCATCTCATGGTTCTCATAAAGAATTGTCTATTTGCACCTTCATTTGTGACATGCAACAAAGTATATTTCCCTCATTTCATTCCATGAGATGATCTGCTTGAGTTGTTTTGTGAAATAGTTCATGTGTATCGCTTCTAAGAGCTGTGGATTTTTCTCACATTTGTCCATTATTTTATCCTTCATTTCTACATTGATGATGTTTTGTTTCATAACCTTGTTTTTTAAGAGTCTCCCACTTAAGACAGAGAGCTAGAATGTGTTCCTGACTAATTTTAGTTAAAAGAAAATTTAAAACACTTGTGCTAATAAGTTTCAAAATGCATCTTTGTAGGGCTGATCTTTACAATTTTGTAGAACTGACTTTATGAAAAGTAGAACTGTGGCTTCTATATCATATGTGCATATAGACAACTTCTATATTTTTTATAAACTTAAACTGCAACCTTAGTTTAAAAGATAGTTGTGCCATAGAAAAATGGGCCCTTGGACATTTTCATGGCCTTTTAGGTCTTTCTCTCATGATGCTTGAGCTATTTTTCTTTTATTTAATGTTGTAATGTGACTTATGCATTCACATAAGGTCCTTAAAATTAAAATTATGACATCTTGTGAAGGTGTTGTGGAGTGTTGTAAAAAAAATCTACACTTTTCTAGACTCTATTCATTACAATTCACCTAAAAATCACCTTTTCATCACTTATCAAGTCCTATTGTAAAGTGTTGTAAAGTCTTGTAACAAGATTTCACACTTTTCTAGGCATAATTTCACTATTTACACCTTTCTTATGCTTTATTTGACCCCTTTATGCCCTTATAAGGCTTAATTAAGTGTGTTTTGGAATATAAACCTGACAAACAATATTAAATGCAAGATAATTCCTGACACCCACTTTCAATTCCAAGGTCAAACCAATTCGCCATGTGTGGTGAATGAGTCCCTCTTGGCTCAAAATTCAAATTATTTCAAAAAAAAATTCAAGTTTTTATTTAAAATCACCTTATGTCAATTTGTAATGAGGTATTATTGGGTTACTAAGGCGCAAGAGTGTATAAATAAGTGTTTCTATCCTCATTTTACATCTCCTACAATCTCCTAATTCATCCAAGCATTCAATCATCCATTCAAGCATTTGAGAACTTTGCATCATTCAATCAAGCATCAATCAAGCATCTTGGAGCAGCCATTGACATATCTTCATATTTTGAGCATCAAAGGTGTGGTATGTTTATGAAATTTACATGTTATCTATTTATCATTCTCTTCATATTTCATTTTATTTCATTAAGGGTTTGATTACCAAAGTGGGGTTTGACCAAGGAAAATCCCTATTCTCTAACCCTCAACCATTTTTCCCCTCTTGCATGTGTGTTTGCAGACTTAGGTATGCAGATTTATTGAAAGAATTTAGGTGTTGAAAAGTGGACAACAAGTCAACTAAGTGTTTCAAGTCAAATCAATCTTATTTCAAGCTTGGAGAAGACATTCTATCTGTTTTCTATAGATTTGACCCCGTCAACCTAACAAGTAGACAACCTCAGATCTGGTGTTGCAAAAGTAGTTCCCAATTTCTCAGAATTTTAGGAGAGGATTGATTCTCCATTAGTGGTTAATGAGTCCCGCCTTAAGGCTAGAAATTCATGTTTTTTCAAATTTTGGATCTCGATACTTAGAAACTAGTCTCTGACAGTTTTCATCAGAAGTAGGATTGATTCACCATCAGTGGCGAATGAGTCCCATTGGTGAATTTTAGTGATCTTTGATAGCATTTAAAACATTCTAGATTCTCCATTCTCTGCCTAGGTGCACTTGGATTCTGTCTCTTTCATTTATGTTTTGCATTTGTTCATACTTAGTTCATGTTTTCATATCACATTGTGTTTTCCAACATTGCATAATTTTTAGGTTTTGCATCCATGATCTTAGCTTAGTTGCATTCATATCATTCCATTTAGTCTAGATAACATCATACATTGCATAATTTGAGTGAACCTAGCTAAACTTTTAAGTGGGGTTTATCTCTCTCCTTTTAGGTGAGACATCCTAAGAGTGCAAGAGAAGCCTATAAACCCTACCCAAAAATCTACAATTCAATAGCATAAATCCAGGTCTTTCATGCACAAGTTGACACATTTATGAAATCCATTCACCCTGATGTATCATTCTCCATTTTTGAATCTTGATCTCTAATTTTGTGTATTTTCCCCATTGTGTACTTTTCTTTTTTCTAGTTGAATCAAGTCCTACAAGTTTATGGGGAGAACATCAATTTGAGCCCCATACATTATTTCTTATTGATCTTGAACACACCCTATATTGGATAGTACATCTACAATTTGGTTTGCTTCCCTATAAGCATGGTTGATCTGGAACATCTAAAAAAATTCTAACAAAACCAGAATCTACTTGAGAACATAATTAATTTTCCAGTTGCTTGATCCTTTTTCTTTACAAGAATTTATAACTAGCAAGAAATCCCCCTCAATTACCAATTTGGAAACCTATGATGAGCAGCTAAAATTAATCCATGAAGGAGAGCATGCACTTCAGCCTGATTATTTGTACCGTTTGGCAGGGAAATTGATTTTGTACCTAGTACTGAACCCTCATGATCCCTTAGCACATTAACTCATTTCACTGCAAAATCTGACAAAAATTTCTAACAAAATATGTATAATTTGATGTATTGTTGGGTGCTTGTAAAATTTGATGTGCAATTTTCAATTTTTTAAAATTTTATCCCTGATGTTTGTCGAAATTTCGACGAACCTGGGTTTCGTCAAAATTTCGACAAACATGAAAAATAAGAAAAAAATCAATTTGTGGCCGACATAAAGAAAAGTGAGTTCGCTGATTTATTGTGACAGTGTTTTGCTATACTTGTGAATTTTCTCTACTTGAGACAGTTAGTGAAGAAGTAAGGACAATTTTCTTGGGAAAAATCAGAAAAAATTCAAGAAGATATCGCCAGGTTGAGGGTAGTCATTGTCTTTTTGCAGAATTCAGTTGTGAAATCAAATTTGTAGTTCTAGGTTTGAAAATCATATTTTAAAGCAACATCTCATTTCATTTTTAGAGGTTTAGGTCATGTCTAGATTTTGTTGTGTGGAATCACCATAAGATCACAACCAAGGAACAAATTCTTGTGACTGTAATTATGTGATCCATAACTCTATTGGTCATGTGGCACAGTTGTGCTATAACAAATACATGATGCATTCATGTGTGACCCAAGTTTAATGTGGCTATGTTGTGATAGAAATGGAGGTACTCATATAATGTAGTTAATTCAGGTTGTATAATGTAGGTGTCAATCATCATTGGGTGCATTCAGGTTGTCTCAAGTTTAATAGGTTATGATGTAATTATAACATGATCCAAGAGTGATTACCTCTTGCTGCAATAAAGAGCCTATAACTCTGGTTGATATGCAGAGTGGTTGTGTTATATAAATTATGTAGTGCATTCAAGCACAACCCATGTTTAATGGGCTATTCTAGAGAGTGATCAAGATTTTCTAAACCTTATGAATGTTACTTAAAAGTGTATAGCTTAAACTACAAACCAAGTTTGTTACATACTTGAATGCAATCTTGGGTTACCACAAACTATAATAATGTGATTTGCTAATAACCATTATGGAAAGTATTAAAGCAAGACCCATGCTATATAGGATACATTTCCCTGATCAGGTTTACATACCTTAATGATCAAACACAAGCTTCCCACACACTCTAGGATACAATCCAAGATCATACCACAACCCTGTCAAGACAACTAATTTTTTGACCCAAGATTTAAGGTTGTTTTTAATACCAATAGAAGCATTGGTAAGAGCATGATTAGGGTACAAACCCTAGGCCTCCATAGAAACATAAACAATAACTAATAGTGGATTAGTGAGGTTGTAATACTAGAAAGATTGAGACATTGTAGCTAATAACAAAATCTTGCAATCTAAAGATTGTAGCCAATAAAAGCACACTATGTAGCTTAGTGACATTTGTAAATGCAATCTACGGTAAGAAGAATGACAGTCACTTGAGATGTGACAGTCAAAAAGAGGCTGAGTAGTGACAAGATAATAAAGCTCAAACCTTGCATAGTAAAGTGGAGATTTTAACAGTGAGTTTCCTTACCCCCTTGCTGACCTTAAGGGTTTTTCAAATGATTTTGGTAGTGTTAGACAAGGAAAATGCAATCAAGGAATGATTGTCCAAATGAAGTAACAGTGGTAATCATAGGTTCAATGTTTCTTCTTAGCCATTAATGTATAATGGAGGTAGTGGATTGCATGTTTGAGCAGTGTTTTGAGACTCATCAAAGATGGGAGAATAGTGAATAATACCTTGTGGACTGTGAAGTAGTGTCAATAAGGTTGAAGGATCTTAAGAACTACAATACCATGAAAAATGAGTCCCCTGTAGTAAGTAGGCAGTCTATAGGGCATAGTTTGATTTTATAGAAGGATGCTCATGAAAGGAATCTTCAAGTGATAGTGAGTGAGTTGTTTGAGATTGCAGCTGAGGGTGCAATACCCAATCTTAATGGAAGTTAGCAAAGCAGTAAATGTGCAAGAAAATAAAATCGTACACAATAAACAATTCACAATGTTATATTGCATAATGCCTTGAGTTTGAAGACAAAAATATCATTGTATCTTGATGAAAGTGGTGACCTTAATAGTCAATCACTGGCAACCATGATTTTAAAACATGTTATTGTGCTTATGGAGGAAACATTTTAAGCAAGGCAGTGAGTGGTGGTTTGGAACAATGGTAGGTATGAAGGACTTGCTTTATATGCATACTATGTAGTCTAGCTTAAGACAACATTCTTAGAAGAGATTGAAGGTGGATTATGGAACTCAAGGGTTACCATGAAAAGGATCATTAAATAAAAGACTGAGATCTATTTAAAAGCCACGGTCATGAAGATATTAAAGATGTCACATGCAAAACCCTAGTAGTTGGAGTAATGAATACAGGGCCAAAGAGGATAGTGTGCTAGGGTAGATTTAGGAGATCTCCACATTATCTAATTACATGGAAATACATCATTTATTTATTTTTTTAATTAAAAGAAATCATTCTAAACCCTATATAGGATACATTGATACTTCAAAAGCCTCTGAAGGAATTTGAGATTATGCAAATATATGTCAAGTAAATACCTAGATTACAAATAGTAGAGGGAACAATGTAAGATTTGTTGAGCAGAGTGGGAATGAGATAAGCAACAATGAATCCTATGCCTCCTTTCACGCACATCTCCTCACTTTTCTCTATCATTCTTTACTGAAACACTTCTCCATTTTGGTGGTCTATGCTTGAAAATAATGTTTTGACGAAGGTTTTAGAGTATTTTTATTAAAATGAAAACTCCATTTTGGTTGGCTACGCTTGAAAATAATATTTTGACAAAAGTTTTAGGGTATTTTTATTAAAGTTTTAGAGTATTTTGGCGGGCTATATTCTTGATTCCTTAAATGATTTATTCAAATGGATTGTGACTAAATAAATGACTAACTATTTAGTTATTTTTATTTGTGTGACTAAATAATTTTTAATCAATGACCAAACTAGTAATTTATTTACTCATTTATAGCTGAGTTGCAAAAATTGAGAAGAATTTAGTCATTTTTAGTTGTTGTGACTAAAAGTTTGTCACCTAGTCATTTATTTTCTAACTTCTACTATTGTGTTCTTCCTTGTGCGATTAGGGCTCTCTCAATGTTGAGGGCCCTAGGGATAAGCTCATCATAAGAAGTGACACATTGCATCTTTAACTAAAAGGATAAATCCATATTGACATTAGCAATGATGATTTTGACTTGTTTCTCCTTAGGAATAGGTCACTTTCTCTTACTAGCTCACTACCTCCATCGTTGTAGGAAGTTTGCGATCAAGTTCAATATTCTGATTTTAGGAGTCTAACGGTTGGAAATCATAGTAAAATAAGAATTTAATAATTTTTGGAATTAGCATTTTAAAGTGTTTTTTGGGGTCATTAACTTTAGGCTATCTTCTCTTTTGCAAGGGTGGTTGCATGACAATTTTTTTTGGTGTAAAATATCGGAATTGTTAGATTTTGTTACCTGTCTATGAATAAAAATTATTGGAGTGTGAGTTTGATATTTTTTTAAGATCTAAATAGTCAAGCTTGGTAAAGAAAAATCATGTCAGATAATATTAGTCTTGAACAAAATGAAGACAATTGATAGATTGTGGGCTAGATTGAAAAGAAAGGGTGATGGGAAATGTTATTTTCCTTGCAATAATTGCAAGGGCTTAAAGATGAGATGACTTTTAATCACAACGGATGAGAAACATTGTAGGCAGCTTGGTCACATTGAAGGTGGGAATGATTATCATCCATTGGTAAGTTTTTGAAAAGAAAAAAATAGGTTTTACAGGGACCTGAAACCGCAAAGTTAAAACAACAAAAGATAGAGAAAAACAAGTCCAAACAAACAGACAACTGTCCCAAAAAGGAAACAACAACACAAAGAGACAATAGGGTCCAAAAAAGGACCGCCAAAAAACCAGAAACAAACACCACCGCACTACTCCAAGGTGTTCATCAACTCCTCGGCCTCCTTTTCAACATCCTTCATATCCTGTAACCCCTGCTTGAGGATTTGAGCCGTATGTGAAGAAATTGGGGTCTTCCTCTTCAT
Organism: Sequoia sempervirens; assembly: GCA_007258455.2. Taxonomy (NCBI): domain Eukaryota; kingdom Viridiplantae; phylum Streptophyta; class Pinopsida; order Cupressales; family Cupressaceae; genus Sequoia; species Sequoia sempervirens. The sequence goes on from VDFB02379711.1 coordinate 160,837,757, forward strand.
ATTAGCCCGGGTGCGAGTCAAAATCCCTTCAACAGCAGATCTGCTGCAACCACTATCCGCATCCAAATCCACAACCAGCGATCCCTTTTGATTTTTTTTTAGCTTTTCCACCATACCATTGATGATAATGGTGTTATGCCTAGCAATTTTGTGATTATTCGCCACAGTGGCCCTAATATTTTGGCCTATCTTGGACATATTGCACTCGAGCCTGGTCAATCTTTCCTCTTGCGAATGTTGTCTTTTCATTGGTAAGGGGGTTTCATGTCCCTCATTCTCATTACAAGTCCAGCTAATCTTCTGCTCCAAATCCATGACTCTATTGCTGAGATCTCTATTACGACCTTTCAAATCACAAATTTCCTTCTAGGTCCACTTGAGAATAGTGAAAAGGCCATACGTACTTTTTTCTGCCACACTCACAATGTCCTCAGGCTTGAGCTTATTCAGGGCAGAATTAATTTCATCCTGATTAGGGGAATCATTAGGGGCATTTCCAAATCTTCCAGACGCAGGGGCACTAGGGGCCGACTCTTTACTGACCATAGGTTTATCAGAAAGAATTTCCATAGAATTCCCAGAGTACGGGACTAATTTCATAACTGAGGTACCTTTAAAACCAGAGACCAAACCCGAGGTGGGGTAGCCAAGGGACGGCTGGGGATTAAGACAGGGTGGCGAGGCAAAACCCGGGATAGGGCAATCATGCAAAGGCTGCAGATTAGGACATGAAGGTGGAACAGAATCTATAAGGGCATTCCGACAAGACAGGGACTGGGGAGCAATGGTATTAGGACCAATAGGGGCACAAGCAGGAGGGGCCAAGGGGTCATTCTCCCTGCTACTTTCAGTATCCTCATCATCCAAATCCCCAATATCAACAATTTTAGGCAAAGCAGGTAAATTTTGATAATGCTCATAGATGAGCCTGACAAGACCAGGGTGAATAATAGAAGTCCTCCTAGGGTTTCTTTCAACTTCATCAAGGCAATTCTTTAAAGAAGAGAATAAGTAAAAAGGCAAAGAGATACAAACCTTGTGATGGAAATGGTTTAGAATGGCAAAGTGATAACCATACGCCCTGGTGAAGCGCTCGTCAACCTTGATATACTCCATTATTACTCTTAAAACTTTCCTCCAGATTGATTTAATGGACTCCACATCAAAGTAGGTATTGGCAACCTTAACCAACTTAGCCTTCTCCTTGTCTTTTTTAGGAAATCTTATGACCGCTTCATCAGAGAACCGATGGTCCCAATAAAATTTCACACTCTCAGTCGAAAGACCAATAATCTCATCGATTATTTCCTCATTCAGCTTAACATTCCTACCAAACAACACAATCTCACCATTTTTCCAATTTTTGGCAAAATAGTCCAGCATCCCCTCGTCAATACCATGGAGCTTTTCCAAAAATGGGACTAAACCTCCCTTTTCAATTCTTTCCCAGGCTTTAGCATTCTTTTTATGCTCTTGAAAGTTGCTCGGCTCCACACGTTTTCTCTCTCCCCCCATCTTCAAAGCTCTGTTATACCACACCCTACAGTTGCTCTAGGTCCCATTTAAGCATCTTTTATCAAACACCCAGAAAGCGTGTCGGAGACTCTTCTTGAAAAAGAAAATGATGTCGGTCCCATCAAATCTAATAAAATTGACATACCTAATATTTATCCTCTTCATCATGACGAAGACAAGCTTCTCTTCCATGCATTGAATCGTAATAAATTAGCGCTTTCACTTTAGAATGGAGGTAGTCATTCTTCCTCCACGTGTTTTCCCCGCCCTTCTTAACCCCTTCATTGGCGAAGTAATCAGCCACCTTATTCGCTTCTCTATAGGCGTGGGACACTTTCACTTTATCAAATTTCCTTAATAAGATTATTGTATCTTCAATCCACTTTTTAATGGTCCACGATGGAGGGGTAAGCCCAAGAATGCAATTTATTATATTCATTGAATCACCCTCCAACCAAAGACATTTCGTGTTCATCTTAAAAGCTAAGTTAACCACATGATAAGCCCCTACAGCTTCCGCAACACAATTAGTTTGGGTTCTGATGTCCACAGCAAAAGCCGCAATAAAAGCCCCCGCATTGTTCCTTAAAACACACCCACTGCCAGCTTTCCCTGGGTTTCCTTTTGTAGCACCATCAAAATTGTCTTTCAACCAACCCAAAGGTGGCAAAGACCAACTAGCATTCTCCCTCCCACAAACATCAGGCGTGGGGACATTTAACACTGCTAATTTTGAATTCCACTTTTCTACCGTAGCAATATCAAAAGGAGACCAATTAGCTTTATCAACCATTTTTCTTGGGATTAAAGATAAATTTTCCTTTATAGCCCTTACGATTTTTTCATGCAAGTCCCCCTCCAACTTCTCTTTTTCCCTAAACACTTTGTTGTTCCTTTCCTTCCAAATATTACATGACACAAAAGGTAGAACAAAAGACCAGAGCTTCCACGCAAAAGGATTTTTTGAAGGAGCTTTCCATTGCAAGAAAAAGTCTTCGACAAAAGCAGGGGAAACCCAAACCAAATCAAGAAGCTAAATTTTTTTACCCCATATGTGCGAAACAAAAGGGAAATGAAGAAAAAGATGATTAATAGTCTCAGCATCGTTCCTGCAAATGTAGCACCTGTTAGGTAATTGAATTCCTATTTTTTCAAGATTATCCAAAGTGAGAATCTTATTCTGTAGCATTATCAAATAGAAAATATTGATTTTAGGAATCAGGTGATTAATCCAAGCCTTAGCCCAGAAGGGCGGAGGCTCCATCGGACTAGCCAGCATAGAAGTAGCAGAAGAAACTAAAAAAATGCCAGACGGATTGTCTAACCAAACAGGAAGATCATCCACCTGGTGTTGAGCTAGTCTTAGGGCCCTGAAGGCCAACTGAACAGGGCTAAGATCCTAACTGATGGTCTTCAAATCAACCCAACCCCCATTCCTCCAGTTATCTTTAACCAAGACCCCGAATTCCCTTTTACAATCATTCATCCATTTACTGAATTTCTCATTTCTGATTAACGAATCTTTAAAAAGCCATCTGTCTTCCCAAAACCTAACATAATTTCCTTTTCCAACCAGCCAACCAGTTCATATTTCTAGCAACTTTCTACCTCTGCTCATATCATTCCAGCAAACAGACCCATGAGGTAAGAGAGAAGAATTTATAACCTCATTAAGAGACTCACAGTTGCTAAAATATTTGGCTTTTAAGGTATCTCGCCATTCCCCTCTCAAAGTAAGAGTTCTCCAAAGCTGTTTAGCAAGAAATGACAAGTTCAGCATTTTAATTTTCCTTAAGCCTAGGCCCCCTCTCGATTTAGGTCTATAGACCAGATCCCATCCAACGAGTGGCATTCTCTTCTTATCCTCCACACCAGACCAAAGAAACCTTTTCTAAATTTTTTCAATGGCCTCAATATACTTAGCAGGAATTTTAAATAAACTAAGAGCATACACAAGAAGATTTTGCAAAGAAGCCTTTAGGAGCTGGATTTTTCCAGCTTGACTGAGTAGAGCTCCTTTCCACCCCGACAGCTTCTTATTGAATTTTTCAACCAAAGAGATCCAAAATGAGTCCAAGGGTTTGATGCAAAGAGGCAAACCAAGATAGGTTGACGGAAGAGGCTCAATCCGGCAACCAAGAATCCGAGCAAGTTTAACTTGTCTATGCTCTGGAGTATTGAGGAAGAAAATTAAACTCTTAGCCCTATTGACAACTTGCCCAGAAGCAGATTCATAAAGATTTAGAATTCTTTTGAAATTCTTAGCTTCAGCCACAGTAGATATTCCCATGAGAATGGTGTCATCAACAAATTGTTGGTGGGAACAGGTTAGAAGAGAAGAGGAAGGTCTTAAACTAGCAAGGGATCTTTGATCAATAAGCTTTTTAATATTTCTTCCCAAACTCTCAACCAAAATTGTAAACAGAATTGGAGAGATAGGATCTCCTTGTCTAAGGCCTCTGGAAGTCTGAAAAAAACCTCGAAGGTGACCCGTTCACAATGACAGAAGAAGTAACTATCGAAACAAGCTAGTTCACCAACTGAATGACTCTGTTATTAAAACCAAACTTGACCAGGATTTTAAATAAAAAAATTCCACTCAACCAGATCATAGGCTTTGGAAATGTCCAATTTAAGAATGAACCCTTCAGTCTTCGATACCATTAAAGAATGTAAGTTCTCATGAACAGTGATAACAGAGTCTAGAATGTACCTACCTAGCACAAAACCATTCTGTTGCGGAGCAATCATTTGAGGAAGCACAGAAAGCATTCTTGTAGTTAAAACCTTCGAAATAATTTTATAAATAGAATTGCACAAGGTGATTGGCCGAAAAGCTTGAAACTCTGAAGCCCCAAGTTTTTTTGGAATAAGGACCACAAAAGTAGCATTAAGTTCTTTCAAAAGACATCTTGATCCAAAGAATTCCTTGACAGCATTCCCCACATCCACCTCAATAATTTCCCAAAACACTTGGAAGAAGAATAAAGGAAAACCATCTGGTCCAGGAGCTTTGTTGCCATCAAAAGAGAAAATAGCTTTCCTAATTTTAGCCTTGGAAGGAATAGCAGTGATCATAGAATTTTCATTGTGACCAATCACCTGGGGTATAGCCTCAATCAAGGAATCTTGAGCTTCAGGAAAAATCTCCCCATTACAAGAAAGAAGGTTTCTAAAAAAAAGGACAACCTATTTCTTGATATCATCTTCCTCCTCAAACCTCGTCCCATTAACATCTATGTAAGCGATTCTATTAGTAGCCCTATGTTTTGAAGCTGACAGATGAAAAAATCTAGTGTTCCTATCTCCCTTAGTCAACCAAGACACCCTAGATCTTTGCTGCCAGAAAATTTCCTCTTTAGCAATGATGTCATGCAATTGAATGAGAAGTTCATTTTCCTTTTCTCTATAATTATCAATGTACCCCCATTTCTGGATAATAGCCTGGATCTCTTGAATTTTACCCTAAATTTTCGTCTTAGTTCCAAAAATATTCCCAAAGGCATCCTTTTTCCATCTTCTTAAATTAATTTTCACTTCCTTTAATTTTTTAGCAATCCTAAACATAGATGTGCCAGTAATATCAATATTCCACCATCTACTGATTTCCTCAAAGATTCAAGGATGAGATAGCCAAAAAAATTTGAATCTGAAAGGGGAGTTCTTTTTCACCTTAGTAGGATCTGCCATTAGACAAATGGGAAAATGATCAGATCCTACCCTTGATAAAGCTCTTAAAGCACAAAAATAGTCTATAAACCATTGACCAGAAACAAGGGCCCTATCGAGTCTCACTTGGATCAAATCAGGTCCTAACCTCCTATTAGTCCAAGTATAAGAAGCACCTTGGAGGTCAAGGTCTATCAAGGCATTAATGTTAATGAATTCAGAGAGACCTGAAATACTATCCTAGTTAATTTGAGAACCCCCAAATTTTTCATCATTCAGGAGAGGAGTATTGAAGTCTCCCATGACCACCCAATGCTCATTAGCAAAACATTTCTGAAAACCAGACAACTCACACCAAAAAGAATTTCTAGCATTCTTACAATTCATTATATGTGTTTATATTGATTGAATTTGTAAATGTTTATATCATTTTAACATTATATATATATATAATCACTTGATCATAATCATGGTTTATTTGTGTCTATCATTATTATAAAGATGGGGCACCTTAGGGCAAATGATATGGATTATCACGGCCCAGAGAATGTGATTTTGCAAGTGGAAGAACATGGAGCTGTGAATATCGAAGATGCAGTTAATGATCCTATGGAAGAAGATGATCATGCGCTAGAAAACACAGTTGAAGATGATGGTACAGATACATTGATCCATGACCCATTTAGTGGAAAAGCTGATCATGATGATCGAGATGACTTTGATGATGTTCATGATTTACCTATCCTTGAGAAGGCATATGAGCTCCCCTTTATGAAGGCTCCCAAACAACTCTTCTCTTTGTTGTATTATTTTTGTTGAACTTGAAGGTTATGAATGGTTTATCAAACATAGCAATCTCACAGATGTTAAGGTATGTTATATATGCCATATTTTTTCATCTATTTTAATTGTTGTTAGTTCATCACTAGTAAATAAAGGATGAAATATGTACCATTAATATTCTTTATATTAAAAAATTATTTTTGTTGTAGATTGATAGGTGAATTTTTGTTACCACCATCAAATATTTTACCTCACTCATACCGAGATTTATCTGGCATTATGAAAGATATCAGAATGGAGTATCAAGTAATAGATGCATGTCCCAATGATCATATTTTATATCATAAACAACATGAATTTGCAACAGAATTCTTGGAATGTCATATAAGTAGATATCGAACAGATCAACTAACAAAAAAGGTGTCTCGCAAGGTTCTTCGTTATATTCCTATTATTCCACGTATGCAACGATTATTTAGGTGTGAAAGCTTAGCGCAATTCATGGATTACCATGCATGGAATAGAAGTGGAGATGACATTCTTTGAATTCCTGCAGATGGTTCTACATTTAGGGACATGGAGGAAAAATGACCACACTTTAAAGAAGAACCTCGTAATCTCAGGATTTCATTGGGAGTGGATGGTGTCAATCCATTTGGAGAGCTGAGATCTATTTACTCGCTATGCCCTGTTTTTGTTATCAACAATAACATTCCTCTATGGATGTCAATAAAGAGGGAGCACATAATGTTGTCAATGATTGTTCCAGGTATGTTTTTACATCAATTTTATTTAACGTAGTAGCATCTCATTTGTCTTATTTGTTGCATAATCACTTATATTTTTTTCATTCAATAGTCATGTACATTAATTTATATATATATTGTAGTAAAATGATTATAATAATTATTTAATGTTTATGTTCATTCAACTAGGTAAGTACCAAGTTAAAGATATGAATGTATATATCGAGCCTCTTATCGATGAGTTACTAAAGTTATGGAATGGTTTCACTATGTATGATGTCTCTAAACCAATAGGACAAAGACAATTTCAATTACATGCAATGCTTGTATGGACAATTCATGATGCCCCAAGGAAAATACATTTTTGTGGTATGTTATAACATTCGACTGCACTTTAACAATATTTAATTTTATGAAGTAGATATCATGCATGTTTTTAAAATAATCTATTCATTATATATAATTATAAAAATTGACATATTTAATCCAATTATATATGATCTTGCAGGTCTTCAAATAAAGAGAAAATTTGCATGTCCAATTTTTGGTCCAAAGATGAAATCTCGTCATTCAACAAGTTTAGGAAAGCAGGTGTTTGATGAGTATAGGAACTTCCTCCATAGAAATCATAAGTATCGAACTACTGAAAAAACATCTTTTCAATGGGAAAGAAGAGACTACATCAAAACCACGAAGAATGACACCTCGCCTATGGAAGTTGGAATATAATAGAATTAATCATCAAGGTTATACATCGGATCAAATTTTTTATTTATCATATATGATATGTTTTGAATTTATATTTTTATATTGTGTTCTGTTTACTATGCTATAATTGATAATGATTGTCATTGTTAATTTGTTTAACTTATATGCTTCATCAAGGTCATCAAGGCATTAATGGCTGACTTCCACAGAGACTAAAAAGTTATCCTAGACAATTTAGTAGGTTTCCCTACTATGAGCAGCTACAAATTGGGAATTTGTTTGATACAATGCATATCAAAAAGAATATAACATAAACGTTATGGAAAATATTGGATGAAAGGCATGACAAAGAAAAAATTGTCAAAATTTGTAGTGACATTCATGAAGCCAATCATGCAATGAAAAATGTCATTCAATTAAATAGTGATGGAGACCAAATTAATATAAGTGCCCTTCCTTGGTTATTAACGGAGTAGCAAAGCAATGCTATAAAAGAAGTCATACAAAAAAATCAATTTCCCACAGGATTTGTTGCGAACATAAACAATATAATAATAAAGAAAGGTGAATTTGGGTCAGGGATGAAAATGCATGATTGGCATAACTTCATTAAGGTAATTATTTTGGTATATTATATACACAGTTTGTATAATGCATGTACTTTTCAGTGTATTAGGTTTACTACTTTTGGAAAAATAATGAAAAGATTATTTTATAATTGTTGTAGTACGTTCTACCTCTATCTCTCCCAGACAACTTTGACAACAATGTCAAGCAAGTTATATATGATCTTGAAAAATACATGAGGTAAATAGCAATATTTGTTCAATTCGTCATATACATCTTATAATTTCTATTTGTTTTACTTGTATAAATGTAATATACTATATATTTTTGTTAAATCTCATTAATATATTTGCCCCTTGAATCACTTGTAGATGGTTGTCATCTAAAGAAATCCATAAAGAAGATATAAATTATTGGAAGAGAAAAATTCCTAGTCTAATGTGTGAAATGCAAAAGTGTCTACCTTCGAAATTTTTCAATGCACATGAACACTACCTCATACACCAAGTTGAGGAGATTGAATTATGTGGACCTGTACACACAAGGTCAATGTGGATGGTTGAGAAGCACTTGAAATTTTTGAAGGCTTTGGTTAGACAAAGAGCACATCCTGAGGTTTCTCTAGTGGAGGGATATATGGTATACCATACCATGGTGTACATTAGTGAATATCTTCCTAAGTTTGCAGTAAAGATCCATATAGATCGCATTTGGGATCCTAACTCCATTAACAAATTCGAAGGGGAGTACCTAATGGGGAAAGGTAGATTGAGGAGTAAGGTAATTATAAGATGGTCATGGAGATTAATTGGAATACATTTTACATATGGTTTTTATGTATATTGTACTTATTTAATTTTTAATCTTCAATATACATAAATTATAAATTAAGGTCGTATACTGTGGTATTTAACTAATTATACGTCGTTTGTGAATTTCAATTTTTTTTTATATAGTTGGTCAAGAGTGGGATGCACTACATTTGTATGTTGCAAACAATCTTGATTGGATGATAGTATGGCTTGAACGATGTCAACAATCTGGTCGCGCATTAACATGGGAAGGTGTGGCTTCATTGGTTAAAGAAGTTCATCGTAATAGAGATTCCAATATTACACAAAGGGAAATTGATTTAGCATATGGTTTAAGAGATAAATAGGTACATATAAATATATTAATCACCCATATTATTTAATTATTTTCAATTATATTGATGTATATATATGTTGAGATTGTTTTCTTTGCATACATTTGGCCAAGAATAAATATGTTTATCAATTGACGATATTGCAATAATTTTTACATGTTTGACATATTGTAGGTGAAACACCACAAGGCTATGTGGTGCAATGGTCATAAATTTCAAATCAAAATGTTGGATGACATGAAGAAAACTTGTGATTCGTATAACTGCAGTCTTTCAGGTGGAAAAATTTTCATCTAGAAGCGACATACATCCAGAAGTCTCAGAAAATCGATACTATGGGATTTTGGATGATATACTTGAGTGTGACTTTAAGTCCTTCAGATTATTTATGTTTATCGTCTTATGGTACATGATACGATTGAATGAAAATGATCCTGAGAGAACTATTATTGAACATGATAATGGATTTACCATGGTTAATACAAGGTCAATCGAGCGAGCTGGAAATGAGCCCTATGTTCTTCCAAGCCAATGTGAGCAGGTATTTTACTCAGAGGTTCTAGGTAAACTGGGTTGGTCATTTTTTGTTAGACATGATCCAAGAGGAAGGCCGGTAAAGTATAATATGGTGGAAGAAGAAAATACCGAAGAACTAGAAGATGATGTAGATGATGATCAAGATGAACAGTTAATTGATGATGTCCCTGACGAAGATGTCAAAGAGGAGGAACTAGATCATGATGATGTAGGAGTTAATGTTCATGAAGATATCCGTGTGGATGATGACATTATTGAAATTGATATCGATGATGATGATGATGATATTACCAATCCTTACAATGTCGAATCTAGATCAGATGGTATAGACAAAGAGTTGCATGAAGAAGAAGATCAATGACATTGAAATGTATGAGTTATGTGATTATATTATCTATTTGATATTAATTTCTTGATAGAATTATATTTGACTTATGTGGTTACATAATTAATTCATGATGTTTTTAATTTTTATGCCATTACATAATTAATTTAATGATGTACTTTTTAATGTTTGAAAGGTCAAAAAATTAAAACATTTCAATAGTGATGTTAACAACCTTGAAATTAGTGTGTTTTATGTTTCATGTGATCATAAAAGATTAAAAAGTCAGTTGTAGAGGTGGTTGTTCAGTGGTTGATGTGTAAAGTCCTTTAAAAGGAATAAAGTGATCATTGTAATGGTTGTTGATGGTTGAGGATTTAAAATACAAGCTCTTGACATTCAAAAATCTGTGTTTTTCTTCAAAATTTCTATATTTTTCCCTGTTATGCAGCACTGTATGGTCACATGCAGCCATATTTTGATGTGAAAATAATTTCAGGTCATGAATATATGTGTTAGCTTTGATTTGAATCTGATTTGAGGGCTTAAGACATTGATTTGTGTTAGAAAGCTTCATTTATTTGCATACAGTGCGGTTACCCTATTTTTGAGGTTTTTGTAGTCCAAACATGATATAAAAGGGCTCTTACACTTTTTGTGATTACTGTAGCTTGTGTAAGAGGCCCCATGGATATTGTTGTAATTTTAGGATATATGAGTATGGTATAGGATGAGAAATAAAGAAGGTATAGCTGTTGTCCTCAAGAGTTTTGTGAAGAAAAGCATGTGAAATGAGAGGTTCAAGCCTAGGTTTCAACAAAATATGTATGGGAGATCTAATTTTATGAATTTTTATCCATGTGTAGACCTAATGGGTTGTTTCAACGAATATAAATGATATACATACACACACATATATATGTATGTATGTATGTATGTATATGTATTTTTAAATGTAAATGTAAATGCAATTACTGTATGCTCTCCTAGAACAATAAATGCAACATATCATTAAAGAAATCTATATCTATGTATATAAATGTGTATTTCTAAATACAAGTGTAAATGCAAAGAGCATATGGTTTTGTAGTGTTATAGATACAAAATATCCATAAATTAATGTAATTGAAATTCTAAAGTCTTCAACACATATAATATGAAATCGATCAAACTATTAAACTACATGAGAAATAAATGAAAATAGTAAATGCATATGTATGTGTATTTGTAAATGTAAGTGTAAAATAAATAAGAATAATGAAAATTATAAAAGAATACAAGGGGAGACCAGTGCCTTATTGGGTATATGGAGTCTAATGAATATCTACAAATGTGGATTTCAATAATGGCAATAATTCAAACTATCAGGCAGAGAAATTGTTTACAACTTGTGTAAACATGCAAGTGAATAATTGAAAAACTCTTCTTGAGATAGATTGGAAATTATAGTTATGTGATTCTTCTTATTAATCCAAGTAACACTTCCCAATTGCTGTGATTGATTAAAAGGTTTTAATCCCTACTTTAGAGAACCGAATAACCAGATCACACATATATAGCAAATGTACAATGATAAACTGAGTATAAAATTGTTATATCAATTTAAAGAATAGAGAAGCATCAAAATGGAGACAATCAAATAACTACTTAAATTTAACAAACAACTGATACCAAAATCTTAATCCGCAACTTAGATATCTTCATTTACTCCATCAAAATACATGCATCTGAGTCTCTGTATATCAAAATTCATTGTCTGCTACAAATGACCTATATGCCATCTATTTGGTGTCTGTATCTTGGCTCTCTTCAACAATTAGTTCTCTAGGAGGGATAAACAAAAATATGAAATTATATAATAGAACCTTGTAATCGCATTTGATGCAGATTCAAATACTAGCCGTCGATCCTTCACTTTGGTCAGATGATCGAATGACTGCCTTCAAAAAAACTGACACGATCTCCATCATGGCAATAAGGGCCCACCATACTATGCGTTGCCAAGAAAATCCACGTGGCACTCACCCGTGATATCGCGATCGATAAAGACCTTGCAACTTATGATCACGCGATGGCGGGCAACCGTGGATCTCAACCATTGGTAATCCTATTTGTTCAACATAGTCACCAAATTTATCATTAACCATTAAGCACCTTTCCTACCAAGATTATAAAATCTCTGTTGATTTGAAACACGTGCATCTCATAAATGCTTTAGTAACCCACTACGTAATGTATTAAAACCAGATAAATGTATCAAAGTATTTCTATCATCTCTTCAGCTTCATTAAATGAAACACGTGGCACTCACCCGTGATATCATGATCAACCAAAATAGTGTGGTGGGGTCATCACGAGATGGCAGGGAATGACTAAGATCAAATGATAATTGATCTACGGTCACAAAAACTTGTCCCTCTACAAAATATAAAACATTTATTAAAATAACGAGGGGACATCACTAGGCCGATGATAAACAATGACATAAGTTATTTTTTAAACGAGGGAGAACATGACCATCCAAGAATTAGGAAATAATAAATTCAAGCAAAGGAAATAAAACAATAAATCAAAAGGGGGCTAGCCTAGATGAAGCAATGGGGCTTAATTTGTTTTAAAACCCTCCCCAAAAAGTAATGGCCCAAAAGATCCCACCCAAGGCGTAAGATAAACACTAGGGTTCTACATGAAGACAAAGGTAAAACCCCAACCTTAGGCTTTTCCCAAAGACCATAGATGACCAGAAACATAAGGCAAGATAGAAATGGAACACAAAGAGAAAATTTTTGAAGTTCCATCACAAGGAAAGGTCTCCTCCCTTCTTGGTAGTGATAACCTCCTCCACACACAAGCCTTAAAAATTATGAATAGAGGAATATAATCTTTGAAGAACTCAAAGTTGATTCTCTCCTACCTTATGCTTTTATTCATTTTATCCTTACACACATTTAAAGTGATTACTAGAGGAAAATAGACCAATTCTTTATATTAGAAGAATTTTATCATACTTTTCCAATGATGGAATTATGAGAAAACCTTAGGTTAAATGAATAATTCCTAGCCAAGTTCTTTAAATCATGTCCAACTGTATAAGAGAAGACCGCTTCTATGTGTACCTGGATACCATGGAGAAAGGCTCTTTGGGCTCTTTCATAAATCATCCTACCTTAAAACATACCAAAAGTCTCCTAGAAATTAGACATAGGAAGATTTAAGATGACTTCAAAAAAAATTATTGCCAAAGCATAAACTTATGATGACTTAACCAGGCCTAGTAAACACTCCCTCCCCGTTAACCACTTAGACATATGGAAATTAAATGTAAATTTGCTGCTATTTTTAGTCATGTAGGTGTCCAATAAACCACTTGGTGATGTTTCCCTTCAAGTTTATTTAATTGAATGAAGAGAAAAGTCCTTTGATTACAATTAGAGAATACATTTGATGCCTTGGTTGTGTAATTGGTGCACCATAGTCACATTTAACACTTGTTACAAAGTTTGGGAGTTAAAATTTTAAGTAGATTTTATTTTTGATGGACACATTTGGATGGTAGTAACAATAACTTGTAATCTATCAAGACTTGATTACCTTATAACCTATGAAATTCTACTGATGAAATGATAGATTAATCATAATGTCACCTTGGGATCACATCACCATGAAATAACTTAATCCAACATCCTTATGAGTGAAGGTACCACCAAATAGGTATTTGTCAGATATTTCTTCCTCAAGCAAGGGAAATTCAGGAAGAGAAGAGGAAAGCGAGACATGTAGTATGTCTAAAAGAGGGAGATCAATTAGAGGTCAAAAAATTAGAAGAAAATTATGTAAATGCATGGAATTTTTTCTTGCTAAAGGGGGGTCATGTTCTTATGATGATGAGAGCATAGGTGACGTCGAGGTTCCCTTGAGGTACAATCATCTACGGAAACAATGGGTACCCAAGGAACTTCCTCTCCCTTTCCCTCTCTCCCTCTCCCTTTCCCTCTCTCTCTCTTTCTCATTCTTCCCCTCTCCCTTCCCCCTCCTAATTGTCTCTCCCTCTCTCTCCCCTTATTCCCCTCTTCCCCTCTCCCTTCCCCCTCCTAATTCTCTCTCTCTCTCTCTCTCTCTCTCTCTCTCTCTCTCTCTCTCTCTCTCTCTCTCTCTCTCTCTCTCTCTCAGGTCCCTCCCTCCTACCCCTCTACCTCTCTCAAGTCTCTCTCTCTCACTCTCCTGTGTCTCTCAGCTCTGCCTTATCCCTCTACCCTTAACCCTTAAACCCTTAAACCCTCTATCCTCTATGTCTCTTCACTCCCTCCCTGTCTCTCTCAAGACTCTCCCTCCTACCCCCTCTCCCTCTCTCAGGTCTCTCTCTCTCACTCATTCCCTCTATCTCTCTCCCCTCTACCCTTAACCCCAAACCATACACCCTTAACCCTTAAACCCTCTACCCTCTATCTATATCCCACTCCTTCCCTCCCTCCCTCTCTCTCTCAAGTCTCACCCTCCTACCCCCTCTCCCTCTCTCATGTCTCTCTCT
>VDFB02379711.1:160852381-160879379 GCA_007258455.2 Sequoia sempervirens
ATATATACACTTGATTTAAATTGAAAATTTGCAATATTGAAATCAAAAGAAAATATTCTTCATCTGATCATTCATAGGAGCATTCAATTGCATGCAAATTCATTTGTCAGAGATCTTGTTGGCAGGAATCATAGATTCTTCACAGATTTCGTAGGTTGCATATTTTGTGAATGTCCAAATCTACATTCATTGTTTCACCTCTCGATCATCATACTCATTGCTGAGCTCTTCCACATATTTCCTACTTGCTACCTGTGATATTTTCCCGCCATCGACTATTGGAGTTTCTCCCTTCCACTCACTACCGAGCACCTTCCTCATTGAGTCGAGGTCATATTTGAACCAAGGGCCTAGTTTTTTGAGTTCTGCCACCTCCCAGTGGTGCCACTACCAAGCTCCGCTATCTTTTAGTCCTAACACCTCCACCGTGGTGTGTGATATTTTTGCAGTAATTAGCCCTGAGGTCATATTGGCACCAAGGGGCCAAATTTAATTTTGCACCTATTTAGCCTACACCCCCACATTGGGTAGTTTTTTCTACAAAGCATAACTTTTCACCAGGGTATCAAATTTTCACAAACAAGATATTGTTGGAAAGCTTATTCCATCTACTTCGTAGCTGTGTAGAGTATTTTTCCAAATTTTGTTGTGGGTATGAATTATAGCTATTTGAAGTAAGTGCTTCCATTTGGACTCCCAATCTCGTATCTTTTCACCATTTTGTTGGATTTTGGAGATTCCAGTGACATTGCAAAGGTGATCTAGAGCTCTATCATTTTGTCTATCCACTTTTTTAAGATTCAACCCCAAGTATTCTCTATCGATTTTTTGCAATTTGTGGAATTTTCTTGATAACATGGACATAATGTAATTTGGGAAAGGTTTGTTTGCATTGGAGGCTTTATTTTCACTGGCACATCATATTTGGAAGTTTCTATTTGATAGTGAAGATCATGTATTTGTAATATTGGAGATATATCATAGTTTGTTATGGGGTTTGCATATCATCTTTCACTGATTGTGTTGCAAAAGGGAAACTATAATCAATGGAGATATGGCACCATCAACCATCTCCAATCACTTCAATTTTTTCCACATTTGTATGGTATAGTTCCCCATCTAGGTCAAGGTATTTAGAAATTTACTTGGAGTTGTAGCAGATATAATGTCTTAGAAGTCATTGCTATGCATGTTGATGATGATATTTTAAAAGCTATTGATCATTGTGATTTTCCTCATATTCTTTGGACTAATATTTGGGAGATATATGGAGATCTTGATACTCCACCATTCCTTGATGATCATGATTTAGAATGTCATAGGCCTCTTCATTCTTCAAAAAGGATACCCTATGATGATATTGCTATGCAAGAGCTAACAAATTTGGAATGCTTTAAATCTTTAGATGAGGATTTAAAGGGTTCTACAAATGCTTCTTCTTCATCAAATATAGTTGATGTACCTTAAAATTTAGTGATTCATTATACTGAGTCATTGATTGAAGCTTCCATCATTCCTATTCATCAGGACATATTCAGTTTTCCAGACTTGGAATCAGAAGATGGCTTTGTTTCAAGTATTGCAGACTTGGATACTTCTATAAGTTTGGAGGAAATTCTTAAGGGGATATCTCTCCTCTATGTAGATTATAATTTGGAGAGTTTTCTTGAGTCTCCACATTCCTTTTTTTCAACCTTGATTGGGGATCCTAATCTTGGTGAGACATCCTTGGAGGCACTTGATTCCTTTTTAGAGATATCATATATGAGGCTTCTTCCCTCTCACTTCATCTTGGAGTTGGAGTTTCTTCAACAAATACCATTGGATTTTCTTCTTAGTAGGAGACATGTCGTTTGGACACTCTTTTGGGTTCAGAATTCTTTCAGTGGTTTTCAAGACACTTCATTCCAGGGGGCAATCTAGTCTCCATCTACTCCTTCAATAGAGGGATCATTGTCTTGTCTTTGGATCTTGTTCAACATCAATTTCCATATAGTCCAAGTAAATGTCACCTTCTTCATTGATTGGGAATGTACCTAATTTGATTGTGGCATCTCCATCTTCCTTGGGCAAGGAGACACATGAGCAATTTTCAGAGATATCACCATAATACACATTCATCCTTCCTTCCTTCAATTCCTATCTGAATTGGGAAGCATGCCTGCATTTGTACTTTGTTTTGTTTCTTTCAAAAGGGAGACAAGTTGTTTGTCGACATTGGATCATGTTTTTTCTTTAGGCACTTACCATTTTTGCATGTGATCACATATTGTGGGGGGGATATATATAGTCTCTCTATTTCCCTCTTATGGGGGGGGGGAATTGATTATTTTATTCTTGTGATTGCTGTAGCTCTTGGGGGGTATTGATGTTGAGACCTCCATACATCACTTCCATTACTTGTACATGATTAGCATAGATATCTATTTTTTGGGGAGGAATTTCGTCCCATGAGGTTTTCTCCATTTCTCCATTTGTAAGAGATTTCATTTTCATTTGTAGATGGGTACCTAACATGGCCTAGAAGCTGAGACCCATCATATTGCATCATTTGCATCATAACTACACTCCCAAGTTGCACTTATGGGGGGGTGTTAGTGTGAATGGGGATATTTCCTAACTAGATATTAGTTGGACCTATTCACATAATTGATAACTTTACTTAGGAGTTATTTTCCTAGGTGGCATTCTAGAAACTAGTATTTAATGGTCTGACCATATCTCATTAATAGGCATGCAGTTATCTAGGTGTTTAATATTTCTCGCATACATTTATATTTATGCATTAAAGTCATTTATTGATTGTAACTAAGGTGGCTACCCAACTACCTCTCTCCTTTCCTATATAAGGAAGACTCTTGTACATTTATAAATCATTCTAGATCAAATTCAATATAGATCATCATTTGATCAAGTTCTCTTCTTGCTCTTGTTGCAACACTTCTTATTCATGTGGATGGTATTCTTTGTGGTTGATCCTTTGAAGTGTGTCCAGCTTCATCTTGGTTATTGCTCATATTTCCAACAATATAATCTTGATGACCTAAAAATATCTATAACATTTTGACAAAAAGGACTGCTTAAGATTGTCATGAAATTCTACTTAGGAATCCACCTAGAAATACAATACCCTCATTACCTACTTGTAAGAATTTACACCACTCCTTGAATGGAAAGAAAATAAATTGATAACTCGAACATCAAATGTGTTTAAAGAACCTCACTAACATTATTATTTTAATTCAAAAGATATTACATATCAGACATGGAGATAATTGCATAATAGTATATAATCAAATCTTTGCATTCAAGTGACACGAGCATTACATATGTGGACTTACAACATAAGAATCTTCACCCTTAGTATTCAAAAATTCCAGTACACAACCTCTTCCATGGCCAAAAACCTAAAAGCTAAGAGCCTCGCAAAAACTCAAAACCTTTGCAAATGAAGAAGAGATTGCATTATAAAGAAGAGAAGAAATTTCAAATCGAATTTTTGTTTGACACTTGTCATACTGTGATCCCCTTGATTTGGCATTTGGAATATGCTACTTTACCTTAATTCTCACTTTGCCTCTCAGTTGCAATTGAAAATTGGTTTGTCACTTTTCTTGTCTTCATTCCT
The DNA here is from genome assembly GCA_007258455.2 of Sequoia sempervirens. NCBI lineage: Eukaryota > Viridiplantae > Streptophyta > Pinopsida > Cupressales > Cupressaceae > Sequoia > Sequoia sempervirens. The sequence continues at coordinate 160,856,010 of VDFB02379711.1, forward strand.
GTGCATATCCTTTACATGTATGTAAAAAGACATTTATAATTGCATTTTCACATGACAGTGAAAATATTTCACCTTTGGGTAAAAGCCCATTTCACTAGTAAATAAAAAAATGCCTTTGAACTTGCATTTTAACTGCAAATTGCTCAAAGGGAACACGGGGATCACGGAGGAAACGCCACTGGAGTTGTGTGAGGGATACTTATGAGACCCAAAGCATGAAAATGAAAACACCTAATGTCAATACTTTAGAAGCCAAGAATGGCTTAATGGAAACCCTTCCTTGGGATCAGAGGTTGTTTCCTGAGAAGGACTGGGAATCAGGAAGAGAGCTGGAAAGCCAAGATGAGACTGAATGGGAGGAGGTTATTTCACATTCAAGGTCAAAGAAGGAAAAAAAAGAGAGGATGGAAACCTCAAGTGGAATGATCACTAGAACTAGGGCCAAGGCGGACTGTGGGAATACTAAGCCTTGCCAGGGAAGGAGATCAGAAAAATGGCAAAGGGAACAAGGCATCCTTCAGGATATAGCGGATGGGATCCAAATGACCATCCCGGAGATACTTCAATCCCCAGGTAAGAAATGAAAATCATGTCATGGAATATATGAGGGCTAAATAGCCATCATAAAAAAGATGTTTTGCAAAATTTTGTTAGGGACCACAAACCTGATATTCTTCTTGTTCAAGAAACAAAAATGCCTAAAGATAAAGTAGAATGCTTTAAAAAATTTCAGAACTATGGGGCTCACGGAAATAGTTTTGCGGGTGCTTCGAGGGGAATTGTTACTTTTTGGAACAAGTTGTTTATTAAAGGTGAGCCCTTAAAGGAGAATGGTAATTTAGTTGCCACCAGATTTACCCACATAAGAGACAATTTTTGTTGGATTCAATCCAATATATATGCCCCGAATTGTAAGAATGCTAGAAATTCCTTTTGGTGTGAGTTGTCTGGTTTTCGAAAATGTTTTACTAATGAGCACTAGGTGGTCATGGGAGACTTCAATACTCCTCTCCTGAATGATGAAAAATTTGGGGGTTCTCAAATTAACTGGGATAGTATTTCAGGTCTCTCCGACTTCATTAACAGTAATGCCTTGATAGACCTTGACTTGCAAGGTGCTTCTTATACCTAGACTAATAGGAGGTTAGGACCTGATTTGATCCAAGTGAGACTCAATAGGGCCCTTGTTTCTGGTCAATGGTTTATAGACTATTTTTTGTGCTTTGAGAGCTTTATCAAGGGTAGGATCTGATCATTTTCCCATTTGTCTAATGGCGGATCCTACTAAGGTGAAAAAAAACTCCCCTTTCAAATTCAAAAAATTCTGGCTATCTCATCCTCGAATCTTTGAGGAAATCAGTAGATGGTGGAATATTGATATTACTGGCACAGCTACGTTCAGGATTGCTAAAAAATTAAAGGAAGTGAAAATTAATTTGAGAAGATGGAAAAACGATGCCTTTGGGAATATTTTTGGAACTAAGATAGAAATTCAGGGTAAACTTCAAGAGATCCAGGCTAATATCCAGAAATGGGGGTACATTGATAATTACAGAGAAAAGGAAAATGAACTTCTCATTCAATTGCATGACATCATTGCTAAAGAGGAAGTTTTTTGGCGGCAAAGATCTAGAGTGTCTTGGTTGACTAAGGGAGATAGGAACTCCAAATTTTTTCATCTGTCTGCCTCAAAACATAAGGCTTCTAATAGAATTGCTTGTATTGATGTTAATGGGACGAGGTTTGAGGAGGAAGATGATATCAAGAAACAAGCTATCCTTTTTTTCAGCAACCTTCTTTCTTGTAATGGAGAGATTGTTCCTAAAGCTCAAGATTCCTTGATTGAGGCTATACCCCAAGTGATTGGTCATAATGAAAATTCTATGATCACTGTTATTCCTTCCAAGGATGAAATTAGGAAAGCTATTTTCTCTTTTGATGGCAACAAAGCTCCTGGACCAGATGGTTTTCCCTTATTCTTCTTCCAAGTGTTTTGGGAAATTGTTGAGGTGGATGTTGAGAATGCTGTCAAGGAATTCTTTGGATCAAGATGTCTTTTGAAAGAACTTAATGCTACTTTTGTGGTCCTTATTCCAAAAAAACCTGGGGCTTCAGAGTTTCAAGCTTTTCGACCAATTAGCCTGTGCAATTCTATCTATAAAATTATTCCGAAGGTTTTAACTACAAGAATGCTTTATGTGCTTCCTCAAATGATTGCTCCGCAGCAGAATGGTTTTGTGCCAGGTAGGTACATTCTGCACTCTGTTATCACTTTTCATGAGAATTTACATTCTTTAATGGTATCGAAGACTAAAGGGTTCATTCTTAAATTGGACATTTCCAAAGCCTATCATCGGGTTGAGTGGAATTTTTTATTTAAAATCCTGGTCAAGTTTGGTTTTAATAACAGAGTCATTCAGCTGGTGAACCAGCTAGTTTCGACAGTTACTTCTTCTGTCATTGTGAACGGGTCACCTTCGACATTTTTTCAGACTTCCAGAGGCCTCAGATAGGGAGATACTATCTCTCCTATTCTGTTTACAATTTTGGCTAAGAGTTTGGGAAGAAATATTAAAAAGCTTATTGATCAAAGATCCCTTGCTGGTTTAAGACCTTCCTCTTCTCTTCTAACCTGTTCCCACCAACAATTTGTTGATGACACCATTCTCATGGGAAGATCTACTGTGGTTGAAGCTAAGACTTTCAAAAGAATTATGAATCTTTATGAATCTGCTTCTGGGCAAGTTGTTAATAGGGCTAAGAGTTCAATTTTCTGCCTCAATACTCCGAAGCATAGACAAGTTAAAATTGCTCGGATTCTTGGATGACGGATTGAGCCTCTTTCGTCAACCTATCTTGGTTTGCCTCTTTGCATTAAACCCTTGGACTCGTTCTGGATCTCTTTGGTTGAAAAATTCAATAAGAAGCTGTCGGGGTGGAAAGGAGCTCTTCTCAGTCAAGCTGGAAAAATCCAGCTCCTAAAGGCTTCTTTGCAAAATCTTCCTGTGTATGCTCTTAGTTTATTTAAAATTCCTGCTAAATATGTTGAGGCTATTGAAAAAATTCAGAAAAGGTTTCTCTGATGTGGTGTGGAGGATAAGAAGAGAATGCTACTCGTTGGTTGGGATCTGGTTTGTAGACCTAAATCGAGAGGGGGCCTAGGCTTAAGGAAAATTAAAGTGTTGAATCTGTCCCTTCTTGCTAAACAGCTTTGGAGAACTCTTACTTTGAGAGGGGAATGGCGAGATACCTTAAAAGCCAAATATTTTAGCAACTGTGAGTCTCTTAATGAGGTTATAAATTCTTCTCTCTTACCTCATGGGTCTGTTTGCTGGAATGATATGAGCAGAGGTAGAAAGTTGCTAGAAATAGGAACTGGTTGGCTGGTTGGAAAAGGAAATTATGTTAGGTTTTGGGAAGACAGATGGCTTTTTAAAGATTTGTTAATGAGAAATGAGAAATTCAGTAAATGGATGAATGATTGTAAAAGGGAATTCGGGGTCTTGGTTAAAGATTACTGGAGGAATGGGGGTTGGGTTGATTTGAAGACCATCAGTCAGGATCTTAGCCCTGTTCAGTCAGCCTTCAGGGCTCTAAGAATAGCTCAACACCAAGTGGATGATCTTACTGTTTGGTTAGACAATTCATCTGGCATTTTTTTAGTTTCTTCTGCTACTTCTATGCTAGCTAGTCCGATGGAGCCTCTGCCCTTTTGGGCTAAGGCTTGGATTAATCACCTGATTCCTAAAATCAATATTTTCTATTGGATAATGCTACAAAATAAGATTCTCACTTTGGACAATCTTGGAAAAAGAGGAATTCAATTACCTAACAGGTGCTACATGTGCAGGAACGATGTTGAGACTGTTAATCATATTTTCCTTCATTGCCCTTTTGTTTCGCACATATGGTGTAAAATTTTTGCACTTCTTGATTTGGTTTGGGTTTCCCCTGCTTCTGTCGAAGACTTTTTCTTGCAATGGAAAGCTCCTTCAAAAAATCCTTTTGTGTGAAAGCTCTGGTCTTTTGTTCTACCTTTTGTGTCATGGAATATTTGGAAGGAAAGGAACAACAGAGTGTTTAGGGAAAAAGAGAAGTTGGAGGGGGACTTGCTTGAAAAAATTGTAAGGGCAATAAAGAAAAATTTATCTTTAATCCCAAGAAAAATGGTTGATAAAGCTAATTGGTCTCCTTTCGATATTGCTACGGCTGAAAAGTGGAACTCAAAATTAGTTGTGTTAAATGTCCCCACACCTGATGTTTGTGGGAGGGAGAATGCTAGTTGGTCTTTGCCACCTTTGGGTTGGTTGAAAGCCAATTTTGATGGTGCTACTAAAGGCAACCCTGGGAAAGCTGGCAGTGGGTGTGTTTTAAGGGACAACTCGGGGGCTTTTATTGCGGCTTTTGCTGTGGACATCGGCACCCAAACTAATCATGTTGCGAAAGTTGTAGGGGCTTATCATGCGGTTAACTTAGCTTTCAAGATGAACACGAAATGTCTTTGGTTGGAGGGTGATTCAATGAATATAATAAATTGCATTCTTGGGCTTACCCCTCCCTCATGGACCATTAAAAAGTGGATCAAAGATACAATAATCTTATTAAGTAAATTCGATAAAGTGAAAGTGTCCCATGCCTACAGAGAATCCAATAGGGTGGTTGATTACTTCGCCAATGAAGGGGTTAAGAAGGGCGGGGAAAACACATGGAGGAAGAATGACTACCTCCATTCTGAGGTGAAAGTGCTAATTTATTATGATTCAATGCATGGAAGAGAAGCTTGTCTTCGTCATGATGAAGAGGATAAAGATTAGGTACATCGATTTCATTAGATTTGATGGGACCGACGTTATTTTCTTTTTCAAGAAGAGTCTTCAACATGCTTTTTGGGTGTTTGATAAAATATGCTTAAATGGGACCCAGAGCAACTGTAGGGTGTGGTATAACAGAGCTTTGAAGATGGGGGGAGAGAGAAAATGTGTGGAGCCGAGCAGCTTTCAAGAGCATAGAAAGAATGCTAAAGCCTGGGAAAGAATTGAAAGGAGATTGATCCAGTTTTTGGTAGGAATGTTAAGCTGAATGAGAAAATAATTGGTGAGATTACTGGTCTTTCGACTGAGGGTGTGAAATTTTATCGGGACCATCAGTTCTCTGATGAAGTGGTCATAAATTTCCTAAAAAAGACAAGAGAATAAGTTGGTTAAGGTTTCCAATAGCTACTTTGATGTGGAGTCCATTAAATGGGGGAAAGTTTTAAGAGTAATAATGGAGTATATCACAGTTGACGGGCGCTTCACCGGTATGGTTATCACTTTGCCATTTGAACCATTTCCATCACAAGGTTCGTATCTCTCTTTGCCTTTTACTTATTCTCTTCTTTGAAGAAATCTTTATATCTATGTTGATCATTGGACATTATTATCTTAGACTCACTCATAGAGTAGCTTTGCATAATGTAATCATTGAAAATACATGATATTATTTTCTATTTTTCTTTAATTGTATCATCAATCCCTCAAAAATCTCTTGGGTTGTACGTGTTAGGACCAACTAAATAGTTTTTGCTTATATTTTAACATATATTTCCTTTTTGTAGACCATATCATTTTCTCATAGACCTTTTTATCATCTTGAACTCCATCAAATTTATTTTTGTGTACTTGTACTCTTCATCATGCTATTATTTTTTTATGAATGTATTTATAGTTCATCTCTTAGGTTTAGACCATTTGAATGTTTCTTAATTTGTTATGAAATAATAATGAACTAAACATATTACTATTTATCTTGAGTTAATTGACATACATGCTAAGATACTTTCTAATCTCTAATAGAGTTACTCTATGAAAAGTTTGTAATGCATCTTATTCTCTTTAGACAAGAGGATTTTTTCTTATGGAGGCAGCCTCTTTTTATTACAATGAGGTTGTTCCTTTTGTTGGATATTTATGTGAATTCCAAGTTATATATATATATATATATATATATATATATATATATATGCGATTATGATATGATTTGAGCTCTATAGGGAAATATTCAAATTATAACTCCATAAATCTTAAGATAGGGTTTAAATAGAAAATGATATAGTCCACTATAATTTTCCATTGTAGGTTTTGTAGGTGATATCGCCTAAATTTTATCATGTAATCATGCCATTGCATAACTATCATAATGGATAACTTCTCTATTGCTATCTTGTAAAATGCTTTCCCAAATCTGGGCTTACTATTCTTCTATCCATAAAGAGTTTCCTTTTCCTTTACTATCACTAGTCAAGATAAGGTCTTTATTGTTTGTTGTCCTTGCATTAAATTACCCTATTATTACATCTTCCTTCATAATGGGAAAACCTAAAATATCCTTGAGTAAAGCAAAAGATTATTCACAATATAAGTTCATTTGATTATGTCTTTGAACCTTTTTCTATAGAGTAACAAGCTACTAGCCTTATGGTTACTTTATTTTCTACTATTTTTAATAATATGCATTGCTTATTTTGGTCACCTTTTTTCACATTTATGATTAAACACCATAATTTTACAATTATTTATCACTCCTACATGTCTTTTGTGATTGTTTACTCTATTTATTTATATTTTTTCTTTATGTATGTGTCAATCCTTTTACTACTCATGTCCTGAATATTTGTTCTCTTAAATTATTCTTGTTTATCTTTATTTTTCTGATTGCAAATTAAATCTCTTTTATTTGTGGTGTGTATTTTCCTTGTAGCAGTTTTTATTTATTTTATTCTATTAATTTCATATAGCTTAGCTCTTGTTTTAGCATGGCTATCCATTGTTGCCCCTTATCCATGATGTACTGTGAGTTGCTTAGTTATTCTTTGAATATATAAAAACAATCAAAACAATTCCATTTAGATGTAGAAAAAAAAGGTTTGCGTGAATTAGATAATATAGGTTTTGTCGGTTGAATATGATGGATAGCTGCAACGTAATTGACAAGAGACAAGATCTCTTTCATATTTACAAGCAACGGTGACTCAATCAATGAATGAAAGGCTTAGAATAAAAATCTGTGACCCTTGTTTTGTATGATAGTGCGCACGCCTCACTGATTTTTTTGGTTTTTTTCATTGGAGGTATTGGACTAATTTAGACAATAATTTATCCTAAAAAAGTACGAATTATTGAGAATCATTCTTAGTTTCGAATAGTTAGAGAGGAAAAGTTACAGAGGAAAAATATATGAGAGATGATAATAATTATCAAATGGATAACATAATTTGGGTAGAAGAAGTCATATTATATTTAAAGAGTTCAATTATATATATTTATTTTTAAAAAAAAAAGTCTATATAAATGTAAAAATCGAATGGAAGGCATACAAAATATACATAAAATAATTTGTACTTATTATTTCAATTTAAGAGTTGAAAGTTTGTATTAACAGTTGAGTTAGAAAAATATGTTATTTTTATATACATTTATTGAAATTAAACATAAAACTATTTGATTAGAATTAATTTAAATGGGTAAGATGTTGTATCAAAAAATAAATTGTAATTATTTGTGTTATATTTTTAATTACTAAGACAATGCAATTTTCAAAATTGTATATACATATTACTTTTTATTTAATTTTGTGTTTATTTTGAGATAATATTTTGATACAAATATATAATGAGAAATGGTGTAATTTTATGTGAGGTTGGTTTCATTCACTTGAAATTTTATCCATCCATATATACACATATCCTTACACATTTACTCTACCCTATCTTTCCATATACAAAATTATATGCATCTACCTTATCTACCTATTTATCACACTCATTCTTACACCATTTACCCACATTATAATAATTTCACAATCATGACAACAACTACATTATCACAGACTTGCCTCCTTTCCAAAAATTCAAATTTGGTTAGCTCCAACTCCTTTGATTTCCCCACACTAAATCAACTAAACTCATGTTTGACATAATTTGATGCTATGCACTAGTATTTAAACATATTCAATGTATTCATCCTATTACTCAAATGTAAATTGAAATTATGCAGCCTCTTTCATTGTAGAGCATTGAAGGATCAATTAATAGCGACACATTTCAATTTAGTGCAATTAAAAGAGTAATGAATTGTATTCTAGGGCCTTTGCCCATTGTCTTCAATGTTTGCACACTTTATGAGGGTCGATGAATGATAATTTTTTACTTTTAATGTAATGACAACCCTTTAAAGTATTTTTAAATATTGATAATCCACAAACATTCAAGAGTAAAATACAAAAGTTATTCATCAAGGATAATGTAATACAACTCTTCTCCTATTATAAAATTGTGTAGATTTAATATTACAATGTTAATTTTATATGGTAGTGGATTTATGAGTGTTATTATTTAATATCAATATTAAAAAGTATATTTATAATTTAAATACAACTACCAAAAAAAGCTTATTTATTGATGTTATGTAGCTTAAGAAGTTTAATAAAATCAATATCATCATCATTAATATACATAAATTACAATTCAATAATATGAATATGATAAAAAGAAAAAGAAAAAAAAACTTTAGAGAATTTAGTTAAATCAAATCCATCTCATTTTTTATAATTGCAAATGTAGATGGTTAAAAATGAATAACACATTTCATTTAAACTATCATCAATTTTCCTATCATCAATCTATTCATCCCTATTAATTAAGCTAACACATTATCCTCTTTAATTAAATAAATTTTAATTATTTAGGTAGTTAATCATTTTTCTCCAATCACTTTAATTAAATAATTTTTAAATATTCAATTATTTTTTAATTTCCTCTATCCACATTGATTAAATATTTTTTAATTATTTAGCCTATTGGCTATATTTAGCGTCAGCTTCCAGCTAGGAAATTGTCTGAAGTCGTATTTTCTCATGAGCTAGAAAAGTTTGCCGAGGAAACATGAACACTGGGAAATGTGTCCGCCGATGGGTGAAAACAATGTTTGTTAACTGAAGTTTTTATAGCTACTTGTGTGTCTTTGTATACCCACATCATGCTTCATGTTCCTGCTATGGAGCTACTTCGTCACGACCAAGGTTTGTTATAAATGTGCTTCAGACCTACTTTTGGTTTACTGTGAATAGATTGAAGTACCAACTTTAGCATGATTGCTTTGGGTTCGCCTCATTTAGAAAAATTTATGCTTTGCTAGGGTTTCGTGTTCTAGCGAGATTTCTTTGTGCAGAATCTTGAGTAATTCTCCAGACAAGGTAAGCATTTTTCTATTTGAACTTTGGTAAGGTTATGGGTTATGTTCTACTTTTTATAACCGTTATTTTCATGTAATAACTTATGGCCACCGTTGATAGAAGGAGGGAATTTGTGCAGACTCTCTAGTCATTCTATAGACAAGGTAAGCATTTTTCTATATTAAAATTCCCACCACCATTTGACAGCAGGTGCATGATTCTAGTAAATTTATTGGAATGCTTTGGTAGGGTTTCATAATAGTTTTTTAGTTGTATCTAATGGTGGCTTGTTATAGCACTAGCCTAGGAAATGTTAAAGAGCATTTGAAAGATATTTTATTTTTTTATTGTAATTGTGGCGTAGTTGACCCTTTTTTTTTGTTTATTGTTTTCTTTCCTCATTATATGTCTACACCTTGTACCAAGTTCAACTAATATATCCTTAGTTACATGTGCAAAAAAATTTCTAAGTTCAGCTACTAAATCTATAGTCTATTAGGATGTTGTTTAGTTTGGAGTTTTTATAAATTTGGACCTTTAATAATATTAATATCAATATTTTGTATTGTATTACAAACTAAAAAATTACCAAGTTCTTTTCTTTCATAGCTTACTATCTACTTGATCTTCTATAGGAAAATACTAGTGTTCGGGTTTCTTGGGCTAGCTCTTTACAACATCTGAATATTAGTGGCACCTTTATTAGTGATGATTTTTTAATATTCATAAATAGTTCACCGTTTTTCTATGAATGCTAAGGTTCTATAATCTCACAATGTAGTTACTTTCTTTCGTAGCTTATTGTCTATTTCATCCTCTATAGGCAACAAAACATTTTAGTGCTTTTAAAAAATGTAGATGAATAGGAAAATACTAGTGTTCAGGTTTCCCGGACCAACTCTTTACAACATCTACATATTGGTGGCACCTTTATTAGTAATGAATCTTTAGTAGTGATGATTTTTAAAAATTAAAAAATAGTTGACCCTTTTTCTATTTTTGCATACAGTTTTGGTGTGTCTCCATAGGATGTAACAACTATAATTATGCTTTTGGATGTTTGTTGTATGCATTCATTGGAGTTATAACTTTTAATGGATGAATCTAGTCTATTTTTGCATACAGTTTTGGTGTGACTCCATAGGGTTTCACATAGCTAATTACTTCCTCCATGAGTGGTTCTAAGAAGATCAATCTATAATTGATTTTATGCATGTTACTTTTATGTTTTTAATTGTAGACCTCTGAACAAACAAAACAAAGATCGTAAATAACTATGAGTTAATATAGGTAGAAAACATAAGAAGAGATAAAAATAGGAATTAGAACATTTTATGATTTAAAGATAGAAAAATAAAGAAACTATTGATTTAGCCATGCACATGCACTAGAGCTATAGTTATACCTTTGGATGTTCGTTGTATGCATTCAATGGAGTTATAGCTTTTAGCAAATGAATCTTCTCTATTTCTACATACAATTTTGGTGTGACTCCGTAGGGTGTAACAACTTGACACTAGGGATTTTTTAAAAACTATTTTCCATTTTCTAATTAGAAACTAATGATATTTAGCCATGCTCATTCACCAAAGCTATGGTTATTCCTTTGGATGTTTTTTGTATGCATTCATTAGAGTTATAGCTTTTAGCGGATGAATCTTCTCTATTTCTGCATACAGTTTTGGTGTGACTCCATAGGGTGCAACAACTTGACATTCAAAAATAATTTTAATTGTATGAAACTCAACAATTTTAGTGGTATGTTCACTCAACTATTTTATGGACTAAAAAAAAAATCATTTGGTCATTCACAATCATAAATAAGCAAAATCGAAGTGTACATAGAGTTTTCTTAAATTATTTCATCAATATTTATCCAAAAGCTATAATATCCAAGAAATTATAACCAAGCAATAAATGATAAGTGAAATTAAACCTTTCTAGTTTTCCTTGAGTTGGAAGCAACCATTTGTTTATCAGGCGTGAAAGAAGATACATTTGTTGATTTTGAAACATCTATAATTTTCACAACATATTGAGATAGATTATAGATGATAGACTAGAGAGTGGACTATTTATTTTGAAACATTTATAATTTTCACAACATATTGAGATAGAGTACAGATGATAGACTGGAGAGTTTGAACGTCATTCCACTATTGACTAGTTGCTCATACATTTCTTTAGGAAAATATTTTAGCCATTTTAAAAATGTAGATGAATAGGCAAATACTAAATAAACATTACTTAACAAATGCTCCACATTGTATGGGTAAGATCATTTAAACTTGCGTAAGTTGCATCATCTGTAGCAAGTCATAACACAAATTACTTAAGCCAAAATACAAAATTACTTTCTAATTGGTTGGTTATTTATTAAATTTTTTTTGGATTTTTGACTTATAGCTTTTGTCATGTTATGGCCAACATTCCACCACCTAAACAAATTATTAATATATTGAGCACTGATTTTGAATCATCTACATCTCTCAGTTAAGATGTGATAGTCAACACATCCTCACCATTAATTGAATCAACTGGATCTGTTAGTTGGGATGGGGCTCACCAAACTAACATTGAAATTTTCACTACCAATGTGTTAGAAAGTTGTCAGGAGGTGATTGAACAAGAAAGAGAGACAAGCTTGGATGAAAGCTTTGTATAAGACTTTGAAATTTAAGCTATCCAACAAGCTTTTGCCAACAAGGTGTCTCCCAAACCCAAATCACCTTTTGTCACACATTACAAAATATGCGTATTGTAGAACCACTTGAGGAAGGTTGTAAATTACTAATGACTCACATAAACAAGCATCTATCAAACAATGAGCACACAAATTTCAACCAATCGATGCACCTATTTTCCACAAATGATTTAGTGGCACTACATAACAAAAAAATTCTCAAACTATTAAATCTTCCTGTTGTGCTATGTGTTGCAATACAAACACATACAATATCAAATACTGATCATGATTCTAAATAACTTCCAAAAGAGATCCTCCTATGTAGAGGCCAATGATTCATGTTAACAACAAACTTGTGGATTCAAACAAGCCTTGTCAATGGATCTCTTGCAGAATTACAAGAAATTGTTTACCCATCTGCCTCTAACCCACCAGATTTACCTTCATATGTGTTGGTGTGCTTTGATGACTACAATGGCTCACCAAGTAACCAAAATGAACCAAAATGTGTACCTATCACACCCATATCTATTAGCAACCATAGGAAAATATTGCTATCCATGGCATGGGCGATAACCATACATAAATCTCTAGGGATAACACTAAAAAAGGCAACAATTGATATTGGAAAAGTTGAAAGACAAGGGCTCACTTTTACAACTATCTCTAGGGTCAAATCAGTAAACGATCTTCGAATAGAACAACCATACTCATTCAACCACTATTCTCGAATGAAAAATAACCCTTATACCATTATCAAAAAGAAAAAGGAAGCTCAACTACAATCTCTCTCATTATAATGACAATAGGTACACAACTGCTAATGCAACCTTCTATTCTATTAATTTCATATCGTTTACCCAACAAAAAAAATACTGACATAGCACAATCACTATTTTCCATCATGTGCAGGGATCGACAAAGTTATCCCCGCACAACAACTCTACATGCAAATTTTTTACCACTCTACCAAAATAAAACAAATTCTTTGATAAAATAAATTTTTTCTAACCTTCTTATAATAAATTATGTTTATCTTCTTTTGAAACACTAATTATGCTATTTTTTAATGTGCAAAAAAGAACAACTCTAAAATAAACTGCTATTTGCAACTCCGCAGAAATATACAATGTACATAAGATCATTGTGTACAAAGATGCAACCTTCTATCCTTAGTTTGTTATTTCCCAAAAATGTATGTTTTCTCAAAAAATCATTTTGTCACAAGTCACTGTCATTTGGATTGCATTTGAAGTCATGGGAGTTGAAGCAATTATAACATAGCCATTAGATCTTCATGCTTCTTTCATGTCTATAGGTTTAGAAAGCATTCTCTTCTCAGCCATATGTTTCTTGCTAAAATTCCACCATGCTCTTATTTGTGTTTTTTTAAGCCAGATGATGAAAACAAAGTTTAAATTGGCTTTAGCAATGAAAAATATTCAAAGATCCTGCTAGATGGCCAGTGCCCATCTTCTCTTCCTATGAATGATGAGAATGACAATGATTCTGACAATGAAAACATCTAGACTAGTATCCAAAGGGAGGACCTTGTTAGAATATTTCATACCTTCGGATTTAGTACCTTTTTCATGATAATATGCAGATAGTGATGGGTTTGTAGGAGCATATGAGCTATGATGATTTTTGCAAACTTTGTCTCAAGAAGTCCTGCTAAGCTTGAGACTAAGAGAAGGGAAAGAGTTAGAGAATTGTAAAACAATGATTGCAAGATTTCAATATTGTTTATATGATTCCTTCTAACTATTGCCTCTCTCTTATGATCCCCTTTTTTATGGTTTATCTATATTATTTTATATGCCAAATTTGTTAGCACTTAAGTGTTATATCTATTCGCATAGAAATTATCAATACACCAATAATATTAGCAAATTTATGAGTGATGTATGACATTAAAAATATTTTTGAAAACTTGCTAGTGATGTTCATTGAACCTAGGTGTTTTCTAATTTACCTTTCACTTAACCTTGAATTCTCAGTAGAAAAAATATACCTTGCTTAAAGTTTTATACAGTGTCTCACACATAGGGAGAGATTAGAAGAATTCAGAGGTAATCCAATATAATTCATCAGCTCTTGGGAGGATATAGAGCCAATAAAGTTCACATAATTATATAATACTATTGATGTATTCCTTTCTGCTCCCCAAACTACAAGTGCTAGTTTAGTTACATCAAGAGGCTTTCTATATTGGAAGCAACTACTCTATACACTTAAAATTTCTAGGATTTAAACTGACATTTAAATGAAAGTCAACAAGCATCAACTAGAGTTACGTAATGACAAGAGTTGAAGAGGCAATGGTTGACATTATGTAATGGTAAGAGTGAAGGAGGAAGTGACTAGTGTTACATAATAGTGAGAGTGAAAGAGGTAATGGTTGGAAAGAGTGGAAGAGGCAGCAATGTTTTAAGGTCAATAGTTTAAATTTAAGATGACAGTAATTAATTTACAGATTACCTTTGCAATCTTGCATGCATCCTTTTTATAGCTATGTATTGTGTAGGCCAAGGAAGTTGCAAGGAAATTGCGGTCATGCTTGACATAGTTCATCTATCATTAATGCCTTGATAGATATCCATATTCTATTAAGCTCAACACTTTAATATATTATATTTCATGAGATCACATTTATTTTGGGAAAATAATAACACTCCATTCTTTAATTGAACGTTTCAATACTACATTCTTCCTCTTGGCATAGGTAGAATGTTGAATCTCATTTTATTAAATTGTATTTAAAATCTATTATTCAAATCTGACAATATCTTAGAAATTTTATCCTTTGTGGTTTCAATTTTATAGATATTCATTAATCGACAACTCAATCATGACACTTATGGATTATGCCACCACAATTATACAGTTCTATAGTTAAAAAAAAACTTAGCAATATTCTATTTTTCTAAATTAAAGGTAGTGTCATCATATATAATATCAAAAATTTATTCTTAGTACTCATAATTACATTTTTCAAACAACTCATGTGTTTATCCTATACTTCCATATTTTGTATACATGTCTTCTAGAATAGTTGCACCTATAACCAATGTTTCATCTCCTATTGATGAAGATGACTCTTATTCAAATGTCATTGTTATTTCATAGTTTGCATATTTCTCAAAGAACAACTTGGGTATCTTAGATTTTCCTTGTGTAGACAAGTCAACAAGGCCTTTGTCACCCCTTTTATGGAGGTAGTAAGCTTAGTTGTTGTGAAAAAGAGTGTGTTGACAAAAAAGAAGAGGATATCATTTCATTTCAAGATACTACCAATAGATGACATTGCAATGAAAAGTTTACTTTTTACACTATGATAAAGTCCTTGCCAAGGGTACTCAATAAAAATGTCTTTAATAACTTTTTTCTATGTCATATTTTCTAAAGTGTGTAAGACAAATATGTGGTGTAAATTCTCAAGGGATTTAACAATTGGCTATGAATAAGAAGTATTTTAGTAGATTCCTTGTAGAGAAAAAAGTGTGTTATTTATTATTTGAGTGAGTAGAATAATTTTTTGTCATGATTATATAAAAGGAAGACTTGTAGTATTTATTATTTTGTGAAATTTTATGTTTTAGGGTTTGAAATTTTAATGGAATTGTATAATTTTTTCACATCCCATGTAGTCAAAGACTAGGACAAGGTGCTAAGGGGTGAATTAAAGGAGAATGCATGAGTATTATAAAAAATAAAATATATGAGGGTATGTGTAGGATCATGGTGCGCCAAAAAGTGGCAATATTTGTAGGGTATGTGGCTGATGACTTTTTTTCACCCAAAATTAATGAAACGAAAAGGTTTTTAGAGGAGATTCTCAGCTTTCCAAAAATATAAATTATGATTTAATTTGAATTTAATAAATAATTATTATTCATTTCTATTAGAATTATGACTAAAGTCCTGATTGATAGGTTGATTGAAAAACATCTATAACTTTCAAACGGTATCATATTTTTTGAATCCAAAACATGTGTCACATTCTATGCTTCACATACTATAAGATTAAAAAAAAAAATTAAATTTCATGAAGTTTTGACCAAGTTAAGGTGGTCGACATATGAGTTTTTATATTTTTTAAAGTTGTAAAAAATTAATAATTAATTATTTACTTGGAAAAAATTACAAAAAAATATGCATCACATCTGGACATGAGTCCTCTACTTATATATAAAATATTACAAAAAAATATTATCATTTTATTATGGTTAGGGTATTGCACACCTACTTATTTTTCCCCTAAAATTTAAGTACTCTTGCATTGAAATTTCAAATTTCACCAAATAGATTTTATTTATTTTTAAAATAAACCTAGTATTTTAGAAACTAAATTCAATTTTCTACAAATTCTATTCTTACATATTTTTTTAAATAATATAGATAACTTATTCAAATATTTACGCCAAGTTGCCTAACACCTGATTTTCTGAATTTTTGCCCACTTAAGGGCCTATTTTTGCATAGCATCCTACACATACCCATGACCATAAAAGAACAAGGGGGAATGGTGCCATCATATGCAACACTTGAAGGATGAAAATACACTACCAAAAATTAATGAGGAATGACATAGGGAATGGTAGAAGGGATGGTTGCACATTTGTTAAAGAATGGTGTTCCTTCCCTTGGCCATCCATAATATGAGGTCATGTGGAAGGAAAAGGAATCTTGGTAGCCTTTAAACCCCATGATCTCATAAACTATAGAGGGACACTTCATTTGGGGAGTCAATCATGAAGGAGAGAGGGAGAGGAAGAAGAGGGTAGGGGGCATGATATTTTGGAGGAGACATGAGACAAGTAAGGCACGAGGAAGTGTGAAATGTTATAGAGCTAAAAACCATATAATAGTAGATGAGTGAAGGAAGAAATTGCAAAGGAATGGAATACATAGTATTGTGGTTTTTTGGAAGAAGTATTCAATATTTTTAATGAAATGTCCTAATAAATGCATCTATTGGGTTACGATAGTCATAGGTTGTGTATAAAATGTATTTGTTGAAAAGGTGTTAGAAACTTTGAAGAAAATGCAATGGGAACATGCAAAGATCAAATTCTATGATCAATGCCAACAATATCCCTACCTACATTCCAATGGATCTAGTTATGTAATTGTGGGCATGCTACATTCCTAGGAAAAAGAATCACCTATGCTAGAAAAAGAAAGAATGGAGAGTAGTAAGGAAGGAATAATAGACCTGTATTCAGTCAGGTAAGTGGTTTCAATATTTCAAACATTATATACCTTCACTTTGGGTTTGGGCACAATCATATTTTGAGGTAGATAATATAAAGATTTTATGCAAGTGCCCATCCTTCATGGATTGCAATCAAACTCAAGTTACATAAAATATTTGTAGCCTTAAATAAAAATTGAAATGCATTGCAATTCCTTTGTGATTATAGATAAATCTAGATATTCTATTCCTTACAACTTTAGTATATGTCCATATCTATATGATCAACATATATTTTCATGCATAATAGGTGTATATATTCTTGTGTATAGTTTGAAGTTTAAATACATGTAAAGGCCATTCATAGTTGATAGAGAAATTAAATAAATAAATAAAGTAAACTCAAGACACATTGAATAATCTTTAAAATAAAGTTACACTATTAAACAAAAGACATCCTAGTGCATAACATCTTAAGGAAACACCTACAGTGTAGTATATTATTGTAATCATATTATGAGTATTACATAGGAGATAGAGGACTAAAATTTCACATTCAAGGAAAAGTAAAGCCTTCTTCTGTTTGAAGGAAAATAAAAATATTATTATCCAATCAAATTCTAATAGACATATTTTTCCTAGATTGTCATTTCTAAAAATTAAGGGTTATTATATTCATGTTATTGAACAATCTAATGATGCATAGCTAAGATGTGTGTAATTATAGTCGATATATATTGGTAAATATATTACCACTATGTACGAAGGAGTAATAGTGTTTGGGCACCCTTGTGTCTAGTACTAAAAGAATTGGATATTGTATGGAATATTGGGTCTTGGAATTTGACCTTTTTAGACATAAAAATAGGAAATCCTGAATATAGAAATAAAAATTACTTGTGCATGAAAATGTTATTACATGGTGTAGAGGGAGCCTTGTAACAATATTCAACCCATTATTACCCTATGCTCTATTCTAAGTGGATGTTATTTTATTAAATTGTTATGTATAAATGTATAGGTATGGATTGGATTCTAATGATACTCCTTATAAGATACTATTATAGTGAATAGTGTACTGTTTAAGATAACACTATGCTAATGTTCACTTAGAAGTATATAATGGTTGATGATAATGAACCACCCTATGTCGAGGTAACTATAGAACCTTTTTCATAGTAATATGCTACCTTAGCATGTTGACTTGATTCATTGGGTAAAATCATATACCATTGTGGTATATTTCATCAACATGATTTTCCTTGGTTAAGCTAATCCTTAGCGTCTTAGAAAAACTCTAGGTCAAGTGCAAATATTATATAATTTTAGAAACAACCTATTACAAATATAATAGGTTACTCCCTAAGATAAATGAAACCAATGGGTTATGAATCTTATTACTATTAATATTATAGAGTGTATATCTTTATATGAAAATATGATGGGCTTGGTGTTGTCAATTGTCTAGAATGTGACTTTAACATTGATCATGCTTAAAATAAATTTGTAAACACACACACAATGTCTTTGAGGTTCAAAAGGAATTTATGTGGATTTATTAAGATGATGCCATATATTATGATGATACTTGATGCCATAAAACCATATTGAAGTTGAACACATTGGGGCCCTTATCAAGACTTTTACATTATTCTTGCATCATATCAATATTATGGCTACATGATGTTTATTGACTCCTTAAGTATAATAGCCCCAATAAGAGAACTATCATGGGAATTAAGGAATGGGTTCTATGGTGGTGATGAAGATGCTATGTTGTTGGGGAATAATTCGTAAGGTTAGGATACATTGATGTTGTAAGACCCATGAGGTTTAGATACTTGTGAATTTGGAAATATTAGATGTGGTGTTATATCAAGAAGATATCAAGATGCATTTAATCATGGACCATTTATAAATTTCAATGTAGTTGTATTAGGTTTATTAAATTACTTTGATTTTAGTTTATCCTCCATGCTAAATGCAATAAATGACATAATAACTATTGAAAATTTTGTTATGGGAACCTATTTTTAGGTTTCCTTTGACTTTGCTAGGAGAACTATGTGCGACTCTGATCTATTTGAAAGCAAGTACATAGGTGGCCCTTGGACGAAGGATGCCTCTATGACCTCAAGTCTATAGGGGGAGGGCCTAGGGGGATTTATAACTCCAAGATGTTGGGGTTGTTCATAATTGGTTTGATATTCTCTCTTCAGTAGGGATAAGAAGAGACCCAATGAATATTATAGGGTTATGAAAAAAATATGATAACTTGTACTCAATACATAATGTCTCTTTGAATAGTAATTTGAAGGAAAGTAATGAATTGGACTACTTGGTAGTGGTTACCTATTTAGTTGAGCTCACCTTGTGTTGGTAGTAAGTGAATTATTTTATGTATTGTGATTGTTAACTTTTGATTTAAATGACTATGTATAGGCTTCTAGGCTAATCAATTGTGATATACGTATTCTATGTTAAGAAAATATCTTCTAGTTATTGTACTAAGCATGAGTCAAGGAGTAGTACTATTATTCTTGAGATTGAATGGTGTCTAGGGGTAGTACTATGCTCAAGATAGAAAGTGTAGATGCTAAACCTGCAAATGCTTAAACTTTGACATATATTGGTATTGTTAGTAAGTTTAAACAAAGAAAATCAAACATCCCTATGAAATATTCCAACATACTTCATAATGCAAACAAAACAATAAAAGATCAAAGAAACCTATTGAGAGCATACAAAAAAATCATGTTCATACCTTATCCCATAGTACGAGTGGTGCTCCTTTGAAAGGATGCCCTTTCCCACCCCCTTGATAAGCTTGGAATGATGAAGATGCAAAGATACAAATGATGGAGATGAAAGTGCCTATAGTGCAAATACACAATATTGTGGATGATTGTGGCTTTTATTTATAGGTTGAAGGGTTGAAGAATGGAGAGATGTGAGGAATGTGGGACTAAAGGAGATTCAATAAGATTGTGAGACTTGTCACAAATCTAATGGGTGAAGTTGGAGCACATTTTGGAGAATTTGCATAGTTAATTCATGCGGTTGAGGATTTGAGAGGTGTAAGAGAGATTAATGCATTTGTAAGAGGCATTAAATGAATGTGGTTGAAATGTTTTGGAGGGAAATTGTTTGGGAAAGAAATTCGAATAAATGGAGTTAATGAAGGAATATTCCCTTAGAATATGCCTTTGTGAGGGAAAATGAGATAATTAGTTAATTAAAAGAATTGATTTTCATGTGCAAATGGGTTAGTTAATTAGGGGTTTAGGTTTGACCCAAGTTGAGTCAAAAGGTAGACAATGGGTAATAATGGTTAGGGGTTAATTAATTTAGATTAATTAACTTGAAGGAATTAGGGGATTTGACATTTGATTTAAATAAATTGGTTTATTAAATCACATGATAGGACTTTAGGATTTTAATTAAATAAATTGATTTATTTAATCAAACAAGATGAACATTAGTGAATTAATCTAATAAATTACTTCATTTGATTAATAGAGGAATTTGATGTTAATTAGTCATATTTAGATGCATAATGTCAATTAGGATTATTTGCATGTCTATATTTTTCCCCTCTTTGAAGCAATGTACCATTTGCATTGGTTCAAAGAATAACACTGTCGAGATCAAAATTCAAAATTTTCCTAATTTTTTTGGATGCCCTATTGTTGCCCCAATGGAAAGAAGTAAGTTGGTACACTGCCCCCTCGAGAGATTGAGAAAAAAGTTTTATTTTAGGGTCAATCTTTCAACAAAGAGATTCAAGATGGATGTATGGATGGTTTAAAGACTAACAGATCTATATGATAATGACATCGTGCAAATGAGATGAATGATGCATCCTATTATGATGATATGTATGAGTATGCAGGATGGGTATGCTGAAATTTTACGAATGCAGGATGGACACATGTCATGATAGCATGTTAGTGTGAAATATGATAGAAGAATGAGAGGGATCAACCCTTGATTCTGAGAAGATGCAGAAGTCTAACAAGTCTATGAGTCATCAAGATTTTACTATATATTGTTGGTGTAATTAATTAATTAATTATTACACTAACATAAGTTAACTTAGGTCTTGCATTTAATCATTTAGTCCTAGTTTGCAATCATTTAATAAATGGGATAGTATTCCCTTCCTAGTTTGTGGATAAGATAAGATTCCTTCTAGAACTTATCTCATCATTTAATGATCATCACCATAGGGTTCACATGTTATCACATGTTAGATTATAACACTTGGCAACATCTCATGCATATTAGGGTTTGCCTCTTGCCTATATAATCAGGCATCTTGTTCATTTATATCATATCAATATCATCAATCATATTATCAATAGAATCTTTAATCAACATTCCTTAGTTGCAACACTTCTCTTTGTGGTTGATTATCTTTCATGGTCAAAGTCCTTCATTGAAGATTTTGAAGCTTCAGAGGCTGTGCAATCCATCATCTCAACATGGTATCAAAGCTAGTCCATTGAAACATCAACCCTTGATCCAGGAAGTTTGGAGTGCAAGATTCAAGTAGGCTTGGAGTTTTATGTTGCAGGCTAGTTGGCTCTACCCGAGAGCCAAGCTGATTTCTAGTGCAAATCAGGACCTCTCCAACCTCTCCATTGCGACCAGAAGGCCTCAAAACCCATAGATCGCCTGTTCATTTGCCAAAATCAGAGTAGATTCAACCGGGAGCCTGTGAGGTATTATCTAGGGTTTGCAATTTTTTGTACTATCCGTACAGTTTTGCAGAAAAAAAATCTTCCCTCTCTGTCCTCCATCAAGGCAAAATTTTTTTAGAAAAATCAAAAAAAATTCTGGCTATTTTTCTAGGCATTTTTTATATAGTTAATTTAAAAAATTAATCCCATGTAGTTCGACCGCTAATTAATCTCAATGGCCCACCACTATTTTCATTGGTGGCTATAGTTTTGGTTCCATCGCATTCAACATATATCGCAGATTTATTTTATTCAGACTGGTATTTCAATATTGATTCTTTATTTTAAATTTTTAAATGTATTATTTACAATATACCCAAAAAAATTTGAGGGTTGGCATCCACCGACAAATTTATAGCCTGCTCCACGGCCACATCATCATACTTTGACATCCTCACGCCATTTTTTTCATCGCTTTGTGGGTACTGTGTTCAATACCGCAAATACATCACCTATCTCTATCATTGTATTTCCTCGTTGTCGAGCGAGTCCTTTTCCTCTAGCCATCGCCGAGAGCCATGACCGTGACGACTTCCACTGATAGCGTTGTTGTTCGAAGTTTGCTGATGAAGTCTTTACCATCACCGACTTCGCCTTTGTCGGATGACAAGTGGCTCCTCGCCATCCGGCAGCGTTCTCTCGCCAGCCTCGATGTCGCTCACGCCGCTTTGCCTTTTTCCCCACTCCCCCACATTTCAACGACTGGCTTATTTTAAGCATCGTGCTCTTATTTTTGCACCTTTGTTAGCCGACAAATCCAATTAGTGCGGAAATCTTTTGAGGTCAGATTCTCCTACTACATACAATATCAAAATTGTGAACTATATACCACGGGCTTTTCATTTGAATCTACTCTCAAAGTGGTGCACTCCTATTTTCTTCTAAAGATTCTACTATCATGCACCATCTAACTAAATTCAACCCTCCATCGGACCCTCGTACAATATATCTTCACATCGATGTTGATTTTGGTGATGCCACCTATTCTGTGAGATCTTTTCAGGGCATTTTTTCATCAGTCTAGTCACCTTCTTTGGTTTCAACTCCAAGTATCATTTTTTTTTGGTTTTTTGATTCTTGAGACATCCTAAAAATTGAAGAAGAATTTCTTGATCTTGGAGGCATATTCTCAGTTGCATATCTATTTGGAAGTCTTTATTTGTCATTGAAGGTCATTGTCTTTGTTTTTTGTGGAAAAATTTCGTTATGGGGCTTGCATATTATTCTCCTTTTTTTATGTTGCACAAGGGT
This sequence comes from Sequoia sempervirens, assembly GCA_007258455.2. Lineage (NCBI taxonomy): Eukaryota > Viridiplantae > Streptophyta > Pinopsida > Cupressales > Cupressaceae > Sequoia > Sequoia sempervirens. The sequence goes on from VDFB02379711.1 coordinate 160,879,096, forward strand.
AACTATTCACAATGGCGAGATGGGATCTGCCACCATCTTCAGTCACTTGATCTATTGCCTCATTTGTATGGTATAGTTCCCCACCCAAGTGAAGGTGTTCAAAAATTTGCTTGGAGTTGCAACAAGTACACTGTTTTAGACATCATTGCAGTGCAAGTTGATTCTGATGCTTTGAATGATATTGATCATTGTGATTGTCCTCACATTCTTTGGATTACTTAGCTTTGGGAGATATATGGAGATTCAGATACTCCACCATTCCTCGATGATCATGATTCAGAATG
>VDFB02379711.1:160879479-160958879 GCA_007258455.2 Sequoia sempervirens
TTTTAGGATAAAAATAATCCACATTGAATATATATTTTTTTTATTGCAAGAAAAAAAAGGAAAGTAAATACAACACATATTTCTGTAGACTTTCGTAATACATAATATTTTAAAAAGCATTTATACAAAACTTAATAATACTCTATCATGGTTTCTTTTAAACAAGAGGTTACCATATTCTTAATTATGCTTCATTTTATTCACGTAAACCTTAAAAGTACAATAATTAACCAAACACATAAACATCTATTCCGATAATAAAACTTGTATTTTTTTCCAAGTTTTTTTTTTTAAATGTAATGAAGAGCAGACAAGGGGACATAACAATGGACACTACTAGCTCTTTCTTTTTTCATTCTCTCTTTGAATATATTCAAAACTTATACCTTTAAACTCACAACATTACATTTATTATTGGAAGGAAAAGAAAATAAGGAGTTTACATGCCAAATAAGTTAACCTTTCCTTTTTCAATTCCTTTTATGTTATAAAAATCCACTAACTTTCCATAGTACAAACCAATTTAAAGAGATACAATGTATGACATACAACTAAATCGGGTTGCTCTCCACCTACCGTAATGGTGTCATGGAGCCTCGTGGACTCTAGCCATACCCCTAGGAGCAAGGATTTCATTTAGCTCCAAGATGATGAATGGAGTCTTTTCAAGTACATATATTTTCTTACAAAGGGATAAGAATAGCATAGCAAAAATCTCCTACATCTAAGCTTTCTATTTTCTATTTTCGATTATTGACATTTCCTACAACAATAAACAAAGGGAATGGAAATGGGAAGAAAATAAAACTTATCTTTTTTCTTTAGGAGGGGACTCAACTCTTTCCTCCTTTCCTCTCCAAGCCAATCACTATCTCCCCAAAAAGGATCCTCCCCTCATCTTCTCATTCTTACTACCATCTTCACTAAGTTCTCTAAAAGGAGAAGTGGGTAACACCCCACTCTTCCTTCCTCTCCAAGATATATAGGACTTTCCAACTTGAATGGGGAGGTGTGAAGTGTACCTTCCTCCATCAATGAGGGTCTTTCCTCATTAGAGAGGGAAACATTCACTTGGACAACCCCTCAATCATTTCACCCCCATTCTCCCTTCCAAATTCGTCACTTCTCATTATGAGGACTTTTCAAGAGTCAAACAATGTCCTTGGGGCCCTATTGCATGCCCATTTGACCCCTACCGCTATGGTACAGACCCTAGGGGGTTTACTTTTGCATCCTAACCAAGGAAATTGACCAACAACCCTCTTTAAAAGCTCATTCAAAGATTCATCCGAATTTTAAACTTAGACAGGGGTTTTTAAAGCTTAGCCTTACTTACCCTCACATGAATCAAAATTAGTTACCTTTACAATCAAAGTAAATTAACCTTTATAATATCAACCTTCCCAATATTAGTCTTCCAACACATTAACTCTATTTTTTTTTAGCGCAAAATAAAAATGGTCAAATCCATATCCTCAAGAGATGTCTTTTGATTTTCTCTCAACAGTTTTTTCTTCCCGTATTAGTACTCTTCTTTCCTGCACATTACCAATGCAATCGTAAGAACAATCATATACCAAATTAATTTGATAGCTGAAATAAGATTTAATTGCACAAAAATTCCATTTACAACTTTGATTAATATTCCCAATTTATGATTCCAGAGCACCTTCACAACAATGGCAATGAAACAAATGGCAAGATGAAATACAAGAATATGGTCACACAATCACATTACTTATTGCCTACAGTGCAATTTACCACCTATTTATGGGGAAATATAACAAATTAAGTCTATTATTAATGAATAATATGCAAAGAGGGGTCTTACATCTCCCCCCCTTAGCTTAGACTTCCTCCTAGAAGTCGTTAAGGCCTGAAACATAGTCTTAATATAGCAATGCACATTTAAGTTCATCAAGCATAATAATTGTTTCACTATTACTTGATGAAATAATAAAAAATTCAACTATAAGCACACATTAAGGACATCCCTTCCATGAATCAATAATCTAAATATTTAGAACAAAATTTATCACCATACAACATTCATCTGATATAGTCACAATATAACAAATGTTAGTAGTCATCCATGAAGTTAACATTTTTGATTGAAAATTACACCAACATATATCCAACACATTAATATCATTGGATACCCTTCAAGGTTCCATAAATTGCATCATAAACATCACCCATGTGATGTTAGGAAACATTTTCATTTCAATATCAATTCCTATCTTAAGAATAGTAGTCTCAAATTTATAGCAGTCAAGTATTTGACATGTTATTTATTAAAATTTGTATCCATATATCACAACAATTACACATGATTCACATCACAAGGCTCACACAATGGGGTTTACAAGGATGGAGATTCTTGGACACCATAGCCATTAGGAAAGATGGCATCAAGGACCTTCTATAAGGACCTCCCATACATCTCCTAGGTACCTTCCCTTGTTTGTGTAAGGGGGTTAGCCTCCAAGAGAAAGGTACAAAAATAATAATCATAGAACTAGGGGAAGAATGGATTAGTGATAGTCCCATACCAGTCCCATTTACAACCCCTTTCAAATAAATCATAATTCCCCAACGCATCTACTCCCCTATATGACCTGCCAGTGATCCCCCCTGGGATATGGCAGTGTTACACATGTCACATTACACCACACTTTCCAATAGTTAGAAAAATAATAAGAAGCCTCAAACTGAGTAATATAATTTATCATAAACCAACATTTCAATAAACAAAAAATTATAAATTCAAGAGGAAAACTAAATAAAGATCAGTTGCAGTTGCATTTCAACATTCCAATCTTAATTCAAAAATAGGAATTAAATATGTCCTTGGGGCAATGGACTATGACAACTAGCTAAATAGCCCCAATAAAAGAAATGTAAAATTTAACACTGCTGGCATAAAATAAAATAACAATTAAGAAATTTCCAACAACAATAAAACTTTCACATCACAAGCACCATGTGACTTTGATAAAGCCACCTAAGGGGAGGAGGGGAATGGTGGTTCTCTAACCACATAAGTATAATAGCATGCAATAACTAGCAGTCCCTAACCACATAAATATGATAGTGCACAATATCATGGTAGACTCTTCCACATAGTATCAATGCCTTGCATTGTTGAAGTATCCAAAAATATGAAATCAATATGGTCCAAGTAATTCCATCATTTACCCATGGGTTATAAACATCAAGGAGTGGGTTTGCACTATGAACCAACAAGTGTGGTTCTCATATGTGGGAGAGTATTTTAGGAACACATCCAAGGGAAACCATGGAGTTCCCACTTGGGGTTCTCTCACCCCTCAACCCCTATTTACACTAGCATACATCTCAATCCCGTAGGGGAGCCATACTCTACGAGTACACATTTTACATACGAACAAGACTTACACAAAGAATTACTTCACATTTCATTTAGTAGACACACATCTACATATATCATGTTTCCATTATTTCACAATTAACTAGCTTACACAAAAGGGCCATCACAAAAGGTACACATAGGGGATCATACTTGACGTCCCTCACCCTTATCCCAAGTCAGATACCCGGTATATTAGACTTGGGGCCCAACACATTTATTATTTTTTCACTTCACATGTCATAACATGATACACTTTACGAAATTCCCCATATAATAGAACAAGGGAAATACACTTAAACACATTGTATTTTCTTTAGATAGTATTCACTTCTCGTCTCAATTTTGGAAACATCTACTAACTTTGCATAAGTACAAGAAACCACTAGAAGATTTGCAATTGTAGCTTAATAATACATAGTTCACCACACTATTCGCACATACATACTTTATTTTCTTTACACAATGTTCACTTTATTCATTCTTTTGTTAACATCTATCCTTTGCATACTTTTAATATAAATTGCCATATAATTCACAATTTCAATCTAGGTTATTCAATTTTCATACAATTAACAATACATGGTACATCACACTTCTCATCTTACTGACATCACATTTATGATCAAGATTATTTATTTTTTCTATTTTTATCCATACAAGTAATACCACTATGCTTTTCACACATGCTAAAGAAATTTTCCTACTTAATAAGGAAGAAAATTAACCATTTTCATTTGAAACATCATAATATGAGACAAAAAAGTGGACTCAATGCATAAAACACATGACAACTAATGGAATAGTAGTTCTCACAACTTATTAATATCCTTTTACAAATCTTGCATTTTGGTATCTAAGGTTGAACCATGCAATCATATTATCATAATCATCATTTTACAATCATAGTTCCATCTAACCTCGCAAGATGCACAATGAGTAAAAATCTTAAATTTTTTACCTACTTTGAAGTTTTCTCCCTTACATTTGGGTGTAAATTTTCTTCCCTCAAAGAGTAAATATAGTCAATGGTATAGAATACACAACATTTGTTGGAAGTTTTACAAGTCTAATTTAGTGTCCCTTACCTATATATTTTAACATAATACACTGTGAGTCACACATAATTCATTAATCAATTTACAACTTCATACAATTGATTATTCAATCCTTATGACATGCACACAACCTTCAAGGTCAACACACAATTAAGTGTGTTATTACTTCCTATATAAGACATGCATCTTTTCTTATTTGGGCAACAACAAGTCTTTAGTTCTTAACTCATTTATAAGGGAGTAGTAATAACATGAGCTCTAGATGACATTTTAACTCCAAATTCTCATTTTGAAAATGTCTCTTCACAAATATTTAATTATTATAGGGGGTGATTTAAACATCATATTTGTTTGTCTTTAACAAGCTTATCTTAATTGTATCTTTATATACCTTCACCTTTGACTTGCATCATAGAAATCATGTTTTGTTTGCTATTTAATCTTTAAACAATAGGACATAAGAGCTTGGTATTTGTTATAGTTACATTAAGTTTACTAAGTCACTGTTTACTTACAAAAGTGCTTAATTAACTTTTTTAGTTTCACCTTTCAATTCTAGATAACATCTAGTTTTGACCCTTTTTCTAATAGGGTTTACTATGCAACGTAAGTTTTCAAACATTAGTTGATGTTCAAAATCATGTAATCTTATCTACCAGCCATTAGTTGACTCACCTTAGAATCTCAAACATTCAATAGTGGGACTCTTTCTTATGTTGAATCATGATTTAAATGAGTTTTAAGATGCTTATGCATCACTGATGTCCGAGGTATGGGTGCAAGATCAATTCCATCACATCCTTAAGTTGCTCCTAGATATCACCACATAGAACCAAGGATCATGTACTTCCAAGTTGCATCCTTAATTTCCTCCTTATCCATCCTCTAATTAACACTAGATGTGTTTGAAATGTATACATGATGAAAGTTATGAGATTTCCAGTGTGGTACTCTTTGTTGAACATATAGTTTATTCATAAATGATGCTTACGAAAAACTTATTCTACAACTAGGGTTTGGAACATGCTAGGAATATTTATAGGTAAATCAATCCTTCGTCTTAAGGTTGCTCGAGAACATTTAGAAAATTCTAGTACAACCTTCTTGGTTTGAGTTATCATGTTGCCTCCAATTTAGACATTAACCCCACTTTCATTTTAAAAAAAAAATTAAACCTTACCTAAGGTTCACTAGGAGGAATCAATAAATAGTCTCTAAGTAGTCCCTTACATTTTTTTCTAAGTTTGAAAGAAATGGTTTCTTTTTAAAATTTGAAATATATAATCAACAATAGTTTATTTAATTATTCAAGGTTATACTTTACCATCCACAATATTTTAAATAATTTAACTTCCCTATCAACATCCTTAATTTTCTTTTTGGTGAACAAATTTAGGTTCCTTTAATCATAGATATTGAAGTCAATCATATTATTTCACTAACTCCTTAAAATCCCTAATAACCATATTTAACAAACAATATACACCTTTTTAAAGTTCAAAGGGGGAGTGTCAAATGATGATAGGTTTGATAACTCTTATTAGATGGACTAACACATATTCTAACATGCACATCACTTGCATAGTCATAATATTCTTCAAGGTTTTGCATTTGAAAGCTTAAGTTCTTTAGAGTTACTTAACATTAATTAAATACTTAAAAAGGATAATCTTTTGCTAACACATATCTTTATAAATTTTAATAAAGATGGTTAATTGCAAGTAGATTCCAATGTTTCCACACAAGATAGACCCTCCAAATTTATTAGGTCGAAGAAATTTTGAAACTTAATATTTTCAATGAAATTCACTTGATGGCCACATACACATTAGCTAAGACCCATATTATTTCCAGAGTACCTAGTGTTGCAACCTAGCTCTAATACCAAGTATCATGCCCATAATTTTTTCTAGAAAAAAAATGCAACAATTTTTTTATAAATAACAAGACCATCAATTAAACTAATTAGCACTTTAAATGGTTTGAGGTGTAACACTAATCATGTTATTAGTTGTACACCTTTGTGAAATTATCTCTTAAAGAAAGTGCAAGGGTCAACTATGCAATTAGTTAATCATACCCTCCTTGGATTGGTTGAGATGAGTTTAGGAAGGTTAAGGTTTAACAATAATATAATTCTATACCCCTTTATCAACATAAATAATTTGAAGGAGATATAGTGACAATTATCTTATTTGATAAGTATGGAAACAAACCTCTTATTATTGTCTATACTACAATATCATTTCCCCTATTATAATATTATTTTATTTATGTTACATCTTAGTTATAACCTATATATTAATATACATCATAACTTTATTAACCTTTGTATTACTAACATCAAATTTTCCTTTAGTTATTAATTGTTTACATGAGTCAACCTCATTTCTATGTTATGATATGAGGTCAAATTTCTATTTTCTTTTAAGAAATATTTAGTCAACAAGGATATTTGTACTTTCCAATAATTGTTCTAAAACTACCTTCTCTTTACCCCCTTTTTTAATGTATCCTGCTCATCATTTTACTAATTATTATTTGTAAATTATCTAATCCATGCTACGCATCACTCAACATCTAATAATAGTATTTAATTTTTCAATTAATATTATTTAAATTTATCAATGTTTTCCCAATGGTAACTTCAATAGTTATTTAAATTTACCATTCAACTAGTTATTATGTCATTAGTAAATTTCTACATTTTTAAACAAAAATGTTACTCTCAATAATAGAAATATTAAATTTATGTCATGGGTTAAATTCTATATCAATTCTATGAAACACCAATATTATCACTAGTTTTATAATTTTTATTATCTATTAATATTAATATTATCTTTAATATTAATATCAATATCATTTTCATTTTTTTTTCATTATTATTTATTTTTTCATTTTTAAAATACTAATAATATTATCTTTTTAGTAATACTATTTAATACATTTTCATCAATGTTAATCAAAAATTTCAATTAAAATTAAAATTAATTATCCTATATACTAGATCACTATTAATTTCCATCTCATTCACTATATATATATATATAGTGAAGGCATTGTTGTTGCCATTTTAATCTATATTTAAACCTCATCAATACAATAATAGTATTTATATTTATATTATGATTATTAATATTGTTGGCCAATATTTTAATACACTATTTGAAATTATTATTACTATTGTTCCATCACATTCATATTACTATTATTATTGATGTCATTTTCACTCCAAATTTTACCATATTGACAACAACATTACCTACAACTTTATTGTTATCACTACTAACTCCCCATTTAAATCACCTGAACTTAGTAATTGTAATGCTAACCGTAGATATCAATATTAATTTACCTCCTTATAATTAACCTTATTTATATAACTTTGCAGCATTATTTGACTAGTATTATTACCTCCAACTTTAGGAATAATAATAGCAATTTTCATTTTTATTATTAATCTTTCAAGCCTTAACCAAAATTATTAATAACTCCAACACTTAAACTTTTGTGTTGCATGTGAATGATTTATTTACCAAGATTATGCTTGGACAAAAATTATCTTTACTTTTATTTATTTTTTGACGGCATTACATACTCACAAATTGGTTGATGTGCCATAATCTGGTGTGCCCAATTTTAGTTTTCATTGCAAAGAGGATTTGAATTATCATTTATTATATTTTCCTACCAACTCAGCATAAATTGGTTATGAGTATTATTTTCCACTCAACATAACTACTAATGTCTCTATCAATACCAAAACTAATTAAATTCATGCTTTTATAATTTCCATCCATTGTTAGCAATGCTATTTAAATGGGTGTTAATAAAAAATCAATGTTATTATTACAACTTTTATTATATTGATTGGTGAAATACTTATAATAATTCTGCTTCACCTAATATTATTTTATATTGAAAAAAATATTACTAAGCACCCCACCAACAAGATTCCTTATTATTATTATTATGATTAATTTTTTTTAATAATAATGTTATCTTTTAACCTCATACTCTACTTAGTAGCGACCTGTAAGCCTAATGTATTAAAATAATCTTGAATGGAATTTATTTTGACATTCATTTCAAATGAGTAAGAGGGAAATTGTAAATCTAAAAAAAAAACAAAAAAGAAGCACTAATATTGGTCTACAATATAGTTACTATCGAATTATTACTAGATTTACACCATATTAATAATGTTTAACTGACAATATATAAATGAAAAATAATTAATACCATCAGATAATAATGGAACCTCACACTTGTTAGAAAATGAGTGCCACGTGTTGCTATTATTTTGATCAATAGAGGTGCTACCTAAGCCAAAGTATGCATTAAATTTTTTGAATCACCCACCTACAACCATAGCCTTAACTGCTAGCCGCACCCACACTACCAAAATTATTTGTTGAAGATATGACAATGATAGGATTTGATGGGTGATGAGATGTTGGAATGCATTACAACGAGTTATTGGTTGACCCCTTTTTTGATAGCACTTGCATTCAATACTGATATCCTGACAGTTCACTATTAGCACCCTAACAATTAGATGATCTTTTTGGAGATACATCTTAATTTATTGGCATAATATTTACAATGCTATTACTATCTCATGTACTTTCCTTGTAATTAATTGAAGATTTCCTAATACCTCCTCTTATATAAATTATTCAGGCAAGGTTGGTGGGAATGAAATAAAGAAGAGGAATACAAACATTGTTGTTCTTCTCTTCTTTCTTTTTGTTTCATTTCTCGTCAATGTCTATAGCGTGAGGAAAATCATTATATGTGTTGGGTTTTGTGCTAGCCATTAGGGCCTTAAAAAAAAAAAAAAAAGTCCACTTGCCAACTAATAAAGTAGCCAAACTCCATTAGCAGTTGAGCCAAGAAATGGAGATGAAGGCAACATGGGTGAAGGGAGTGTGGGAAAGCTGAAGCACATGATTTGTTGTGTGAGGGGAACAATAAATTGAATGGTTATGCCATCTGAGAGATATTCTCTTTTCCTTGCTAGTAGACCAACCCACCCCCTCTCAGGTTGACTCACACATAAAAAAAACTATCATTCTTTTCATTCTTTTATTATTGTTAACTATCTTTTGTTGTTTTGTCATGTTCATTTGTTTATTTTAAGCTTGAATAGAGACTTACATCTTTGCACATAGAAGTGTGCAGGCATGTGAGTTGTAATCTTACTAAACATAGAACATTCGAATCCTACTCTATTTCCATTTATTCACTCCTCTGGTAAAAAAAATTCATGTTACTGTAATAGGTAACACTGAGACAATATTTGTAATGCATTTCCTTTTCTCTACTTGCAGATTTTAGATGCTACATCTATCTACTTTATTGATAGTGTAAGGGGCAGTGTATATATACAAGTACAACTAAACTATGCAGAAATTTAAAGCAATTTATACATTTTCTTTCAAGCACTATTCCAAAGGATAGTTTTAGGATAAAAATAATCCACATTGAACAAAGTTTTGTTTTATTGCAAGCAGAAAAAGGAAAGTAAATACAACAAATATTTCTGTAGACTTTCGTAATACATAATATTTCAAAAAGTGTTTATATAAAACTTAATAATACTTTATCATAGTTTCTTTTTAAACAAGGGGTTACCATATTCTTACTTATGCTTCATTTTATTCACGTAAACCTTAAACGTACAATAGTTAACCAAACCCATAAACATTTGTGTCAATAACTAAACTTGTATTTTTTTCCAAGCTTTTTTCTTATGAATGTAATTAAGAGGAGACAAGGGGACATAACAACAAACACCACTTTATCTTTCTTTGAATAGATGCAAAACTCATATCTTTAAACTTGCAACATTGCATTTATTATTGGAAGGAAAAGAAAATAAGGAGTTTACATGCCAAATAAGTTAACCTTTCCTTTTTAAATTCCTTTCATGTTACAACAATCTACTAACTTTCCATATTACAAATCAATTTAAAGAGATACAATTTATGATATACAACTAAACCAGGATTGTTCTCCACCCTACCATAATGGCGTCATGGAGCCTCATGGACTCTAGCCATACCCTCGAGCAAGTATTTCTTTCATCTCCAAGATGATGTTTGAAGTATTTTCAAATACATATATTTTCTTACAAAGGGATAAGAATAGCATAGCACAAATATCCTACATCTAACCTTTCTATTTTCTACTTCTGACTATGATCCATACAATATGACATTTCCTACAACAATAAACAAAGGGAAATGGAAATGGGAAGAAAAAAAATTTATCTTTTTTCTCTAGGAGGGGACTCAACTCTTTTCTCCTTTCCTCTCCAAGCCAATCAATATCTCCCCAAAAATAATCCTCTCCTCATCTTCTCATTCTTACTACCATCTTCACTAAGTTCTCCAAAAGGAGAAGTGGGTAACACCCCACTCTTTCTAGTACCCCTCCATTTATGCTTATGTTTTTTGTTGCATGTTTTCACATTGTTAGATTTTGGATATTTTTGATCGCTGATTTTGAGCGATAGTGGATTCACTTTGTGATATAATAATACATTGTATGGTGATAATTGATTTCTGACATGCTTTGATATAACATAGATGTTTTCCTTCAGATGTTATTGCTATATATATATTTATAATGGACTAATTGTTATTTAATTTGTCAATCTGATCTGACATGTATTGGTGTGGAGAACGGAATTGCATCACTCACTTGCAAGTGCCTTGTGATGTCCATGATTTTCTCTGCACGGTGTGCATGTATTATGGAATATATATATATGTGGATGTTATTGGTTTGATTGCAGGATTTCAGGTACATGACACTAACTCCACCTGGTTACTCAGGTCTGAGCATGTCAAGACTCAACGAAAATGTTGATTGGGAGGTAGTAGCATGGTTCATCCTAGTCTAGTCTTAAACCCAGTCACAATACATCATCTGTTTTAGTTCGCAGTCATAGATGGTCTTGTTTGTCCCTGATTGGATCAATTGCTTGAAAGAATTTTTTTATCATTTTTATGATAGTTTGTTATGCTTTAATATACTGTTTATTTAAATTAATTTTTAAATGTTAAAGAAATAAGTTTTACATTTATTTAATTAATTAATTAGTTTGTTTGGTTAAATAATTTGATCATTGAGATTAAATTCATTTAAATAAATAAATTAATTGATTAAATTAAAATTGTTTTAAATGTGTGTGAATAGATTTAATTTTAAATTAATTGTTATTTGGGAAATGATATTTTTAATTGTTAAATAAATTTGCATTTTGAAAACTATAAATTTTAAATAAATTAAAGGCATGCAAATCTTGAAAGGAAAGATTGCCGGGAAGTTGTTGGAAGATATTGGTTTCTTCTTTACATGTGTGCCAGTTGGAATTCATTGCTTTTGGTTGAGGAAATTCTCGGATGATATTTGGGATTTGGGGAAATACAAAAAAAAAATCTTTTTCTTCATGGAGATTAAAAAAAATTAGGTGCTGTTAAAATTCCTTTCAAAAGAATTTTGTGATTTTCCTTTCTGGTATTGTTGTATATTTGTGGAAGTTCTCTAGTTTGGCATATTGGGGATTGGTGTTCGGGAAAGGTTTTGGAAGCTACAGGCAATAGAGGCTCTCATCACTAGACAGATTTCTGAAGCTAAGGGAAACCAGGTATTTCCCTTGTGATTTTTGATTTGCTATTTTTTTTTTTAAAGAATGTCCAAGAAAAGAAAGTTTCATTTTATTAAAATTTCTGTATCTCTCGGAAAAAAATATTTACTGTATATTTTCTGAAAGGATCTGTAGATTTCTTATTAAAAAAAAAACTTCTGAAAAACTTCCTTCTCTATAGAAAATATTTGAAATTAAATTAGTGAAGGGAAATCATTTAAAGGGGAAAAATAATTTGAAACCTCTGGGGTAAATTAGTGTTGATTGGAAATTTTGTGTGCATTTTCTAGTAAAACCCTATTGAAAATTTTACAATTTCCCCAATTTCCCTATTGAAACCCTATTGAAAATTCATTTTAAAGTAACTCTGGAGAAATTTTCTAGATCTTTCCATATGAAAACTCTGTTGAATTTATATATATATTATAAATATAAATAAATTTTTCATATATAAATTGGAATGTGAAAATCTTATATTCCCTATATGAATATTTTAAAATTATTGTTCAGAGGAATTTAAGAATTTTATTTGAGAAAAAAAAAAATTCATATCGTCGTACGGGTGAAATTATTAAAAAAAATTAAAAAAAAAAAAAATTAATGATTTTGGGGAGGGTCAAAACCCTTCCCCCATTCCATATGGGTGGCGCAGCCACCATGGCTACACACAGCAGCTAAGGGCTATTGGGTGCAACCTTGGTAGAGGTTGTGTCCTCCCCAATAGGGAGGTCGTAGCTGGGTGTTGCGCGCAGTTATAAGTTTCATTTTATTTTAATGAAACATAAAGAAATTTATGTATGAATTTAATTCAAATTCTTTATAATGTATTTATATATATATATAATTTAATTTATAATTATTTTCAAATTTTGTAATTTATTAAGTTTAGGAAAATATTTTTTTCTATTTTTAAAAAAATATATATATTCTCTTTATAATTACATTGCATGAGAAATTTAGGATTAAATATTCTAAAATAGCAAGATTGGAAGAAAAAAATTGGAATATTTTTTTATGTGAAATTGAGAGAGTTAAAATTAGAATAAAATTGATGTAATTTCTTTATTGTATGAGAAAAGAATTACATTCAAGTTGTTATATTTTCTTGTTAATTCTTATTAAATGACTGGATTTAATAAATCCGAATAGTAGAAGTTTAAATTTCTTGATTTGCTGTAAATTGTGTTTCTTTATTGGGAAAATCGGGAATGTCTTAGATGTACAAGTCTTCCAGACAAAATGTAAAACATGGGAGTTGTGATTGTTTAAAGTTGAATTATTGTGTTGGCTAAGGTTGTGTACATGATTTTTGTATGGTGTTTAGACACCTGATTTTATGAACATAGTTATTGATGTTTATTGAGAAAAGAGTAGAACCTTATGTTGTATGTTTGTACACCTTGCCTACCTTAGTCAGGAAAACATAGAATTCCTTTGTTATATTTAGAGGAGTGGCTCTGTGTGAGGGCCGACACACAAAGTGGTGTCAGGGTAACTTACAAAGAGTTAGTAAGTCAATGATAACTAAACACAGTAGTTAGAATTAAAATCTTTAATAAGATGATTATGCCTCACTTATGGACTCTTGAGCTAGTTTAATCTTGAGTATAGGATGAGAAGGCCTGGAATGGAAAATCGATATCTTGTTACTTTAAAAGATATTCGATTCCACAATAGTTTGCAAATGGGGCCAGGTTTCGTAAGAGGTTACTAGGGTAACCCAAGTTGGGGGCTGAAACCTAGGAAGAAACACTAGGGTAACCTTTGCAATATTGTGATGACACTCTACCTAAAATAACATTTTACCTTGTGTACTTAACACATTTGATTGTCTTAATTCTAGAAGCAATGTAACCATCAGTTAGTTATGTCCTTGTGTCTAGGGTGACTAGGTTATGTCTAGGTAACCATATTATTATCTCCTAGAATGGGGGGTGGACCTACGGGTACCACATGATTGGGTGGAATGTGCACCTTACTCCGTTGGGTCCCCAGTTTATGATCATGGCAACAAGAGCTTCATGGATGGAGAGCTCGTACTTGGATACATGAGAGTACTTTCTTTATTGCATTATTTGAAAACTTGTATTGTGAAACATCCCTCAATTGTTTATGAGGTGAACACTTGTAAAATGAAATTGTAACTATTATTGATCTACCTCATCAGATGAATGAGTATTGTAATATTATTTTAAATGCAATGTAAGAATCATATTTGTACTTAATGCTATCTTGAATGGAATTCAAATGATATGCAATGTTTACTTTTATGTTTATGTTAATTAAATATGTGCAATGCTAAATACTAAAGTCGTCTATGGAATCTCAAGTAGTGTAATGTTGTGTAACTTAGTGAATGTATGCAACTAATTAAGTTAATATTATTACTTTAAAAAAAAAAAATTATTTCACTTTTATACACAATTGCAACATTCTTTAGGTTATAAGACAGGGCATTACATATTAGTATTAGAGCAAAGGTTTCTAACACTGGACGCTTTGGGTAATCGCAAGCCCATTAGGTTGACCTAGTACATAGTGTCGCTATTTGTTAGCCTTAGTTGTTTAGTATCTGAGACTCGTTATTGTTATGTGTAGGACCATGCATAGACGAGGTGGTAGAGGTTGTGGTAGAGGTCGAGGTGGAGGCCAAGGGCCAATCCCTTAGGTTACTCCCCCTCTGAGCCCTCATCAGAGTGATCAGGCAAAGTAGTTGGATCAGAGGAATGAGGGACAGAATCCTAAACAGTCAGTAGAGGGTTCACAAATACGTCCTTTATTAGAGGAGGTCCTAGCTTGATTTGGACCTAGATAAGAAGTTGAGTAGGAGGTAGTTAGAGAGTGTGATAGATCTCCATGGAGAGTAGATGATTCAGTACATCAGGATGCTATTACTGTAGGACACATGCAGCATTTATTGAGGGCACGCCCTCCTATTTTTGATGGTACAGGAGGTGGATTAGAGGTAGAGACTTGGCTATTGGACTTGGGTAGATGCTTCGCCATGCATCCATACAGAAGCAATACCCAAGCGAGATGCACTATCATGCATCTGAGAGGATTCGCCTCTACTTGGTGGCACCTGGAGGAGCAGAAGCTCCACTTAGATATTGGGTCAGTGTCTTGGGAGATGTTTTTGGAGAGGTTTAGAGCACGGTTCCTATTGAAACACTAGAGGCAACAATGAACTGACGTGTTCCATGATTTACGTCAGTTGGCTCTATCTGTTGAGCAATATGAACGTAGATTTTATGAACTCAAGCAGTATGTTGGTATTGGTGATGATGAGCCTATGCTAGTTCAACACTTCATTAGGGGTTTAAATGCCCGCATTAGTGGTGGAGTCAGAGTCTTTGAGCCAAAGACTATGGAAGTTGCAGTGGAGAAGGCTCGAATAGTGGAAGAGAATCTTGTTATGGCATTAGGTGGTCACACAGGAGTACAGATTAGCAGTGCTCTTGCAATAGGTTTTAGTCCATGGGGTGGACAATCACAGACAGGGGGTTCTTCTAGGAACCAACATACACCCTCTAAGGGTGGGCAGTAGCAGTAATGAACACCTCAAAAGAATAATAATCCACAACCACAAGAAGGTAATAGCCTGCAGTCAAGAAAGAGTCACAACTGGTGGTGCAACAAGTGTAATAGACAGGATCAACCTGCTAAGAGTGCTCAGTCTACTGTTAGTAGAGGTAGTTTCTAGCAATCCAATGCACCTTCGGGTGGCAAAGGATTCGGTAGAGGCACAGGTTGTTACTCGTGTGGACAGCATGGACACATTGCTAAGCAGTGTCCGATGAGAGGTTCTTCTAGTTTTGGGCTTCAACCTACAATTTCAGAGCCTATAGTGGGTGATGCAGGAGGATCACATACAGTGTATGCTATAGTTAATGACCGCTAAGCCGATCACCAGAACATAGTGGTCGAGATTTCAGGTAAGTTACATGGTGTTAGTGTTTCCATTCTTTTTTATTCCAGAGCTACCGGCTCCTTTATTTCACTTACCATTGTTGAGCGATGTGGTCTTGTGGCAATAAAGCAAGGTGGTAAGTGGTAGGTAGAATTCACCTCTGGGGTGAAAGTAGTAGTAGAGAACCTTGTACATAATTGTGAACTTAGAATTGGTACGTTAACTACCTTAGTGGATTTACATATTATACCTTTAGGATCATATGACATAGTTTAGGTATGGATTGGTTAGCATCTCGTCATGCTGTGATTGATTGTCAACTTAAGACAGTTAGTTGCATTAATGATTTAGGTGCAAAAGTGGAAATCATAGGTATACAAAGACCTATCTCTTTGTGGATGATATCTGCTATGCAATTAAAGAGATGTCTTCATCAGGGTTGTCAACTATTCGCAACAACAGTTACTGATTTGGAAGAAGGTGAGAGTCGAGAGATATCTCTTGATGATCATCCTATTATTAGGAAATTCATAGACATGTTTCTTGATGATATACCTAGAATGCCACCAAAGAGAGATATTGACTTTAGAGTTGACCTAGTTCCTAGAGCAGAGCCTATATCTAGAGCTCCATATAAAATGATGACTTAGGAGTTAGAGGAACTTCGTATCCAGCTAGAGGAATTATTAGAAAATGGTTTCATTCATCCAAGTGTTTCCCCTTGGGGAGCACCTATCATCTTCGTAAAGAAGAAGGATGGGTCACTTAGATTGTGTATTGACTATCATCAATTGAACAAGGTTACGATTAAGAATCATTATCCTTTGCCTAGAATTGATGATCTTTTTGACCAAATCAAGGGAGCTAATGTGTTCTCTAAAATTGATTTGAAATCTATTACCATCAATTACGAATTGCTGAAGCAAACATTCATAAAACTACATTTCAAACTCGTTATGGGCACTACGAATTCATAGTAGTACCATTTGGGTTAACGAACACACCATCAATATTTATGAGTTTAATGAATGGTGTATTTCATACATACCTTGATCACTTTGTCCTTGTATTTCTCGATGATATTTTGATCTATTCAAGAAACATGAAGGAGCATGAAGAACACTTCAGATAGGTATTGCAGTGTCTAAGGGAAAATCAATTGTATGTGAACCTGAAGAAGTGTGACTTCTTTCAAAAGATAAAATATCTTGGACATGTGATATTTGGAAAAGGTATTGCTATGGATCCTTCAAAGATTCAAGCTATTGTAGATTGGCCTGTGCCTACTAATATAGGTGAAGTTTGTAGTTTTATGGGTCTAGCTGGTTACTATAGGCAGTTTGTTAAGGGATTTTCTAGAATTGGTCATCCTATTACTTCTCTTCAAAGAAAAGGGAAGAAGTTTATTTGGACAGAGCAATGTTAGTTGGCTTTTCATACACTTAAAGAAAAGTTGACTAATGCACCTATACTGATTGTTCCTGATCCTACTAAGGATTTTGTAGTTTTCACTGATGCATCCTTAGAGGGCTTGAGAGCAGTTCTGATGCAAGATGGGCATGTGATTTCTTATGAGTCTCGTAAACTCAAGGATCATGAATTAAACTATCCCACGCATGATTTGGAACTAGCTGCAGTTGTGCATGCATTAGTATGATGGAGGAATTTCTTATTGGGTCACTGTTTTGAACATCATACTGATCACCATAGTCTACAATACATTTTTACGCAACCTAACTTGAATGCTAGACAAAGACAGTTGATGGAGTTTTTTTGTGAGTACGATTTTGAAGTGAGATATGTTCAAGGAAAAGAGAACTAGTGGCTAACGCTCTTAGTTGTCGTTGACATGAGATATCTGCTACTACTCTTGAAGTAGATTTGAGAGGTCAAATATTAGTAGCACTTCCTATTGATAGATTGTATTAGGAAGTAAGGTCGGAGATTGAATCTAGTAGACCTTTAGAAGGTCAATTTGCAGGGTATATCCTTGAACCAAATGGTATATTACAACATTTATGTCATATATATGTACCACATTTCGAGGGTCTTTGTACATTGATTATGACTAAAGCACATCGAGCTCCGTATTCAGCTCATCCAGGTGTTAGGAAAGTGCATACGGATCTTCGGCAATTGTATTTCTGGCCTGGTATGAAACGTGATATTGCTGACTATGTATTGAGATGTCTTAAATGCCGAGTCAAAGCTGAGCATCAACATCTTGCTAGATTATTGCAACCACATCTCATTCTTGAATGGAAATGGGATATTATATCTGTTGAATTTATTGTAGGGTTACCTATGTCATCACGTCGACATGATGCCATTATGGTAACTGTTGACCGATTGACTAAAGTAGCTCATTTTTCACCAGTACGATCATCTTACAATGCTTCATCTATAGCTAGGATATTCATGGAGGACATAGTTAAATTGCATGGAATTCCTCGTAGGATTATATCTAATAGAGATCATGTATTTACATCAGCCCTATGGACTTCATTACAACATGCTCTAGGTACACAGTTGAACTTTAGTTTAGTGTATCATCCTCAAACCAATGGACAAACAGAGAGGTTAATCAAATATTGGAGGATATGCTTAGAATGTACATAATGGACCAACAATCACGTTGGGAGGATTATTTGTATTTAGTAGAATTTGCTTACAATAACAGATATCAAAGTTCTCCATAGGTATGCCACCGTTTTAGGCATTATATGGATGTCCTTTTCGAACTCCATTAAGTTGGGATCGACTTGAGGATAGAGTATTACTTGGTCCTAAGATGCTTCAAGACATGGAGCAACAGGTTGACCATATTGGGGATTGGTGTTTGGGAAAGGTTTTGGAAGCTACAGGCAATAGAGGCTCTCATCACCAGACAGATTTCTGAAGCTAAGGGAAACCAAGTATTTCCCTTGTGATTTTTGATTTGTTGTTTTTTTTGAAGAGAATGTCCAAGAAAAGAAAGTTTCATTTTATTAAAATTTCTATATTTCTCGGAAAAAATTATTTACTATATATTTTCTGAAAGGATCTATAGATTTCTTAAAAAAAAAAACCTTCTAAAAAACTTCCTTCTCTATAGAAAATATTTGAAATTAAATTAGTGAAGGTAAATCATTTAAAGGGGAAAAAGAATTTGAAACCTTTGGGGTAAATTAGTGTTGATTGGAAATTTTGTGTGCATTTTCCAGTAAAACCCTATTGAAAATTTTACAATTTCCCCAATTTCCCTATTGAAACCTTGTTGAAAATTCTTTTTAAAGTAACTCTGCAGAAATTTTCTAGATCTTTCCATATGAAAACTCTATTGAATATATATATATATATATATTATAAATATATATAAAATTTTCATATATAAATTGGAATGTGAAAATCTTATATTCCTTATATGAATATTTTAAAATTACTGTTTAGAGGAATTTAAGAATTTTATTTGAGAAAAAAATAGAAAAAAAAAGGGAATTTACATATCGGGCAAAAATTATTAAAATATTTAAAAAAAAAAAAAAAATTAATAATTTTGGGGAGGGCCGAAACCCTTCCCCCATTCCATACGGGTGGCACAGCCACCATGGTTGCGCATAGCAGCCAAGGGCTATTGGGCGCAGCCCTGATAGAGGTTGCGTCATCCCCAATAGGGAGGCCGTAGCTGGGTGCTGCGCGTAGTTATAAGTTTCATTTTATTTTAATGAAACATACAAAAATTTATGTATGAATTTAATTTGAATTCTTTATAATGTATTTATATATATATAATTTAATTTATAATTATTTTCAAGTTTTGTAATTTATTAAGGTTAGGAAAGTAATTTTTGCTATTTAAAAAAAAAATATATATTCTCTTTATAATTACATTGCATGAGAAATTTAGGATTAAATATTCTAAAATAGCAAGATTGGAAGAGAAAATTTGGAATATATTTTTATGTGAAATTGAGAGAGTTAAAATTAGAATAAAATTGATGTAATTTCTTTATTGTATGAGAAAAGAATTACATTCAAGTTGTTATATTTTCTTGTTAATTCTTATTAAATGACTGGATTTAATAAATCCGAATAGTAGAAGTTTAAATTTCTTGATTTGCAGTAAATCGTATTTCTTTATTAGGAAAATTGGGAATGTCTTAGATGTACAAGTCTTCCAGAAAAAATGTAAAACATGGGAGTTGTGATTGTTTAAAGTTGAATTCTTGTGTTGGCTAAGGTTGTGTACATGATTTTTGTATGGTGTTTAGACACTTGATTTTATGAACATAGTTATTGATGTTTATTGAGAAAAGAGTAGAACCTTATGTTGTATGTTTGTACACCTTGCCTACCTTAGTCAGGAAAACATAGAATTCCTTTGTTATATTTAGAGGAGTGGCTCTGTGTGAGGGCCGACACACAAAGTGGTGTCAGGGTAACTTACAAAGAGTTAGTAAGTCAATGATAACTAAACAACATAGTAGTTAGAATTAAAATCTTTAATAAGATGATTATGCCTCACTTATGGACTCTTGAGCTAGTTCAGTCTTGAGTATATGATAAGAAGGCCTAGAATGGCAAATCAATATCTTGTTACTTTAAAAGATATTTGATTCCGCAATAGTTTGCGAGCAGGGCCAGGTTTCGTAAGAGGTTACCAGGGTAACCTTTGCAATATTGTGATGACACTCCACCTAAAATAATAGTTTACCTTGTGTACTTAGCACATTTGATTGTCTTAATTCTAGAAGCAATGTAACCATCAGTTAGTTATGTACTTGTATCTAGGGTGAATAGGTTATGTCTAGGTAACCATATTACTATCTCCTAGCATGGGGGGTGGACCTACGAGTACCACATGGTTGGGTGGAACGTGCACCTTACTCTGTTGGGTCCCTAGTTTATGATCATGGCAGCGAGAGCTTCATGGATGGAGAGTTCATACTTGGATACATAAGAGTACTTTATTTATTGCATTATTTGAAAACTTGTATGAGGTGAACACTTGTAAAATGAAATTGTAACTATTATTTATCTACCTCATCAGATGAATGAGTATTGTAATATTATTTTAAATGCAATGTAAGAATCATATTTGTACTTAATACTATCTTGAATGGAATTCAAATGATATGCAATTTTTACTTTTATGTTTATGTTAATTAAATATGTGCAATGCTAAATACTAAAGTTGTCTATGGAATCTCAAGTAGTGTAACGTTGTGTAACTTAGTGAATGTATGCAACTAATTAAGTTAATATTATTACTTAAAAAAAAAATTATTTCACTTTTATACACAACTGCAACATTCCTTAGGTTATAAGATGGGGCATTACACTCTTCCTTCCTCTCCAAGATATATAGGACTTTCCAACTTGAATTGGGAGGTGTGAAGTGTACCTTCCTCCATCAATGAGGGTCTTTCCTCATTAAAGAGGGAAACATGCACTTGGACAACCCCTCAATAATTTCACACCCATTCTCCCTTCCAAATTCGTAACTCCTCATTATGAGGACTTTTAAAGAGTCAAATCATGTCCTTGGGGCCCTATTGCATGCCCATTTGACCCCTACCACTATGGTATAGACCCTAGGGGGTTTATTTTTGCATCCCAACCAAGGAAATTGATGAACAACCCTCTTTAAAAGCTCATTCAAATATTTATCCGAATTTTAAAATTAGACAAGGGTTTTTAAACCTTAGCCTCACTTACCCTCACATGACTCAAAATTAATTACTTTTACAATCAAAGTAAATTAACCTTTATAATATCAACCTTCCCAATCTTAGTCTTCCAACACATTAACTCTATTTCTTTCTAAGCCCAAAATAAAAAGGGTCAAATTCATATCCTCAAGAGATGTCTTTCAATTTTCTCTCAACAGTTTTCCCTTCTTGTATTGGTGCTCTTCTTTCCTACATATTACATATGCAATCATAAGAACAATTATATACCACATTAATTTGATAGATGAAATAAGATTTAATTGCGCAACAATTCCATTTACAACTTTGATTAATATTCCCAATTTATGAGTCCATAGGACCTTCACAACAATGGAAATGAAACAAATGTCAAGATAAGGGTACGAAGACCCTCTGTAGGGGGTACATACATATGACTTGCATAGCACAAAACACCATCCGAATCCAAAGAGTACCCTGCAAATTTACCCTCCAAAGCTCTACTTGACTCAATCTCTACCTTCACTACTTGATACCAATCATCAGAAGAAAGAGTTGCAATAATCTGACTCTTCAAATCAACCTCAAGAGTCATAGCGGATAACTCATGCCTGCGTCTGCTCAATGCATCTGCTACAACATTCTCCTTGCCTTGAATATATTTCACCTCAAAGTCGTACTCACACAAAAATTCCATCCACCTTCTCGGTCTCGCATTCAATTTCGGCTACGTGAAAATGTACTGCAGACTACGGTGATCTGTATGCAACTCGAACTGATGCCCAAGGAGAAAGTGTCTCCACCTCACCAAGGCATGCACAACTGTGGCCAACTCCAAATTGTGAGTGGGGTAATTAAGTTCATGGTCCTTTAGTTTCTGTGACTCATAAGCAATCACTCGACCTTCCTGCATCAACACAACCCCTAAACCTTCCAAAGAAGCATCTGTACAAACAACGAAATCACCTGTCGGATCAAGAACTGCTAAGATTGGAGCACTAGTCAACTTATCCTTCAAAGTCTAGAAAGCTAACTGACATTGTTCAGACCAAAGAAAATTCTTTCCCTTCCTCTGCAAAGAGGTGATAGGATGAGCCAACCTAGAAAACCCCTGAACAAACCGCCTATAATATCCTGCCAGTCCCATGAAACTGTGAATCTCTAAGACATTTGTGGGTGCAGGCCAATCCACAATGGCCTGAATCTTTGCAGGATCAACTAAAATTCTGTCACCAGAAATCACATGGCCCAAATACTGAACTTCGATCTTATAAAAGTCACACTTTTTGAGATTGGCAAACAACTGGTTATCCCTTAAGCACTGCAACACCAGCTTTAGATGTTCCTCATGTTCCTCTATCGACCTAGAATAGATCAGAATGTCATCAAGAAACACTAGAAAAAATTTATCCAAGTATGTATGGAATACTCCATTCATTAGACTCATAAAGACTGAAGGTGCATTCGTTAACCCAAACGGCATCATAGTGAACTCGTAATGTCCATATTGAGTTTGAAATGCGGTTTTGTGAATATCTACATCTGCAATCCTCAATTGATGATATCCTGATTTGAGATCAATCTTAGAGAACACCTTTGCTGCTTTTATCTGATCGAAGAGATCATCAATTCTGGGTAATGGATATCGGTTCTTCACTGTTACCTTATTCAACTGTCTGTAGTCAATACACAAGCGAAGAGAACCATCCTTCTTTTTCACAAATATCATAGGTGCTCCCCAAGGAGACACACTTGGGCGGATAAAGCCCTTGGCCAACAATTCTTCCAACTGAAGACAAAGTTCCTGAAGTTCCTGTGTTGTCATTCGATATGGAGCTCGAGATATAGGCTCGGCTCCAGGTACCAAATCAATCTAGAAATCCACATCTCGCTTTGGCGGCATTCCAGGAATCTCCTCTAGAAACACATCAGAAAAATCCTTAAGAAGGGGGTAATCATCCAATGACAACCCCTGACTATCCTCTGATTCCAAGTCACTCACAGAAACTACAAGGAGTTGACAACCCTATCTTAAGTGCCTTTTGAGCTGCATGGCAGAGATCATACGTAATGAGATGGGTCTCTGAATACCCAAGATCTCCACATCCTTACCAGAGTCATCAATACACCACACTTCTTTACGTCGGCAGTCAATCATAGCATGGTGTGCACTCAACCAGTCCATGCCCAAGACAACATCATAAGAACTGAGTGGCAAGATTCTGAGGTCCACCTTAGTTGCCATTTCACCTATACTCAAATTGCAATCCTGCACAAACTTCTCTACCACAACCCTTAACCCTGACGCCAATTCGACATGCCATTTTATGCCTTGGCTAATTGCCACCAAACCACATCGCTCAACTACTAAAGGTGATATAAAGGAATCAGATGCACCAGAATCAAAAAGTATAGAAATGCTAGAATTATTCAACACACCTGATGCCTCAACTACAGTGTTCTGATGAACTGCCTGACAATTATCCACTGAAGCAAAAACAAGATGAGATCTCCCTGCATCACCCACTGTCAGCTCCAATACTGCTAGCCTTTGATTAAATCCAGAAGTGTTCTTCTGAGGACACATCCTAGCAATATGCCCCTCCTGTCCATAAGAGAAACACCCAGTGCCTCTGCCAAAACCCCTGCCCCCTAATGGAGCATTTGACTATTGAAAACTCCCACGACTCGGTGCTGACTGGAAGTTAGGTGCAGGCTGTGCAAATTGTTCTTGACAAATCCGGTTCCTATTTTGATCCCTGCGAAACTGAGAATTGCCACCCTGATGAGATTGAGTGTTCTTCAGTCTCGACTGCTGCTACTGCTGAGGACCCCCTTTCGAGGGTGGGTACCTATTCCTTGAAGATCCTGCTCCCTGTGACTACCTTCCATGAGTAACATAACCAGGTGTGGGTGCACTGCCAATCTGTACTCTAATGTGACCACCCAAAGCCATGGCCAAATTCTCCTCCACTAAGCGAGCCTTCTCAACTGCCATTTCCATCATCTTTGGCTCGAAGACTCGTACACCACCACTGATGCGGGCATTTAAGCCCCGAAAAAAATGTTGCACTAACATTCCTTCATCATGGCTAATCCCTGCATATTGTTTCAACTCATAGAAGTGCCTCTCATACTGCTCCACTGACATAGACAACTGCTTGAGATAATGAAACTCATCAGCCCTGCATTGCCTCCAATGATCTGAGAGGAAGCGAGCCCTGAACCTATCTAGGAACAACTCCCAAGTAACCATACTAAGATCAAGATGCAACTTATGTTCCTCAAGATGCCACCAAGTAGATGCGAAGCCTCGCAAGTGCATAACTGTGCACTGAGCCTTGGTATTGCTACCGTAGGGATGCATAGCGAAGCAATGATCGAAGTCAATTAACCAGGTCTCAGCCTCTAGACCTCCTCCAGAACCATCAAAAGTGGGAGGGTGTGCCCTCATCAGATCTCTCATATGGCTTGCTATGACCACATCCTGAACCACATCTGTATCCCTGCACCTCAGAGACCTCTCTCTCTCTCTCCACCTGGTGTACCTAATCTTGCCTGGGTCCCAATCAGTCAAGAATCTCTCCAAGTATATGCTGTAACTGACCATCTAGACCAGGCTATGCTGGATTCTGGCCACCTGATGGAATGCTATGAAGACTCTGATGTTCCTCATTCTTAGAACCATGGGAACTAGGAATTGAGGGGCTTCGCTGGTTTGCTCTACGACCGACACCACGGCCTCTTGCACGGCCACGTCTTCTACCTCGAGGCATAGTTCTGCACCACAAGATAAAGTACAAAATGAGCTCAAGAGTTGCACATATGGTAACCTAATGGACTGCACTACCCAAAGACCCTAGCGTTTGCAACCTTGGCTCTGATACCAAGTTGTAACGCTCGCCGTGCAAACCCCAAAGAACACACACAATGCAAATAATTTTTATTTTTTGTAAATAATAAAAGTAAACATGCATTAACATTAAACCATAACCACATAACATATTACATAGCATTAACACACTTGGTTCTCTGGGGTACGCGAGGTTACATTGCAACAACTAAACATAAATAACGATAACAATTACATCACCATTTACTTTATAATAACCATAAACAATGATACATCCCATAACCATGATGCGAGCATAATAAACATCACATAATACATCCATAGTAAACCTCTTAATAAAGATACAAATGATCCTAACTATTACATCATTGTTTTAATGTTACATTACAATCTCTGATAAATGAATTACATTGAGTTTCCCAACATGGGGATTGATACAAGAATAAAGAAATATGAAATACAAGTGTATACTGGTACTACTCCACTGCAGAATGCTGAGAAGACAAGATGCTAATGGGGAACCCAATGGGTACGAAGCACGTTCCACCCAACCATGTGAATTACAAGTAACTCACCCCCGTGCTCAGAGGTGACGAGGAAGAGAACCCGACCATGAATGTCAAACTGACTCAACAACAATATGATACCAAACAAGTATAACTCAAGACATAAAATGAACAACCATCAACGTTCACCAATCACGTAACAAGTTAAAACTAAGAAACTCATCACAATAACATGAAGTACCACCAATTAACAATCATGAGACAAATTCACAAGAATTGAAAACACCATAACGATACAATATCCAGAGGCAACTACAAATAAAGCACAAGGGTGTCAAGTGGAGAGTGTCATCGCATAACTCTCATGGGATTCTCCTGGCCCTTCCTCCAACTGAGGTGCCGGCACCCATCTATGGATCTCCTGGCC
This sequence comes from Sequoia sempervirens, assembly GCA_007258455.2. Classification (NCBI taxonomy): domain Eukaryota; kingdom Viridiplantae; phylum Streptophyta; class Pinopsida; order Cupressales; family Cupressaceae; genus Sequoia; species Sequoia sempervirens. The sequence continues at coordinate 160,905,951 of VDFB02379711.1, forward strand.
CTTCCTCCTAACTAAAGCGTCGGCACCATAGGATAGCTAATGCAGAGCCGATAATCTCTTATGAAGACGAGACTACAAATTTTCCGACCACGGCCTTCTTAGTCTATCACTAGTCTATGGTAGCCCTAGTGCATAGCCGAGGAATCCAATGTTTTATTATCTTATGTTTTTTAACTACCCAGCCCCCTAAATTCTATTGTTTAGGTTATCACTTGTTTAACTAATCTTTCGTGGGTTATCCCGAGCCCTTCCTCATCCTGAGGCGTCGGCACCCACGAAAAGCCACTCTCCCTATGACCCCTAACATATCTCAAATCGGAAAGAATTGAACTAAATCATATAAAACATAATACTCAAATCCACACGTGCAAGGTATTATTCCTCTCGCAACAACACATAACAAACTATCATAAGAAAAAGTTCAACCCTTCCAAACCTAAACTATTAAGCTTCAAAACCAAAGGTATAACTAAGATTAAGACAACTTCAAAATATAAACATGCCTCTGGACTAGGGTTACAATACAATAGGGTTCCCACATAGACAACGCAAAGCGATAAAGAAAACATATAACATAACAGGAAAATTCACATCACATTTTGCAAGGTTGCACCAATAAGGTTGATTCCATTCCCAAATAAATAACTCAATACGATTGTCACAAACAAGCCCACAATCACAACTAAAGGCTAAATCTTGTCTAACATATTTGTTTAATCAAAACAATAATTGAACAGTGCCCATTTTAAAATATATAAAAAAAATTACTCATTTATAAACAAAATTGAACATTTAAATCCAATATTAAATTACATTCTTAAACTGTAATTAATTAACATTAAAACTACATAATCATAATCCCACTTTAAAATAAATAATATAAAATGAAAAAAAGATTATAATTTCACTTTTAATAAAATACAAAACAATTATATTTTTTTTATAAAAAAAAAATATATAAATATATATATATATATATATAATTATATATATATATATATATATATATATTATATGTATATAAAAACATATAAAATAAATTAATAAAAAAAAATTTAAAACAAAGACCGCCAGCGGCCAAGTGGGGACCTCTTGTGGCCCGCAGTGAGTGATGCGGTTGTGCCCTCCCAACCCCTATACAACTTTAAATAAAACAAAATTTCAACTTCCAATTTTTTTTAAATGTTAATTTTATTTTTTTAAAACAAACACGAAAATCAAAGAACTCAGTTGATCCGCCCGGGTATAGAACACGAATTTCGGAAATCTTGGAAATCCGAAAATTGCAATATAAATAAATTTTTAACATAAAATTTTGTGTCCCATCCTTTTTAAAAGAACATTTATAAAAACGAAAATAAATACAATTCCAAAACAATTCAGCCGACCTTGTACTGGTTCGGCTCGAACCCCCAACCTAATATTAAATTAAAATTTCATTATGGTCTAACAGTAAAACAAAATAAAATAAAATTAAGGAATCAATAAAAACATAGGTTTCTAATTCATATTAAATAAATATATATGTACTGGTCTCAGAGAGTATATCTAATAATTTTAATCAGACAGAGGTTTCTCTGTACACAACTTTCTATTCATTAATATCATGTTTTTAATCAGAATATATATATATATATATATTTTCAAATCAAATGTATTTATAAAAAAAAAACAATATTATGCATGATCAAATTATAAAAGAACTACCTAATGGTTTCTCAATGACAATAATCTTTTCTTATTGGTTGGTTTACTAGGAATCATTAAATTTTCTAATGAAGGTTTTCTTTTTCTTTCAAGCACTCAATCATATATATTCATTTTTTTTATCTAATTTCCTTTAGAAACAGAAAGAAGAATGAGGTGAAACATTTGAAACCTGGAGTCCTATGCTTTTTCAAAAAAAAATTGGTGATGCTCGTTGATTCTGTTGGCCTCTCCAAAGAGCTCCTCGTTCTTGCTTCAAATCTCCTCTGAATAACCGTGCTCAAACCTCAAACCCGATCTTTTTGTTCAGAAGACTCCAAAATAACCAGTAATAAATTTTCAAACCCTTTCTAGAACTCTCTTCAAATTAGCAAAAGATTGAAAAAAAATAAAATATTCTCTTTAGATTCAAAAATACATAATAACTTGTGCCACTTCTGAATCCCTCATCCTCTCTGTGTGAAAACTTACAAAAATTCTTAATTAAATAAAAGATAATATCCCCCTCTTCCAAAAACTCTAAAAAAATAAAATAAAAGAAAATCATTCTTTAAAAGCAAGCTTTTTAATTAGATTTGTATTCTTATTTGTTCTCACAATCTTTTCATTCTTTTATTTGTTTTATTGTTTTAATTTCTATTTTTGCAACTTTACTTGCACATCACATTGCTTATTTAATTTAGATAAATTATTCTAATAATTATCCTCCACCAGATAATTGATTAAAATAATTATAAAACATTTAATACTTAATTATCATTTAATTGAAATATAAGATTTTCAAAAAAATAATTAAATCATTTAAATATTTAAATACAATTTAGTCTAACATTAAAATAAACAATTGTTTCAATCATTAAAATAAATCATAACTTATAAAATGCCACCTTAAATAAAATACGACAAAACACATAACACAAAACACAAATAACGACAATTACACAAAAAAAACAATACCAAACAAACAAGACGATCTGACATCACTGGACAGGATGACTTCATCACCACCTCTGTTTCAACATTTAACCGTTGGGCTATTGGTGCTCGCCCTGTCCTACCGAAGCAGGTGGAATCGAGACTTGTACCTGCAAATCCTACATACAAACGAAGTCGTGTACATGTATATATATATATATATATATATATATATATATATATATATATATATATATATATATATATATATATAAAATCAAAGCATCAAATTAAAGTACTACATTGTGAGAAGGAATCACAACATAATAGGGCACTCGTGAACGAGTGATGCCATATTGTCCTTCATCACACCTATTCTAAAAATTATAATATAACCAATCAATTAATATTTCTAACTAACAATCATCTCATAACATATTAAATTAAATCACTGCATCATATCATAATTTAGAAAATCAACTGATATAATCAACCATAATGTCATATAAAATAATCATGTCCATAATGAAATAACAACATCATCAAACACCTAACTAGCCAAATCAAACAATAACAGTATCATCATAGTATTTGAGTATCAAAACAAAACATAACACTACTGAGTCCAACAAGTAACCAGGAGGGTTATTACAGACAATCACATTATTTATTGCCTATAGTGCAACTTACCACCTATTTATGGGGACATATAACAAATTAAGTCTAGTATTAATCTAATGCAAAGAGTGGTCTTACAACATAAGCCTCCTTCCTAACATCTAAAGCCCAAAAAGAGTGATCTTTATGGACTTCATGGTTCCCTCCTTCATCTTCCTTCTTTCTTCCTTCCTTCAACATGTTGTAAGTGGTACTCCCAAAGCCCGATCTCCAACGATCTGATGTCCAGATGAAGCATAAGTATGAAGTTGGATTGATGCTTGATCTCTGATGAATGTTTCCTTTTCAACCCTCCAGACCATTAAATTCACATCAAAGGTTTTCTTTTGAGCATGAATTCTCAACCTTCCATGGATTTGGCATGTTTTTTGGGCAATGACATTAATGCTCAAGCTACTAGTTTGATCAACTTGTTTTGATTTATGGACTTCAAGGACATCATTTGTTGCTCCCCCTAACTTCTACAAGTGGATTTTGTGGCACCCATACTCATTTATTGCTATTGTTTTGTCCATTCTGACAGATCCATGCTCATATCCTTTATTTTATGGGTGGATTTGTAGGTACTTTTAACAAAACATTCATTTCTAGGTATGGCGTGCAATTCTTGGTTTCTCCAAGCTATGCTTTCAATGTGGATTTCATGAATAGATATTTCTTTGATTAGATCTCCTTTGATTCCTAACCCTAGTTGGGTTAGGGCTTAAATTACATTCATCCAAGTTATACTTGATCTAGAAAATCAACACTTGTATTATTTTTATGTGTTCTTCTTTTGGGATCCTCTCATAATTTTCCTTTGTAGGTACATTGTATTCTAACTTCTACCATTGTAAAATATGGTTTTATGCCTTTTATTAATGAAATATAGCTATCATAACAGTTATTTCTTACATGTTTGAGTAGGATTCCTTACCTCCATGTTTGAATATGTGTCTGAGTAGGTTTATTAATGTATTGAGCAATTTGAAGTAAAGAAGAAATAAATTTTCATCTTGGTGTACCACTTCCTGTTTCCCTATCATGTGTTCCTTCTAACCCTTTTCCCTTGTGAGTTGTTAGAGTACGATAGTGATAGGTTTTGACGTGTTGGGTTAGACCAACACATCACACTTGGATTGAAAGAGTGTAACACCCCTCTTATCTGATCGAAGAGATCATCTATTCTTGGCAAGGGATATCAGTTCTTCACTATTACTTATTCAACTCTCTATAATCAATGCATAGGCGGAGAGAACCATCCTTCTTCTTCACAAAAATCACAGGTGCTCCCCATGGAGAGACACTCGGATGGATAAACCCTTTTGCTATCAACTCCTCCAATTGAAGACAGAGTTCTTGAAGTTCCTATGTGGTCATTCAGTACAGAGCCCAAGAGATAGGCTCAGCTCCAGGTACTAGGTCTATTTGAAAATCTATATCCTGCTTAGGCGGCATTCGAGGTATCTCACTTGGAAACACATCAGCGAACCCCTTAAGAAGATGATAATCATCCAATGATTTCTTTTGACTATCCTCAGTCTCGAGATCATTCACTGCCACAACAAAGAGCTGACAACCCTATTGAAACAACCTTTTTAACTACATGGCAGATAATTCAAAAAGAAATAGGCCTCTAAGTGCCCACGATCTCCACCTCCTTTCCAGAGTTAGTGGTACACTGCACTGCTTTATGGTGACAATCCAACAAAGCACAATGTGAACTCAACCAATCAATTCCCAAGACTATATCATATGAACCAAGGGGCAAAATCTAAAGGTCCACCTAGGTTGAAAAAACTCCTAAATCTAACTTACAACCCTGAACAAACTCTTCTATAAGAACTTTTGAACCAGAGGCTAGTTCAACCTACCAAGTTATGCCTTGCCTAGATGCCACCAAACCACATCACTCCACAACAGAAGGAGATATAAATGAATCAGAAGCACAAGAATCAAACAGTATGGAGACTTTAGTACCCTTCAACAGACCTAATGTTTTGATCACAGTGCCCTAATGCTCAGCTTGCTGATTGTCCACTATTGACAAAACCCTTTGAGCTCTTCCCGCATCGCCCACTGTCGGCTTTGAAATAGATGGCCACTGACTAATTTCTAAAGTAGTCTTCTGTGGACACTGTCTGGCAATATGCCCTTGCTTCCCACATGAGAAGCAACCTGTACCTCTCCCAAAGCCTCTAACCCTAGATGGTGTATTTGACTACTAAAAGCTACCTCAAGACGGTGCCGACTGTGCACTTTGTGCAGGCTGCACAGAACGATCAGGTTTATCTTGCTGCCAACTTAAGAATTTCTTGCCCTGAGACCTGTCCCTCTGCTGAGACTACAATTTATTCTACTTGGGTTGAGACTACTGATGGTGTGAACCAACCTTAGATGGTGTCTGAAAGTTCCTAAAAGACCCTGCAATCTAAGACTACCCACCTCTAGAACCTGTACCTGGTGCCGGAGCACTGCCGATCTGAACTCCAACATGCCCTCCATGAGCCATAGCCAATTTTTCCTCTACTAACCGAGCCTTCTCCACTACCACCTCCATTGTCTTTGGCTCAAAGACTCTCACTCCACCACTAATATGGGCATTCAGATCCCGAACAAAATGTTGAACAAGCAACCCCTCATTGTGATTGATCCCAGCATATTGCTTGAGTTCGTAGAACCATCGCTCATATTGCTCAACGGATAAAGACATCTGCTTAAGATCATGGAACTCATTGGCTCTGCGCTACCTCCAATGATTAGATAGAAACCAAGCCCTAAACCTATCCAGGAACAACTCCCATGTAACCACACTGATATCCAGGTGCAACTTCTATTCTTCTAACCTCCACTAGGTAGAGGCGAAACCCCGCAAATGCATTACTGCACACCGAGGCTTAGTATTGCTACCAAATGGGTGCATTGTGAAGTAACATTCCAAATCTATCAACCAGGTTTCTGCTTCCAAGCCTCCTCCTGAGCCATCGAAGGTAGGAGGGTGAGCTCTCAACAAATCCCTCATATGCCCTGCTATTATTGCATCCTGATCTGTTGTAGCATCCCTGTGCCTTGGAGACCTTTCCCTCTCTCTCTCGATCCATGACTCTTCCTGAGGCCTAGGTCCCAAATGATCAAGGAGCTCTCCTAGAAGACATTATAACTGACCATCCAAACCAGGCTATCCTAGATTCTAGTCACCAACTGGTGGATTACTTTGAGGATTTCAATTTTCCTCATGCTCAGAACCATGGAAACTCGGTGGGGATGGACTATGATGACTAACTGCTCGACCACCACCTCGGCCTCTTTCTCGACCATGACCTCTAGCTCGAGGCATGATAGTGCACACAATTATAGTATGTAAGATCAATGTTAACACAAAGGTTGCCTAACGGACACCAACTACCCAGAGAACCTAGCATTAGCAACCTTGGCTTTGATACCAAGTTGTAACGCCCCTCTTATCTGAATGAAGAGATCATCTATTCTGGGCAAGGGATATCGGTTCTTCACTGTTACTTTATTCAACTATCTATAATCAATGCATAGGCGGAGAGAACCATCCTTCTTCTTCACAAAAATCATGGGTGCTCCCCATGGAGAGACACTCAGACGGATAAACCCTTTTGGTATCAACTCCTCCAACTAAAAATAGAATTCATGAAGTTCCTAAGTGGTCATTTGGTACGGAGCCTGAGAGATAGGCTCAGCTCTAGGTACTAGGTCTATCCGAAAATCTATATCCTGCTTAGGCGGCATTCCAGGTATCTCACTTGGAAACACATCGGCGAACCCCTTAAGAAGAGGATAATCATCCAATGATTTCTCTCGACTATCCTCAGTCTTGAGATCATTCACTGCCACAACAAAGAGCTCACAACCCTGTCAAAACAACCTTTTTAACTACATATTAGAGATAATTCGCAAAGAAATAGGCCTCTGAGTGCCCACAATCTCCACCTCCTTTCTAGAGTCAGTGGTACACCGCACTGCTTTATGGCAACAATCCAGCAAAGTACAATGTGAACTCAACCAATCAATTCCCAAGACTATATCATATGAACCTAGGGGTAAGATCCAAATGTCACGCCCCGCCGTGCAAACCCCAAAGGAACTAATAACAACGGAATAATTTTTTTTTTAAAAGAATATAATAACATACTTAAGTATTACAACATAACATTATATTGAGAGGCACAACTTGTTCCAATGGGGTACATGAAGTGACATGACTATTCTAACCCATAACACGATAATAAGATAACAATAATTAATCAATTATATAAATCTATTAATTCCCATTCATCATTAAAATATCCATTAAACAATACTGTTATCAATACCATATGCACATGTGACAATACATGTAATAATACAGATATAAAATGTTACATATTTCAATAGATACAACATAACGTAACCAACTATTACAAGTGACAATTCATGAATACATACAAGGCGTGAATATACATTACATCCCAAGTGATAATAAAATACAATTAACTGAAGGTACATCTCAATAACTACATAACCAAATTACATCGAGGTCACCCCATCACACGTGGGAGATGATACATCAATGAATTACATTACATATAAAGGATATACATCTATCTGGTACAAGGATTACTGGATCATCGACATCCTCCAAAAGCCTGCAATAAAAGATATAACTGAAACAGAAAGGGGAAACCCAACGGGGTGCGAAGCACGTTCCACCCAACCACCCCCGTGCTGAGAGTAGGCAAGGAAGGGTCCCCGACCAAGCACGCCTAACAATAACAAGGACTAACTCCAAAAAAAAAAAACAACTTAATATCAAGACCACTTAGAAACTCAACAACGACAAACCCAAAAGGCACAACAACAAACCACTTCAGAACATATCAACAAGTCATAATCACAACAGTCAATGAATTCAAGACATAATATCAAATACTACTTCCAACCATGACCAAAGACAAATCAATAAATCACTTCCAGAGGACTTCAGTAAATCAACACAAACAGAATGTTAGAGTAGAGTGTCATCGCATGGTTTCACATGGATTCTCTAGACAACCTATCACAAGGTGCCACCTCCATATCTACATGGATTCTCCAGACAACCAAGTTAAGGTGCCGCTTCCATCTATGGTTCTCCTGACAGCCTATCTCAAGGCGTCGCTCCATAGGGTTACTCATGCGGAGTCATTAACCTTTCGTGAAGACAAGGAAATGACCTTGCCAACCACGGCCTTCTTAGTCCCCTATAGTCTGTGATAGCACTAACAGGCAGACGAGGTTTCACAATTATCTTATTAGTGTTTAATCCCCACCCGTGGTTTATTACTTAAGTTATCACTGATTAGCCTAACTCTATGTGGGTTACCCTGACAGCCCCTTTGTGCGCCAGCCCCCACTAGACCCACTCTCTCTAAACACTCACTCCCAAAATAACCAACGCAAAAAGGACTGCATCAGCAAGACATGATTGAACCAACACATGGATCCTCTGCGAGGCATAACCATCTCGCCATAACCCATGAAACATAACCACAACGACACAATCCATCAACAAGTAAATCATAACTATGGTCAGCACATAGACCCAACATCAAAATACGAGATCACAATTCATCTCAGATTCCCACCTCTGGAAGCCCTAAACAACGACTTATCCTCCTACGAAAGATACAATAAAACTAGGGTTCTCCCATACGACACAATGAAACAATGAAGAGAAAGCAATTACATAAACAATACTATAAAATAGTAATTCCAATACACAATGAAATTCATCAAATAATTAAATCAACAATTCGAGAATATTCGATTCAAATTAAAACAATTCGTTTATTTCTAATTTTCCCAATTAAACTATAATATTATGTAATCTATACAAAATTTATCGTATTAAAAATTCATATGCACAACATATGACTTCTCGATATATATATATATAAATAAAAACTATAAACTAAAATCATTTTATAAAAAATTATTAGTAAATCCATAATTAACCAATACATTTAATTAGAATTACAAAACTTAATTCCCAATTTTCAAATTAAACTATACTATTCCAAAATCCTAAAACTCTCAAACTTACTTCCTAACATAACGACGTAAATAACCATTCAATTTATATACATATATATACGCCGCCTTCACACGTATATACATATATATTTATATATAACAATAAAATATATATATATTAAAACAAATACTAAAAGTCCATTATCAAATTAATCAATAATTAATAAGTATTGTATATATTAATATATATATATATATATATTAATATATATTAATATATATATTAATATATATATATATATTAATATATATTAATAAATATATAAATATTAATATATATTAATAAATATATACATTAATATTTAATTTATATTAAAAACATAAATAAGAAAATATCGAAGTGCCTTTGTCGCAGTGAAGCCCGCAGTGCATATGTATTGTGGAAGTTAGAGTCTTATTATTTGTGCGACACATCGTTCACTGCTTGTGAATAGTGAGTGTTCTGCCCTTCCTATTGAAGCAGGTGGGCAGGCAGACGCTGACCGTCGGCCCCCCCCAATAAAAAATTCTTTTTTTCTTTTTAAAAAAAATAAATTAAACTTTATTTTAAATAACATTTTGTTTTATGATTATATATTTATTTTTTTTACATATATTTCATTTGGACGAAAAACGAAAAGAAATAAAACGAATATATATATAAAAAAAATATGCATATCTTATTTTTCTTTACAGAGTACATTCGAAATCCAATTTATAAATAAATATTTCAAAAAGGACAGAATATTAATTAAATATATATCTATATATATATATATATCTCCATCTGGAGATTTGAAACAATTAATTAATATATATCCAAAATAAAATTGAGCAAGCAAATTTAAACTTATATAAAAAAAAAAATTTACTTTTCAAATGTTTATTTTTTTTACATTAAGTTTCATTGAAGAAATTTTTGAAGGTATTACTATTATTCCTACAGAGGATTTGAGGGTTGTATAGTTATATATATATAAGAGATTCTGAACAATAAAATAAATAAATAGATTTTCAAAAGATCCAATATAAATCTAGGCATGCAAAAATATTCATCACAATAACAATATGATTTTCTTTTCAATAATCTCTTAAATAAATTACATTGAAGAATTTAAAACAAGGTTTTCACTACAGAGAAATACAAACATTTATAACAGACAAATCTCAATCATAGGAAACTCTTTTTAACACACAAGGAAAAATTAATCTTCCAACATGGCAATCAAGAATTTATTACAGAAGAATAAATCAAAAGAGAATTAATGAACTTGAAAGGAACCTGGAATCCTGTGTCTGAAGGAGAATCCCGCCTGTAGCCTCCTCTCGATCTTTCCCTACCGCTCTCTTTTCTTGTTCTTCTGCCTTCAACGTTCTTCTGAACAATCTGTTCTTTTCAACTCACAAAAATTTTACCCCGACAAAACCTCCAAAAACACTCAAAAATATCTCTCTTATTTTTCCTTTCTAGATCCAAAAACTACAGAGCAAAACTCCAACCAGAAAACTTGTGTGTGAATGATTTTCCTCATCCCAATAATAAATCACCAAATAAAATCAATAAATCTTTTTTTTCCGCTTTCTTTTCCAAAAGGCCTCCTTCCTTATTGGTCCTTTTCCAGCTTTTAAAAGCTCACACATATCTAAAATTTTAATTAAAATAATTTATTTAAATTTAGATATTATCTTCACATAATTTCCTAATTTAATATTAATAAAAATAATATTTAATTACTCTCAACTATATTAATTTAATTATAATTATTTTCACTTTTAATTAATTAAATCACTTTTAATTTATTATTTATGTAATTTTAACATTTTTCTAACTCTCGATTAAATCAAATAACAGTGCAACCTTAATCAATTATTTTATGCACTACGATCAATTAATTAAACACTAACCAATAATAAAATAAATACTCAACAATAAAAACTACATACAAGACAAAGACGACACTTCAGTCAAAACACGACGACTCACAACAGACGACGGACTTGGGACAGGGACACTTCCAAGCCTACTCCCTTTTTCAACTTTTACCCATTGGGTTGATTTATTGCTCGCCCTGTCCTGCCGAAGCAGGTGGAATCGAGACTTATTCCTGCAATCCTGCATCCAGATAAACATCAAGTAGCACATGTCTATGTATATAATCGAACATCCTATCACGAGAAGGAATTGCAGTGTAGTAGGGCACTCGTGAACGAGTGATGCTACACTGTCCTCTCGCCTAATCTACTCTAACAATTATAATATCAATAATGAGCTAACATTTCTAACTAAATTGACATAAGATAACATGATATTAAACTACTGCATCATAACTAATTATTAAACAATTGCATCATATAATAATACTGAATTAAATAACATCACCATAAGAACATCACGTTGACATATAAACATTAATGGCAATTCATTTAAATAAACAAATAATCCAAACAACGCACAGGGTATCATCAATCATCCTAATAATGTCATAAAAAATGAATAGGTCCACTCAAGGAAACAACATCATCTACTACAACCCACCAAATCAACCCTAAAAGTATCATCATAGAAATTAATAAGTCTAAGCAGTATGAGGGGTATTACACCAAAGGTCCACCTGAGTTGAAAAAACTCCTAAATCTAACTTACAACACTAAACAAACTCTTCTACAAGAACTTTTGACCCAGAGGCTAGTTCAACCTGCCAAGTTATGCCTTGCCTAGATGCCACCAAACCACATTGCTCCACAACGGAAGGAGATATAAATGAATTAGAAGCACCAGAATCAAACAGTATGGATACTTTAGTACCCTTCAACACACCTGATGTTTTGATCATAGTGCCTTGATGCTCAGCTTGCCAATTATCCACTATTGCAAAAACCCGATGAGCTCTTCCCGCATCGCCCACTGTCAGCTCTGAAACTGCTGGCCTCTAACTAGTTTATGAAGTAGTCTTCTATGGACACTGTTTGGCAATATGCCCTTGCTTCCCACACGAGAAGCAACCTATACCTCTCCCAAAGCCTCTAACACTAGATGGTGCATTTGACTACTGAAAGCTACCTCAAGATGGTGCCAACTATGCACTTTGTGCAGGCTACACAGAACGATCAGTTTTATCTCGCTGCCAACTTTGGAACTTCCTTCCCTGAGACGTGTCCCTCTGCTGAGACTGTTATTTATTCTGCTTGGGTTTAGACTGCTGATGGTGTGTACCACCCTTAGATGGTGTCTAGAAGTTCCTAGAAGACCCTGCAATCTAAGACTGCCCACCTCTAGAACCTGTGCTTGGTGTCGGAGCACTGTCAATCTGAACTCCAACATGCCCTCCAAGAGCCATAGCCAAGTTTTCCTCTACTAACCGAGCCTTCTCCACTGCCACCTCCATTGTCTTCAGCTCGAAGACTCTCACTGCACCACTGATACGGGAATTTAAACCCCAAAAAAAATGCTGAACAAGCAACCCCTCATTGTGATTGATCCCAACATATTGCTTGAGTTTGTAGAACCGCCACTCATACTGCTCAATGGACAAAGACATTTGCTTAAGATCATTGAAATCATCAACTTTGTGCTACCTCTAATGATTAGAGAGAAACTGAGCCCTGAAGCTATCCAAGAACAACTCCCATGTAACCACACTGATATCCAGGTGCAACTTCTGTTCTTCCAACCTCCACCAAGTAGAGGTGAAACCCCGTAAATGCATTACTACACACCGATCCTTGGTATTGCTACCAAATGGGTGCATTGTGAAGAAATGATCCAAATCTATCAACCAGGTTTTTGCTTCCAAGCCTCCTCTGGAGCCATCGAAGGTAGGAGGGTGAGCTCTCAAAAAATCCCTCATATGCACTTCTATTACTGCATCCTGATCTGCTGGAGCATCCCTGTGCCTTGGAGACCTTTCCCTCTCTCTCTCGATCATTGAATCTTCCTAAGGCCTAGGTCCCAAACGATCAAGGAGCTCTCCTAGAATACATTGTAACTGACCATCCAAACTAGGCTATCCCAAATTCTGGTCACCAACTGGTGGATTACTTTGAGGATTTCAATTTTCCTCATGCTCAGAACCATGGAAACTCGGTGGGGATGGACTATGATGACTGACTACTCGACCGCCACCTTGGCCTCTTCCACGGCCATGACCTCTAGCTCAAGGCATGATCCTGCACATAGTTATAGTATGTAAGATCAAATTTAACACAATGGTTGCCTTAGAGACACCAACTACCCAGAGAACCCAACATTAGCAACCTTGGCTCTGATACCAAGTTGTAATGCCCCTCTTACCTGATTGAAGAGATAATCTATTCTGGGTAGGGGATATCGGTTCTTCACTGTTACTTTATTCAACTGTCGATATTCAATGCATAGGCAGAGAGAACCATCCTTCTTCACAAAAATCATGGGTGCTCCCCATGGAGAGACACTCGGATAGATAAACCCTTTTTCTATCAACTCCTCCAACTGAAGACTAAGTTCCTGAAGTTCCTGCATGGTCATTCGGTACGGAGCTCGAGAGATAGGCTTAGCTCCAGGTACTAGGTCTATCCGAAAATCTATATCCCACTTAGGCAACATTCTAGGTATCTCACTTGGAAACACATCAGCGAATCCCTTAAGAAGAGGATAATTATCCAATGATTTCTCTCAACTATCCTTAGTCTCGAGATCATTCACTCCCACAACAAAGAGCTGACAACCCTATCGAAACAACCTTTTTAACTGCATGGCAGAGATAATTCACAAAGAAATAGGCCTCTGAGTGCCCACAATCTCCACCTCCTTTCTAGAGTTAGTGGTAGATTGCACTGCTTTACGGCGACAATCCAACAAAGCACAATGAGAACTCAACCAATCAATTCCCAAGACTATTTCATATGAACCCAGGGGTAAGATCTGAAGGTCCACCTGAGTTGAAAAAACTCCTAAATCTAACTTACAACCCTAAACAAACTCTTCTACAAGAACTTTTGACCCAGAGGCTAGTTCAACCTACCAAGTTATGCCTTGCCTAGATGCAACCAAACCACATCACTCCACAATGGAAGGAGATATAAACAAATCAGAAGCACTAGAATCAAACAGTATGGATACTTTAGTACCCTTCAACACACCTAAAGTTTTGAGCACAGTGCCCTGATGCTCAGCTTGCCGATTGTCCACTGTTGCAAAAACCTAATGAGATTTTCCTGTATCGCCCACTGTCGGCTCTGAAATAGCTGGCCTCTGACTAATTTATGAAGTAGTCTTTTGTGGACACTATCTGGCAATATGCCCTTGCTGCCCACACGAGAAGAAACTTGTACCTCTCCCAAAGCCTCTAACCCTAGATGGTGCATTTGACTGTTGAAAGCTACCTCGAGATGGTGCTGACTATGCACTTTGTGTAGGCTGCACAGAATGATCAGGTTTATCTCACTGCCAACTTCAGAACTTCCTGCCCTGAGACCTATCCCTCTGCTGAGACTACAATTTTTTCTGCTTGGGTTGAGACTGTTGATGGTGTGAACCACCCTTAGATGGTGTCTAAAAGTTCCTAGAAGATCATAGAATCTAAGACTGCCCACCTCTAGAACCTATACCTGGTGCCAGAGCACTGCTGATCTGAACTCCAACATGCCCTCCAAGAGCCATAGCCAAGTTTTCCTCCACTAACCAAGCCTTCTCCATTGCCACCTCCATTGTCTTCGAATCGAAGACTCTCACTCCACCACTGATATGGGAATTCGGACCCAGAACAAAATGTTGAAAAAGCAACCCCTCATCGTGATTGATCCCAACATATTGCTTGAGTTCATAGAACCGCCACTCATACTGCTCAACGGACAAAGATATCTACTTAAGATCATGGAACTCATCGGCTCTATGCTACCTCCAATGATCAGAGAGAAACCAAGCCCTAAACCTATCCAGGAACAACTCCCATGTAACCACACTGATATCCAGGTGCAACTTTTGTTCTTCCAACCTCCACCAAGTAGAGGCAAAACCCCACAAATGCATTACTGCACACCGAGCCTTGGTATTGCTACCGAATAGGTGCATTGCGAAGCAACGATGCAAATCTATCAACTAGGTTTCTGCTTCCAAGCCTCGTCTGGAGCCATCGAAGGTAGGAGGGTGAGCTCTCAACAAATCCCTCATATGCACTGCTATTACTACATCCTGATCTGCAAGAGCATCCCTATGCCTTGGAGACCTTTCCCTCTCTCTCTCGATCTGTGACTCTTTCTGAGGCCTAGTTCCCAAACGATCAAGGAGCTCTCCTAGAAGACGTTGTAACTGACCATCCAAACTAGGCTATCCTAGATTCTGGTCACCAACTTGTGAATTACTTTGAAGATTTCAATTTTCCTCATTTTCAGAACCATGGAAAGTCAGTGGGGATGGACTATGATGACTGACTGCTTGACCGCCACCTCAACCTCATGCCCTGCCACGCAACCCCAAAGGAATTAAGTAAAATGCAACCAATTTTTTTTTTCAAAATCAAAGGAGTGAACATTAAATAACATAATGTATTCATTATTCAAATTGCATGACTTAATCCTTTGAGGAACACGAGGTCATTACTTAACAACTAACTCTTATCAATGTAAACATTTACCTAACCATTACATAAACCATACATTCATCCATCCATAAATATAATTACATCAGTAACAAAAATAGAAAAATAAGATAGAATAATATCCAAAGTTATAACATCATTATGAATTCTTCTCATAACCAAATTTACAATAAAAGTACAATGCATCAACATGAGATTACATCATAATAGCACCATGTGCAATTATATACAAAACTTCCCAACTAGATGGGAGTATTACATCAATACAAAAATAGTATAAATACATAAATCTAGAACCCACAAACCAAAGAATCAACCGCTACTGCAACTCAGCACTAAAAGATGAACCTGCATAAAAGAGAGAATCCCAACGGGTGTGAGACACGTTCCACCTGACCACCCTTGTGCTAGGAGTTGCTAAGGAAGGGTTCTAGACCAAGACCAACAAAACAAAGACTCACAACTAGCTAATGAAAATCATACAACACATGAGACTACTCAATTTCAAACAACAACAAAAATCACCAATACAAGACAGGTGACTAATTCCAGAGGATTTCCAAAAGACAACATAAATAAGAATGTTAGAGGAGAGTTTCATCACATGGCTTAACATGGATTCTCCAGACTACCTATTGCAAGGTGCCACCTCCATCTACTGACGAATTATCCAGACAATCAAGTGCTAGGAGCTGCCTCTATCTATAGTTATCCAGGCTACCTATCTCAAGGAACTGCCCCATAGGGTTGCTTATGTGAAACCATTACCTTTTACAAAGACAAGGCAACGATCATGCCATCCACGGCCTTCTCAATCCCCTTTAGTCTATGGTAGCACTAAAAGGTGGATGAGGCAACAATTATCTTTTTAGTGTGTTACTACCCATCCCCTAGTTAATTATTTAAATTATCACTTATTAAATCCACTCTAATGAAGGCTATCCTAGCACCCCTTTATGCCCTGACCACCCACTTAGAGCCACTCCCTCTAAACACTCAACCACAAAACAATAACATCAAGGATCATACCACATAAAGAACTAAATCAAATGACAATCAAAAGTGAGGCATGACCATCTCACCAACCACAAGGAAACACAACCACAATCTGGTACAATCCAAATCTATAACATCACAATTCTAAATTCAAATCAAAATCAAGAGTAACCACATTACCCCACCTCTGGAATCACTTAGGTTCCTAAACAAGATTGTAAAATTCTAGGGTTCCCTTGCAGATCATAAACCCCAAATGAAAGAAAATCCATAATACATGAAACAATATAACTCAAAAGAATCATTAACAATAATACCAAAATACACATCTCAACAGATGGAAAAATCCTCACCAAAAATATAATTCGATAACACAAAAATTCCATTTAATTAAGAACATCCAATTCAACTCTTCTTTTCACCATTACACTTATTTTCTTAAAACACCACATTCAATGAATTTTAAATAATATGAATAAATGTGAATTATCTTTCTATCATATTATCAATTTAGTAACTAACCTACAATAAAATTACAATATCTAAATATATATATATATATCTATATAGATATATATATATATTAGTGTTAACGTTAATAATATTATTAATATAAACCTCTACATATATATATTATATATATTTATATATTAGTGGCAACATTAATAATAATATTAACATTAATATTAACCTCCATATATATATATATTAGTATATACTTATTTAAATACTCAAAAATTCAAATACAACACCTATCGAACTTACTATAAACCAAAACCTATGAAAAAAAAAAAATACACACATAATGAAATCAATATACCTCGTGCGCTGGTCATGATAATGAAGATGTATATATATAACCAAAGAATTACGAATGAAATTAAAATTTCACATAAAGGGAAACTACCAATTTATGGAATCACTAAACATGGTAGCAAGGCACCTGAACCCAGGAGACTTAATTTCTGCCGAGCACCATGTGTCATAAGTATTCATCGTTGTACTGTGGGGTGTACAACGCACATACATAGGAAATCGGGGTGAAGTGGCCGTCGCCGACCACATCCCTCTCAACACACAGAGAAATAAAAAACAAAAACAACCATACAAAAACATAGGGTGCGAAAAACAATGGACACACACATGAATTAAAATAGACACCACAGATTTTATTATGAGATATACGAATTTTTGTATACATTTGTGACTCAAAAATATTTCAATACAGAGTAAGGAATAGGGTTATCGGCTTTATTACATACTATATCAGGGCACGGATGCATCAATTCAAACATAGCCAGGGATCAAAAAAAATGAATTTTGACACAATTAAATTATCATCCACCAACGCAAAGAATCGTAGCAAGCATGAAAGCCCAATGTCAATTTATATAAAGACATTTATTTAAATATAAAATTTCATAAAATAATAAGGCAAGAAATCTCACGGATTCGAAACCCAATTATTTGTACATAGGCACCAAAATAAACCCTTTTAAATTAAACAACCCAGCCTTACAAATTTAAAACTACTTTCCAATAATTTAGAAATAATTAAACCTATGAATCTGTATTTATCAAACTAAATAGTAATACCCTAATTTAATCCTGGTTCCTAGACATTGATCAAATAATTTGTTCTGAGCAAATAAAATTCAAGATCTAGGTTGGAACCCAAACAATAATGTTTTAATAATTCTTTGTCAACTATGGTTTCTACAAATAAATTGTATTGAAGAGATTCACACAAGGTTT
This sequence comes from Sequoia sempervirens, assembly GCA_007258455.2. Taxonomy (NCBI): domain Eukaryota; kingdom Viridiplantae; phylum Streptophyta; class Pinopsida; order Cupressales; family Cupressaceae; genus Sequoia; species Sequoia sempervirens. The sequence continues at coordinate 160,924,616 of VDFB02379711.1, forward strand.
TTCCTAGGTTTTATGAAAACATTTGCAAAGTTTATACAGACAAAATTTTTCAATCAATTAATTCAATACACTCAGAGATTGAATTTCATCAAACAATACAGCCAAGAGTATATAAAAATAACAGAAGCATAAACACACAGAACAAATTTTTGAAAGGAACCTGATGTTCTATGGCTGTAGAAGAAATCCAACACAAACACTTTCCTCCTTTCAACGCTGATCCTTTCCTATAGCTTCTTTTCCAAAAAAAATTCTGAGAGAATTCTCTAAAGTTTTTTTTTTTACATCCTCTTTTCTATTCTTTTCATAAGAATACAAAATCCCCATTTCAACAGCCCCCTGACTCTTCCTCTTCCTCTCCCATGAAAAAATTTCAAAATAATCAATTTCCTTCTCCAAATAACCCCCACAAGAATCTCCAACTTTTCTCATTTAATTATTTATTATTATTATTAATTTTTTTTCTTTTATACAATAATTTTAAATTACCACCATTTATTTCTAAAAAATTTAATTAAAACAAACTTTTTAGTAACTAATTAACTTCTAACTAAATATAATTAAACTTCAATGCTTACTAAATCATAATTAATAAATAACTTTAATTCATTTTATAAATATAAAATAATTAAATCAAATATCCCCAAACCTTACTTAAATTAAATAAATCATTTAACTAAAAAAAAAACAAAATGCCAAGACAAGACCAGGTCAACACATGACTCAACAACCTCATAACGAAATGATGGACTTGAGTCGGGAATTCTTCCTTAACAACTCCTTTTAACAACATCGTACCCGTTGGGTTTATTTTGTGCTTGCCTTGTCCTACCAAAGCAGGTGGAATCAAGACTTTAATCCTACAATTCTTGCAAACAAATAAATGTCAAGTAACATATAATCTCCATTGAAAACACACTGTGAAAGGTAATAGCAGGGTAGCAGGGCACTCGCGAGCGAGTGGTACTACTCCGTCCTTTCACCAAAATACACTAAACATGTCATCATAAACATAATATCATGGAAATACATTATCGCATATAAATTTAAAGAATACCATTGCATAAAGAAGCATATCATCAATGTATAATGTATCATCAACTGTCACACATAATGTAAAGAGCAGTAAGCAAATAACTAAGAACCACACATGATCAAATATAAATCCACCACATAGAGTATCACAAAGTATCCACAATATCAAAGAGTACCAAGAGTATCCAATGAATCAGCAAACATGGGGGTTATTACATCCTCCCCCCTAGGACATGGCTTACTCCTAGAAGCCAGAGAACAAATAAGGGTAAGCCTTCCTAATACGAGATACATCCTCCCAAGTTGTCGAGGTCTCATCATTCGGATCCCAGTGGACCCGCACCTGCTCAATATCTCTGCCCCTGAGGGTGAGACTCTGATATTGAAGCACGACCATGGGCTCTAGAGCTAGTTGCCCATCCTCGACCTGCAAAGAATTCCAATCCAACACATGAGTAACATCAAGAAAATAAGGCCTTAGAACAAAAACATGAAAAATGTAGTGCCCTCCGTTTTGGTCGTCACTATTATTCAAGTAAGTGGTTGGTTGTGCGGTCATGTTGTTATTGAATATGCTCATTTGAGAATTATGTTGTCACATTGTGTTTCTTAATTCATATGGATTATGGGAATTTGAATTAGGTGATTTAGCGATATTGATTAGCTTGGAGTAATTGAATTAATTGATTTAAAAGGATTGAAAAGAAACCTAAATTGATGATAACTAAAAGAAGCATGTTTGAGATGATATTAATTATTTAATAATTTAGAAGAGATAATGTGGTTAATTATTTTAATGATTAAAATTAAATAATGTAATTTTAAAATAAAAGGGATAAAGATTTCAAAGCTAGTGAAAATAGAAACAAAACATGGGGGAAAAGATAATTATTTTAATTACCGTATTAAAATAAATAAAAGGATAAGATTTCTAACTCAAAAATATATATATATATATAAACAAAACAAAACAAAACAAAAAAACAAAAAAAAAACAAAAACAAAAAACAAAAAGACGGGAAGAATTGCATGCAAGCACATGCACAACTGGAAACTAGCTTTATACGGGTAACTTGCTAATATTATGGATCTTGGTGTTTTCAAAAAAAAGGGAGCTTGGATTGGGTTTGGAGGAGGGGGAAATTAATTTTTGGAAGAGAGAAAATTTCAGGGGGAAAAAAGGCTTTTCATGAAGGGATTTCTCTGGACATCGACAAAAACAAAAAGGCTATAGTTGGCGTTGGCGTTGGCGGGGGTGCTCCTCATAGTATTCGACGAGGATGGCAGCACTTTGAGGAATTGCTTGGAGAGGAAAACTTCATTCGCCATCGGTGAGTTTGGGAAGGGAGAACACCAATCGGTAAGAGTGGGGTTTCTGTTATAGCCTTGTTTAGCCGGTGTCATTCCACTTTCATGTCGTCCTCTTCATTGGAAATTTAGATATATTTTTTGATATTAATCTTTTATGTACTCTTATCTATGTTAGATGTAATCATTACACACCATTCTGTTACGCCTTTATATGATATATTGTATTAAGAACCGTTATGAAATTCGATGCCTCCAAAATTGATAAACCCTATATCTTACAGCAATGGAGATAAACACTCTATCTCAATTTTGATGAAGATGAATCGATGAAGATAAGCCTGGTAGTATTTCGTTGTATTAAGCTTTACATTGTGAAATATTGGAAATTGCAACTAATAGTTTATATCACTATTATAGCCGTCAAGGTCTTGAGGCTGAGTGTGTGTAATATTTATTTTCATTATGATAGTTCATTGAGGCCATGAGACTGAGGACTTGGAACTATATTTGCATCAGTTGAAAGCTTGTTTGTGCCTCTATGGTTGAGACATTTGAAATTACGATAGAAACTTTGGAGACAGACAAGGTCGATAGCATATCACCCTGCTGTAACAATATATGAATATATCCAGGAAATGGTAGGGATTGGGATTCCAATAATTTGTTCTCAAGATTACGAAGTCTTTAGTCTTTCTCTAAGGTTGAATCGAAATCCTATCTCTATCCATGCATCGCCCATACTCATTGCCCGTCCCTTCATTTCCTTAAGCGATTTAGTGACTGTAGGGGTAGTTGTAGACGTGCCTAATCTCCATCTTGACCTTCGATATTGTTTAAGTCTGCTGTACAATGTTGTGTGTTATGTTACAGGTCGTTGTATACTTTTGCTTGCGGCTGATGCTTTTATAATGTCAAAATTTCGCTGCTTACAGACCTCAGCCACTGAATTTGCACGATGAGCATATTCTTCAACCGTCACATATAAGGCATGTACCATATTATGGCGTCCTATCTCACTGCATCTGAGTATTTGGTAATTTATTTTACTTTCATCAATCTCCTTGCGTTTGGGGCTGCGCATCACTGCTTTTGAACGATGCTTACCATGGTGTTTACTCTCTACTCTTTGTATTTGATGTTGCATGCTTGGTTATCCCGGAAATTGTACCTATGCGTGGTCCCTTATCTGAAACGCAATCTTCATGTGCTGGCATCGGGTAAGCAATCGGTGGGTTCCATGAAACCTTCTTGTGCATGGCGTTGTTCCTTGCCTTAAGCCCCAAACAGTTTCTTGGCTGATGCTTCCATCTGGTGCAACCGCGCTTTATTGTTGTTGGCTTCCTTATACCCAACTCTTGCATGTCCTCATGCTCTGAATATTTTCATCTGTTATAATCTCCGCTAGAACATCACATTGTTGCGCATGCTTCGATCTAAAATTGAAATTTGTACCGATAATAATGCTGGTAGATGGCGACATTTCCATATTCCAATATTCACATTCTAATACACTTGGCAACCTGCGACAGTTACAACATTTAGAGTTGAGGCGTTGTACAGAATTAAATAGCCTCCCTGAAACCTTTGGCAACCTATCACAGCTGCATCTGCTAGACTTGCAATGGTATTAAATTAAATAATCGTTCTGATTTCATTGGCAGCCTCTCACAGCCGCACACTTGTACATTATAGGAAGTTTTTAAAGGTTTAAATAATCTATCTGATTTCATTGTACACTGGGTCTTTTAATGTTCCCCACTAGGGTTCGATAGTTTGATCACTAATCTATATGCATGCAGTGCCATTAATAACTTTTAGCTATAATAAAGGAAGGGATTATATTATAGCTCAAACAGGATATTCGTTGTTCATTACATTAGTGTGTAGTGGAATTATTTATACAATGGTTATATTAGTTGATTTAGTTATAATTAGATGATTAAAAAGATTTGGTTAAGTAAATTTGGGGCAATATATGGGAAGAAGGTGTTATGTATAATAGGAATTAGAGAGGGAATGTTTGTTAAGATGCTACCCTATAACTAGATAGGTGAAATATCGGTCTAGTATAATTAAATAGTAAAAGAAAATATTATGCTAATTAGATATATTCCTTTTAGAAATTAGAATATAACTAAATGGATTAGGGTGTTAGTTGAGTGTGAAAAAGGGTTTATGGCTAATTAAGAGAGATTTATTCAGGGATTATATAGACAAGATGAAATAGGAAGTCACATGAGACATGACGGATATGCAAATGGAGTGTCAGTTTGCGTGAATTATTTATATGGGGTTAATTTATAGGATATGTCTTATAACTTCATTTATTATTGTCAATGACTTCTTAATTGATGAATAAGTAAAATGTAAATGAACAATTAATGTTCTTCTTCTAGTGTATAACTTGGATGTGTTAGTGGGTGTAATTGGTTGGGGGAAAACATGTATTGACTTATTAGAATGTAAGCGAGTATTAAAATGGCCCTTATAGTTATCAGATTTGTTGGGATTCTTTAACGATGGTCTTTTGAATTGGAAATAAATTTATCTATATGTATGTATTAAGTTACATTTACAACTTGATCTTTGGGATGTGTTTTATAGTTTTGTTAATATTTATATATATAGCTTCCTTGATTAGTTTAAGATTTAAAAGGGTTGTATAAACACATGTTTTGATTGATGAATTATTCTTAAGTGGCTATTCTTTGAGTGTACTTGTGTGTGTTTAAAGGTTGTTTTGTTGGTGTCATTTTTTTTGTGCCTACCCTCTTGAGTTGTTGGATTTAGAGATGATTTTGGTCATTAAGATCATGTTGGATTTATAAAGGAGGATGGTGGTTCCTTATCATTTGTTTTCTGTTTGAGTCCTTTTAGTTGAGGAGATTTTTTGAATGTTAAGTGTTTGTGTTGGAACTATTTTGCTTCTTTTTACCCTTGTTGTGGATTGTCGTTCTTTTGGCTCCCAGAGGCTTGAGGTTATTGTCAGTTGATGTTCTCTCTTTATGTGCCCTTGATGAGGCAAGTGTTTTGATATCATGATTTTAAAAGGGTTGTACATGAAGTGTTGAGACTTTGATTTTGTGTTATAGCGAGATGGTTAATGCCTCGCGTAGTTTGGTCTTGAGATTATTCTTTTGGTTACCGTACAACCCTTGCCTATTTTGAGATATGTTAGGGGTCATAGGGAGAGTGGCTCTTCGTGGGCGCCGGCGCCTCAAGGATGAGGAAGGGCTCAGGATAACCCACGAAAGAGTGATTAAACAAGTGATAACCTAAACAATAGAATTTAGGGGGATGGGTAGTAAAACACACAAGATAATGAAAACTGGATTCCTCGTCTATGCATTAGGGCTACCATAGACTAGTGATAGACTGAGAAGGCCGTGGTCGGCAAAGTTGTAGTCTCGTCTTCATGAGAGATTACCAACTCCGCATTAGCCACCCTATGGTGCCGGCGCCTCAGTTAGGAGGAAGGGCCAGGAGATCCATAGATGGGTGCCGGCGCCTCAGTTGGAGGAAGGGCCAGGAGAATCCCATGAGAGCTATGCGATGACACTCTCCACTTGACACCCTTGTGCTTGGTTGTAGTTGCCTCTGGTTAGTGTATCTTTATGTTGTTTTCGAGGGCTAGGGAATCCATAGATGGGTGTCGGCGCCTCAGTTGGAGGAAGTGCCAGGGGATCCCATGTGAGCTATGCGATGACCCTCCCGACTTGACACCCTTGTTCCTGTTCTTGTCGCCTCTGGATATTGTAGTCTTTATGATGTTTCAGATTCTTGTGGTAACGTTTTATGGATGCTCTTTCGTGACTTTCTTAATTGTTGTTGCTTGGGTTAAATGTGATGAGTTTCATAGTTTCATTTGATTTTGTTGACTCATGAATATTGTTGATTATGCCATTGTAATCCGTGAGTTTCATGATACCTTTGTATGATGTTGAGTCTTGTGGGTCCATGTTTGGATGTTCTTGGTTGTGGTCTCTTCTTGTCAGCTCCTTAGCATGGGGGGTGGGTCTTCGGACCCACGTGGTCGGGTGGAACGTGCTAAGCACCCCATTGGGTCCCCAGTCAAGGATCGAGAGGTGCAGATTGGTGCCGTTGCAGCGACTCCAGAGTTGTATTTGTCTTGGAGCCAGTTACATTACTTTGTTCTCATCTTTCTGATGTATCATCTTATCTTGTTATATGGTTTCTGCCCATATTGGGAAACATGTTTGTATCATTGTAAGACTTGAACAGTGTAAAGTAATGAAAGGATGTGATGTAATATTTTGGCATTGGTAAACCTTGTGTGGGTATGTATCCATATCAGATGTTATTCAAGTGTTGCATTTATTTAAGTGAATGGTTCTTATTGATGGTTTTATATGTATGCTTTGTCATGGATTAGATTCGGCATTCATTCTTTATCATTGATGTATGGCATTAAGTTTCGTAATGTATCCTCATGTACCCCAAGGGACGTAAATGATATTGGGTTGGTTTAAATGAATTTTTGTGTCATAACTTTTGTACATCTCATGCACGTTAGTTTTACTTTAAAAAAAAATAAAATTGTGTGGTAATCGTTGCCTTAGTTGTCCTTTGGGGTTCGCACGACGGGGCGTTACAGCATGGTATCAGAGCCAAGGTTCATACACTGGGCACTATGTGTGCTCACTATGTAACCTTGCGCCTAGACCCTTGAGTCTTGAGTTTCACTTTTCTGTTGTCATTGTGGTGAACCTGAGTTCTTCTGTTAGCTAGTGTCGGGTAGATGGTGCAGGAAACCGATGGGAAAGGATAGGACCCTCGGTGTAGTGCGCAATGCACCGATATCCTTCCTATCAGGGATGCACTATGGACCTTTGTATCGTTGTGTGATGTCGTTTCCAGTGCTGTGAACTTTTTGTGTGTGAATATGTCAAGCGTGCATGGAATGTTCCCTTTTGTTGTCTTCGAGTGATGAATTATGTTTTTTTCTGAATCTGTGAAGGTGTAAAATTTTGTCTTTTGTTGAAATTGTTGTGAGATTTGGTATTGAATAATGATTGAAGTAGAGTGCTTTGTGTGAAAATGATGATGTTTAATGAGAATATGTGCTAGTGTGGATAATTATGTTGCGTTTTATGGAAATGTGGCATAGCGAGGGTAAAGAATCCTCTTGAATGTTTAGTTCTAATGTGTTATGTTTCCACCTTAGTTTATGATTTTCAGGTGGTCAGTTTCAAATCTCGAGGATGAAGGTAATTAATTGGTTATGTTTAGCATTTGGACTTAATAAAATATTTACATTTGATTAGTAATTTTATTAATGATCATTTACGACGTTTCATTGATGATAGTGTGTTAGAAGGACGATGTCGTATCACTCACTTATGAGAGGCATACAACATTTCAATTCCCTCTACACTAGGTTGATTTGATATATATATGTTGTGCACAATGTTTGTTTGTATGCAGGATTGCAGGAACTAAGCCTCGACTCCACCTGCATTGTCAGGAAAGGGCGAGCATCCTAAACATCCAATGGGTCTGATGTGGAAAATAGGAGCTGACAAGAAGTTTCCCCAACCTAGTTCGTCATCCGTCCTTGTGTTTCGCAAGTCAGTTTGGTTGCAACTCCATCACCACTTTCGTTTTGTTTATGGTTTGTGCTTGAGCTCGACTTCCAGGAGTAAGTCGATGCCTAAGGGGGGGAGGATGTAGTGCCCTCCGTTTTGGTCGTCACTATTATTCAAGTAAGTGGTTGGTTGTGCGGTCATGTTGTTATTGAATATGCTCATTTGAGAATTATGTTGTCACATTGTGTTTCTTAATTCATATGGATTATGGGAATTTGAATTAGGTGATTTAGCGATATTGATTAGCTTGGAGTAATTGAATTAATTGATTTAAAAGGATTGAAAAGAAACCTAAATTGATGATAACTAAAAGAAGCATGTTTGAGATGATATTAATTATTTAATAATTTAGAAGAGATAATGTGGTTAATTATTTTAATGATTAAAATTAAATAATGTAATTTTAAAATAAAAGGGATAAAGATTTCAAAGCTAGTGAAAATAGAAACAAAACATGGGGGAAAAGATAATTATTTTAATTACCGTATTAAAATAAATAAAAGGATAAGATTTCTAACTCAAATATATATATATATATATAAAAAAAAACAAAACAAAACAAAGACAAAAACAAAAACAAGAAACAAAAACAAAACAAAAGGCCGGAAGAATTGCATGCAAGCACATGCACAACTGGAAACTAGCTTTATACGGGTAACTTGCTAATATTATGGATCTTGGTGTTTTCAAAAAAAAAAGGGAGCTTGGATTGGGTTTGGAGGAGGGGGAAATTAATTTTTGGAAGAGAGAAAATTTCAGGGGGAAAAAAGGCTTTTCATGAAGGGATTTCTCTGGACATCGACAAAAACAAAAAGGCTATAGTTGGCGTTGGGTTGGCGGGGGTGCTCCTCATAGTATTCGACGAGGATGGCAGCACTTTGAGGAATTGCTTGGAGAGGAAAACTTCATTCGCCATCGGTGAGTTTGGGAAGGGAGAACACCAATCGGTAAGAGTGGGGTTTCTGTTATAGCCTCGTTTAGCCGGTGTCATTCCACTTTCATGTCGTCCTCTTCATTGGAAATTTAGATATATTTTTTGATATTAATCTTTTATGTACTCTTATCTATGTTAGATGTAATCATTACACACCATTCTGTTACGCCTTTATATGATATATTGTATTAAGAACCGTTATGAAATTCGATGCCTCCAAAATTGATAAACCCTATATCTTACAGCAATGGAGATAAACACTCTATCTCAATTTTGATGAAGATGAATCGATGAAGATAAGCCTGGTAGTATTTCGTTGTATTAAGCTTTACATTGTGAAATATTGGAAATTGCAACTAATAGTTTATATCACTATTATAGCCGTCAAGGTCTTGAGGCTGAGTGTGTGTAATATTTATTTTCATTATGATAGTTCATTGAGGCCATGAGACTGAGGACTTGGAACTATATTTGCATCAGTTGAAAGCTTGTTTGTGCCTCTATGGTTGAGACATTTGAAATTACGATAGAAACTTTGGAGACAGACAAGGTCGATAGCATATCACCCTGCTGTAACAATATATGAATATATCCAGGAAATGGTAGGGATTGGGATTCCAATAATTTGTTCTCAAGATTACGAAGTCTTTAGTCTTTCTCTAAGGTTGAATCGAAATCCTATCTCTATCCATGCATCGCCCATACTCATTGCCCGTCCCTTCATTTCCTTAAGCGATTTAGTGACTGTAGGGGTAGTTGTAGACGTGCCTAATCTCCATCTTGACCTTCGATATTGTTTAAGTCTGCTGTACAATGTTGTGTGTTATGTTACGTCGCTGTATACTTTGCTTGGCGCCGATGCTTTTATAATGTCAAAATTTCGCTAAGCCATGCATCTCAGCCACCGAATTTGCATCGATGAGCATATTCTTCAACCGGCCACATATAAGGCATGTACCATATTATGGCCCTATCTCACCGTGACTGGTGCATTTGGTAATTTATTTTACTTTCATCAATCTCCTTGGCGCTTTGGGGCTGGCGCGATCAATCGCTTTTGAACGATGCTTACCATGGTGTTACTTTCACTCTTTGTATTTGATGTTGCATGCTTGGTTATCCCTAAATTGTACCTATGCGGTCCCTTTATCCGAACGCGAATCTTCATGTACGGGCATCGTAAGCACCTGCGGGGTTCCATGAAAACCTTCTTGTGCATGTTGTTCCTTGCCTTAAGCCCCAAACAGCTTTTACCGATGCTTCCACCGTGCAACCGCTTTTATTGTTGTTGGCTTCCTTTACCCAACTCTTGCATGTCCTCATGCTCAATATTTTCATTCAAGTAATCTCCGCTTAGAACATCACATTTGTTAAGATGCTCTCGATCTTAAAATTGGAAATTTGTAAATCGTATAATAATGCCGGGTATGGCTTATTACTTCCATATCTAATATTCGCATTCTAATACACTGCACCCATACATAAATATTTAGAGTTTATGCTGTAATGTAATTAAATAGCCTCCCTGAAACCTTTGGCAACCTATCACAGCTGCATCTGCTAGACTTGCAATAGTAGTAAATTAAATAATCGTTCTGATTTCATTGGCAGCCTCTCACAGCCGCACACTTGTACATTATAGGAAGTTTTTAAAGGTTTAAATAATCTATCTGATTTCATTGTACACTGGGTCTTTTAATGTTCCCCACTAGGGTTCGATAGTTTGATCACTAATCTATATGCATGCAGTGCCATTAATAACTTTTAGCTATAATAAAGGAAGGGATTATATTATAGCTCAAACAGGATATTCGTTGTTCATTACATTAGTGTGTAGTGGAATTATTTATACAATGGTTATATTAGTTGATTTAGTTATAATTAGATGATTAAAAAGATTTGGTTAAGTAAATTTGGGGCAATATATGGGAAGAAGGTGTTATGTATAATAGGAATTAGAGAGGGAATGTTTGTTAAGATGCTACCCTATAACTAGATAGGTGAAATATCGGTCTAGTATAATTAAATAGTAAAAGAAAATATTATGCTAATTAGATATATTCCTTTTAGAAATTAGAATATAACTAAATGGATTAGGGTGTTAGTTGAGTGTGAAAAAGGGTTTATGGCTAATTAAGAGAGATTTATTCAGGGATTATATAGACAAGATGAAATAGGAAGTCACATGAGACATGACGGATATGCAAATGGAGTGTCAGTTTGCGTGAATTATTTATATGGGGTTAATTTATAGGATATGTCTTATAACTTCATTTATTATTGTCAATGACTTCTTAATTGATGAATAAGTAAAATGTAAATGAACAATTAATGTTCTTCTTCTAGTGTATAACTTGGATGTGTTAGTGGAATGTAATTGGTTGGGGGCAAAACATGTATTGATTTATTAGAATGTGCGAGTATTAAAATGGCCCTTATAGTTATCGGATTTGTTGGGATTCTTTAACGATGGTCTTTTGAATTGGAAATAAATTTATCTATATGTATGTATTAAGTTACATTTACAACTTGATCTTTGGGATGTGTTTTATAGTTTTGTTAATATTTATATATATAGCTTCCTTGATTAGTTTAAGATTTAAAAGGGTTGTATAAACACATGTTTTGATTGATGAATTATTCTTAAGTGGCTATTCTTTGAGTGTACTTGTGTGTGTTTAAAGGTTGTTTTGTTGGTGTCATTTTTTTTGTGCCTACCCTCTTGAGTTGTTGGATTTAGAGATGATTTTGGTCATTAAGATCATGTTGGATTTATAAAGGAGGATGGTGGTTCCTTATCATTTGTTTTCTGTTTGAGTCCTTTTAGTTGAGGAGATTTTTTGAATGTTAAGTGTTTGTGTTGGAACTATTTTGCTTCTTTTTACCCTTGTTGTGGATTGTCGTTCTTTTGGCTCCCAGAGGCTTGAGGTTATTGTCAGTTGATGTTCTCTCTTTATGTGCCCTTGATGAGGCAAGTGTTTTGATATCATGATTTTAAAAGGGTTGTACATGAAGTGTTGAGACTTTGATTTTGTGTTATAGCGAGATGGTTAATGCCTCGCGTAGTTTGGTCTTGAGATTATTCTTTTGGTTACCGTACAACCCTTGCCTATTTTGAGATATGTTAGGGGTCATAGGGAGAGTGGCTCTTCGTGGGCGCCGGCGCCTCAAGATGAGGAAGGGCTCAGGATAACCCACGAAAGAGTGATTAAACAAGTGATAACCTAAACAATAGAATTTAGGGGGATGGGTAGTAAAACACACAAGATAATGAAAACTGGATTCCTCGTCTATGCATTAGGGCTACCATAGACTAGTGATAGACTGAGAAGGCCGTGGTCGGCAAAGTTGTAGTCTCGTCTTCATGAGAGATTACCAACTCCGCATTAGCCACCCTATGGTGCCGGCGCCTCAGTTAGGAGGAAGGGCCAGGAGATCCATAGATGGGTGCCGGCGCCTCAGTTGGAGGAAGGGCCAGGAGAATCCCATGAGAGCTATGCGATGACACTCTCCACTTGACACCCTTGTGCTTGGTTGTAGTTGCCTCTGGTTAGTGTATCTTTATGTTGTTTTCGAGGGCTAGGGAATCCATAGATGGGTGTCGGCGCCTCAGTTGGAGGAAGTGCCAGGGGATCCCATGTGAGCTATGCGATGACCCTCCCGACTTGACACCCTTGTTCCTGTTCTTGTCGCCTCTGGATATTGTAGTCTTTATGATGTTTCAGATTCTTGTGGTAACGTTTTATGGATGCTCTTTCGTGACTTTCTTAATTGTTGTTGCTTGGGTTAAATGTGATGAGTTTCATAGTTTCATTTGATTTTGTTGACTCATGAATATTGTTGATTATGCCATTGTAATCCGTGAGTTTCATGATACCTTTGTATGATGTTGAGTCTTGTGGGTCCATGTTTGGATGTTCTTGGTTGTGGTCTCTTCTTGTCAGCTCCTTAGCACGGGGGGTGGGTCTTCGGACCCACGTGGTCGGGTGGAACGTGCTAAGCACCCCATTGGGTCCCCAGTCAAGGATCGAGAGGTGCAGATTGGTGCCGTTGCAGCGACTCCAGAGTTGTATTTGTCTTGGAGCCAGTTACATTACTTTGTTCTCATCTTTCTGATGTATCATCTTATCTTGTTATATGGTTTCTGCCCATATTGGGAAACATGTTTGTATCATTGTAAGACTTGAACAGTGTAAAGTAATGAAAGGATGTGATGTAATATTTTGGCATTGGTAAACCTTGTGTGGGTATGTATCCATATCAGATGTTATTCAAGTGTTGCATTTATTTAAGTGAATGGTTCTTATTGATGGTTTTATATGTATGCTTTGTCATGGATTAGATTCGGCATTCATTCTTTATCATTGATGTATGGCATTAAGTTTCGTAATGTATCCTCATGTACCCCAAGGGACGTAAATGATATTGGGTTGGTTTAAATGAATTTTTGTGTCATAACTTTTGTACATCTCATGCACGTTAGTTTTACTTTAAAAAAAAATAAAATTGTGTGGTAATCGTTGCCTTAGTTGTCCTTTGGGGTTCGCACGACGGGGCGTTACAGCATGGTATCAGAGCCAAGGTTCATACACTGGGCACTATGTGTGCTCACTATGTAACCTTGCGCCTAGACCCTTGAGTCTTGAGTTTCACTTTTCTGTTGTCATTGTGGTGAACCTGAGTTCTTCTGTTAGCTAGTGTCGGGTAGATGGTGCAGGAAACCGATGGGAAAGGATAGGACCCTCGGTGTAGTGCGCAATGCACCGATATCCTTCCTATCAGGGATGCACTATGGACCTTTGTATCGTTGTGTGATGTCGTTTCCAGTGCTGTGAACTTTTTGTGTGTGAATATGTCAAGCGTGCATGGAATGTTCCCTTTTGTTGTCTTCGAGTGATGAATTATGTTTTTTTCTGAATCTGTGAAGGTGTAAAATTTTGTCTTTTGTTGAAATTGTTGTGAGATTTGGTATTGAATAATGATTGAAGTAGAGTGCTTTGTGTGAAAATGATGATGTTTAATGAGAATATGTGCTAGTGTGGATAATTATGTTGCGTTTTATGGAAATGTGGCATAGCGAGGGTAAAGAATCCTCTTGAATGTTTAGTTCTAATGTGTTATGTTTCCACCTTAGTTTATGATTTTCAGGTGGTCAGTTTCAAATCTCGAGGATGAAGGTAATTAATTGGTTATGTTTAGCATTTGGACTTAATAAAATATTTACATTTGATTAGTAATTTTATTAATGATCATTTACGACGTTTCATTGATGATAGTGTGTTAGAAGGACGATGTCGTATCACTCACTTATGAGAGGCATACAACATTTCAATTCCCTCTACACTAGGTTGATTTGATATATATATGTTGTGCACAATGTTTGTTTGTATGCAGGATTGCAGGAACTAAGCCTCGACTCCACCTGCATTGTCAGGAAAGGGCGAGCATCCTAAACATCCAATGGGTCTGATGTGGAAAATAGGAGCTGACAAGAAGTTTCCCCAACCTAGTTCGTCATCCGTCCTTGTGTTTCGCAAGTCAGTTTGGTTGCAACTCCATCACCACTTTCGTTTTGTTTATGGTTTGTGCTTGAGCTCGACTTCCAGGAGTAAGTCGATGCCTAAGGGGGGGAGGATGTAGTGCCCTCCGTTTTGGTCGTCACTATTATTCAAGTAAGTGGTTGGTTGTGCGGTCATGTTGTTATTGAATATGCTCATTTGAGAATTATGTTGTCACATTGTGTTTCTTAATTCATATGGATTATGGGAATTTGAATTAGGTGATTTAGCGATATTGATTAGCTTGGAGTAATTGAATTAATTGATTTAAAAGGATTGAAAAGAAACCTAAATTGATGATAACTAAAAGAAGCATGTTTGAGATGATATTAATTATTTAATAATTTAGAAGAGATAATGTGGTTAATTATTTTAATGATTAAAATTAAATAATGTAATTTTAAAATAAAAGGGATAAAGATTTCAAAGCTAGTGAAAATAGAAACAAAACATGGGGGAAAAGATAATTATTTTAATTACCGTATTAAAATAAATAAAAGGATAAGATTTCTAACTCAAAAATATATATATATATATAAACAAAACAAAACAAAACAAAAAAACAAAAAAAAAACAAAAACAAAAAACAAAAAGACGGGAAGAATTGCATGCAAGCACATGCACAACTGGAAACTAGCTTTGTACGGGTAACTTGCTAATATTATGGATCTTGGTGTTTTAAAAAAAAAGGGAGCTTGGATTGGGTTTGGAGGAGGGGGAAATTAATTTTTGGAAGAGAGAAAATTTCAGGGGGAAAAAAGGCTTTTCATGAAGGGATTTCTCTGGACATCGACAAAAACAAAAAGGCTATAGTTGGCGTTGGGTTGGCGGGGGTGCTCCTCATAGTATTCGACGAGGATGGCAGCACTTTGAGGAATTGCTTGGAGAGGAAAACTTCATTCGCCATCGGTGAGTTTGGGAAGGGAGAACACCAATCGGTAAGAGTGGGGTTTCTGTTATAGCCTCGTTTAGCCGGTGTCATTCCACTTTCATGTCGTCCTCTTCATTGGAAATTTAGATATATTTTTTGATATTAATCTTTTATGTACTCTTATCTATGTTAGATGTAATCATTACACACCATTCTGTTACGCCTTTATATGATATATTGTATTAAGAACCGTTATGAAATTCGATGCCTCCAAAATTGATAAACCCTATATCTTACAGCAATGGAGATAAACACTCTATCTCAATTTTGATGAAGATGAATCGATGAAGATAAGCCTGGTAGTATTTCGTTGTATTAAGCTTTACATTGTGAAATATTGGAAATTGCAACTAATAGTTTATATCACTATTATAGCCGTCAAGGTCTTGAGGCTGAGTGTGTGTAATATTTATTTTCATTATGATAGTTCATTGAGGCCATGAGACTGAGGACTTGGAACTATATTTGCATCAGTTGAAAGCTTGTTTGTGCCTCTATGGTTGAGACATTTGAAATTACGATAGAAACTTTGGAGACAGACAAGGTCGATAGCATATCACCCTGCTGTAACAATATATGAATATATCCAGGAAATGGTAGGGATTGGGATTCCAATAATTTGTTCTCAAGATTACGAAGTCTTTAGTCTTTCTCTAAGGTTGAATCGAAATCCTATCTCTATCCATGCATCGCCCATACTCATTGCCCGTCCCTTCATTTCCTTAAGCGATTTAGTGACTGTAGGGGTAGTTGTAGACGTGCCTAATCTCCATCTTGACCTTCGATATTGTTTAAGTCTGCTGTACAATGTTGTGTGTTATGTTACAGGTCGTTGTATACTTTTGCTTGCGGCTGATGCTTTTATAATGTCAAAATTTCGCTGCTTACAGACCTCAGCCACTGAATTTGCACGATGAGCATATTCTTCAACCGTCACATATAAGGCATGTACCATATTATGGCGTCCTATCTCACTGCATCTGAGTATTTGGTAATTTATTTTACTTTCATCAATCTCCTTGCGTTTGGGGCTGCGCATCACTGCTTTTGAACGATGCTTACCATGGTGTTTACTCTCTACTCTTTGTATTTGATGTTGCATGCTTGGTTATCCCGGAAATTGTACCTATGCGTGGTCCCTTATCTGAAACGCAATCTTCATGTGCTGGCATCGGGTAAGCAATCGGTGGGTTCCATGAAACCTTCTTGTGCATGGCGTTGTTCCTTGCCTTAAGCCCCAAACAGTTTCTTGGCTGATGCTTCCATCTGGTGCAACCGCGCTTTATTGTTGTTGGCTTCCTTATACCCAACTCTTGCATGTCCTCATGCTCTGAATATTTTCATCTGTTATAATCTCCGCTAGAACATCACATTGTTGCGCATGCTTCGATCTAAAATTGAAATTTGTACCGATAATAATGCTGGTAGATGGCGACATTTCCATATTCCAATATTCACATTCTAATACACTTGGCAACCTGCGACAGTTACAACATTTAGAGTTGAGGCGTTGTACAGAATTAAATAGCCTCCCTGAAACCTTTGGCAACCTATCACAGCTGCATCTGCTAGACTTGCAATGGTATTAAATTAAATAATCGTTCTGATTTCATTGGCAGCCTCTCACAGCCGCACACTTGTACATTATAGGAAGTTTTTAAAGGTTTAAATAATCTATCTGATTTCATTGTACACTGGGTCTTTTAATGTTCCCCACTAGGGTTCGATAGTTTGATCACTAATCTATATGCATGCAGTGCCATTAATAACTTTTAGCTATAATAAAGGAAGGGATTATATTATAGCTCAAACAGGATATTCGTTGTTCATTACATTAGTGTGTAGTGGAATTATTTATACAATGGTTATATTAGTTGATTTAGTTATAATTAGATGATTAAAAAGATTTGGTTAAGTAAATTTGGGGCAATATATGGGAAGAAGGTGTTATGTATAATAGGAATTAGAGAGGGAATGTTTGTTAAGATGCTACCCTATAACTAGATAGGTGAAATATCGGTCTAGTATAATTAAATAGTAAAAGAAAATATTATGCTAATTAGATATATTCCTTTTAGAAATTAGAATATAACTAAATGGATTAGGGTGTTAGTTGAGTGTGAAAAAGGGTTTATGGCTAATTAAGAGAGATTTATTCAGGGATTATATAGACAAGATGAAATAGGAAGTCACATGAGACATGACGGATATGCAAATGGAGTGTCAGTTTGCGTGAATTATTTATATGGGGTTAATTTATAGGATATGTCTTATAACTTCATTTATTATTGTCAATGACTTCTTAATTGATGAATAAGTAAAATGTAAATGAACAATTAATGTTCTTCTTCTAGTGTATAACTTGGATGTGTTAGTGGGTGTAATTGGTTGGGGGCAAACATGTATTGACTTATTAGAATGTAAGCGAGTATTAAAATGGCCCTTATAGTTATCGGATTTGTTGGGATTCTTTAACGATGGTCTTTTGAATTGGAAATAAATTTATCTATATGTATGTATTAAGTTACATTTACAACTTGATCTTTGGGATGTGTTTTATAGTTTTGTTAATATTTATATATATAGCTTCCTTGATTAGTTTAAGATTTAAAAGGGTTGTATAAACACATGTTTTGATTGATGAATTATTCTTAAGTGGCTATTCTTTGAGTGTACTTGTGTGTGTTTAAAGGTTGTTTTGTTGGTGTCATTTTTTTTGTGCCTACCCTCTTGAGTTGTTGGATTTAGAGATGATTTTGGTCATTAAGATCATGTTGGATTTATAAAGGAGGATGGTGGTTCCTTATCATTTGTTTTCTGTTTGAGTCCTTTTAGTTGAGGAGATTTTTTGAATGTTAAGTGTTTGTGTTGGAACTATTTTGCTTCTTTTTACCCTTGTTGTGGATTGTCGTTCTTTTGGCTCCCAGAGGCTTGAGGTTATTGTCAGTTGATGTTCTCTCTTTATGTGCCCTTGATGAGGCAAGTGTTTTGATATCATGATTTTAAAAGGGTTGTACATGAAGTGTTGAGACTTTGATTTTGTGTTATAGCGAGATGGTTAATGCCTCGCGTAGTTTGGTCTTGAGATTATTCTTTTGGTTACCGTACAACCCTTGCCTATTTTGAGATATGTTAGGGGTCATAGGGAGAGTGGCTCTTCGTGGGCGCCGGCGCCTCAAGATGAGGAAGGGCTCAGGATAACCCACGAAAGAGTGATTAAACAAGTGATAACCTAAACAATAGAATTTAGGGGGATGGGTAGTAAAACACACAAGATAATGAAAACTGGATTCCTCGTCTATGCATTAGGGCTACCATAGACTAGTGATAGACTGAGAAGGCCGTGGTCGGCAAAGTTGTAGTCTCGTCTTCATGAGAGATTACCAACTCCGCATTAGCCACCCTATGGTGCCGGCGCCTCAGTTAGGAGGAAGGGCCAGGAGATCCATAGATGGGTGCCGGCGCCTCAGTTGGAGGAAGGGCCAGGAGAATCCCATGAGAGCTATGCGATAACACTCTCCACTTGACACCCTTGTGCTTGGTTGTAGTTGCCTCTGGTTAGTGTATCTTTATGTTGTTTTCAAGGGCTAGGGAATCCATAGATGGGTGCCGGCGCCTCAGTTGGAGGAAGTGCCAGGGGATCCCATGTGAGCTATGCGATGACCCTCCCGACTAGACACCCTTGTTCCTGTTCTTGTCACCTCTGGATATTGTAGTCTTTATGATGTTTCAGATTCTTTTGGTAACGTTTTATGGATGCTCTTTCGTGACTTTCTTAATTGTTGTTGCTTGGGTTAAATGTGATGAGTTTCATAGTTTCATTTGATTTTGTTGACTCATGAATATTGTTGATTATGCCATTGTAATCCGTGAGTTTCATGATACCTTTGTATGATGTTGAGTCTTGTGGGTCCATGTTTGGATGTTCTTGGTTGTGGTCTCTTCTTGTCAGCTCCTTAGCATGGGGGGTGGGTCTTCGGACCCACGTGGTCGGGTGGAACGTGCTAAGCACCCCATTGGGTCCCCAGTCAAGGATCGAGAGGTGCAGATTGGTGCCGTTGCAGTGACTCCAGAGTTGTATTTGTCTTGGAGCCAGTTACATTACTTTGTTCTCATCTTTCTGATGTATCATCTTATCTTGTTATATGGTTTCTGCCCATATTGGGAAACATGTTTGTATCATTGTAAGACTTGAACAGTGTAAAGTAATGAAAGGATGTGATGTAATATTTTGGCATTGGTAAACCTTGTGTGGGTATATATCCATATCAGATGTTATTCAAGTGTTGCATTTATTTAAGTGAATGGTTCTTATTGATGGTTTTATATGTATGCTTTGTCATGGAATAGATTCGGCATTCATTCTTTATCATTGATGTATGGCATTAAGTTTCGTAATGTATCCTCATGTACCCCAAGGGACGTAAATGATATTGGGTTGGTTTAAATGAATTTTTGTGTCATAACTTTTGTACATCTCATGCACGTTAGTTTTACTTAAAAAAAAAATAAAATTGTGTGGTAATCGTTGCCTTAGTTGTCCTTTGGGGTTCGCACGACGGGGCGTTACAAAAAACATTGTGTATCTGCGACAGGCTAGGTGGCAAAGCTAGGGAGTAGGCAACAGGTCTAATTCTCTCTAACACCTCAAAAGGCCCAACAAAGCGGGGTGCCAACTTAGAACCCTTTCCATAATGGATAAGAATCTTTCGTGGATGCACCCGGAGAAACACATGATCCCCAACTGCAAACTGCCAATCAACATAATGAGCATCTGCATACTTTTTTTGTCTATCTTGAGCTACAATAAGATGTTCTTTGATACGAGCCACCTGCTACTCCATATCTCGAAGCATGTCAAGTCCAAGAAGAACCCTGTCCTCTAACTGATCCCAACTCAAAGGGGTATGGCAAGGATGACCATACAATGCCTGAAAAGGTACCATGCCAATGGAGCTATGATAACCATTATTGTAGGAAAACTCAACCAAATGCAAATACTCCTCCTAGCGAGATTGTTGATCCATGACATACATGCGGAGCATGTCCTCTAGCACTTGATTAACTCTCTCAGTCTGACCATCAGTCTCAGGATGATAGGCAGAGCTAAAATTCAATTGAGTCCCTAAACACCACTGCAAGGAAGTCCATAGTGCTGATGTAAACTCTGGATCTCTATTAGATATGATCCTCCGTGGTATACCATCTAATCGAACTATGTCCTCCATGAAAACCTTTGCTACCACAGATGCAGTATAAGATGATTTGATAGGGGAGAAATGAGCTACTTTAGTTAACCTATCCACAGTGACCATGATCGCATCATGTTTCCTAGAAGACATGGGCAAACCAACGATAAAATCCATAGAAATGATATCCCATTTCCACTCAGGAACCAAATTAGGCTATAGTAATCCTACCAAATGATGATTTTCTGCCCTAACCCTCTAACACTCCAAACATCTAGCTACAAAATTGGTGATATCCTGCTTCATTCTTGACCAAAAAAATAGTGAACATAGATCTGCATACATTTTCTTAACTCTTGGATGTGCCAAATAGGGTGCCCTATGGGCTTTAGTCAAAATTAGAGTACGAAGACCCTCTGCAGGAGGTACATACATATGCCCCAAATAACACAAAACACCATTAGAATCCAAAGAATACCCAACAAATTTCCCCTTGAGAGACCGGCCTGTCTCAATCTCAGACTTCACCTCAGAATACCAACTATCTGAAGAGAGAGCATTGAGGATTTGACTCCTCAAATCAATCCCAAGAGTCACAACAGAAATCTCATGCCTACGCCTGCTCAAGGCATCTGCTACCACATTCTCCTTACCCTAAATATATTTCACTTCAAAATCATACTCAAATAAAAATTCCATCCATCTCCTCTTCCTAGCATTCAAATTTGGCTGCGTAAATATGTATTGTAGACTACAATGATCAGTATGCAACTCGAATTGATGCCCTAAGAGAAAAAGTCTCCATCTAACCAGAGCATGAACCACCACGGCCAACTCAAGATCATGTGTAGGATAGTTCAATTCATGATCTTTAAGTTTTCTGGATTCGTATGCAATCACACGCCCTTCCTACATCAAGACGGCTCCTAAGCCTTCCAAGGAGGCATTAGTACACACAACAAATTCTCCTACATGATCTCATATTGCCAAGATAGGTGCACTAGTTAGCTTCTCCTTAAGAATCTGAAAAGAAAGCTAACACTTATGTAACCACAAAAATTTATTCCCTTTCCTCTGGAGAGAAGTAATAGGATGTACAATCCTAGAAAAGCCCTAGACAAACCATCGGTAATAACCTGCAAGCCCCATGAAACTGTGAACTTCTGAGACATTAGTAGGTACAGGCCAATCAAAAATAGCCTGAATCTTTGCAGGGTCCACAGAGATTCCTTCACTTGAGATGACGTGGCCAAGATACTAAACTTCTGTCTTGTAAAAGTCACACTTTGCCAAATTGGCATACAACTAGTTTTCCCTCAAACACTGCAAACCCCAGAGAACACTCACATAGCAAATAATTTTTTTTTTTTTAAACAATACAATTAACATGTAAGAAACATTAACCATAACCACATAACACATTACATTACACTATTACACTTAGCTCTCTGGGGCATGCGAGGTTACCTCACAAACAACTAACAATGAAAGTAAAAGATAACAACATAACTATTACTATTATAAACCATGAATAAGAATACATCCAATAACCAAGAGCAAGAATATTAATACATCACATAATACAATCATAATTCAAATCTCTTTTAACAAGTTACAATTGATCCTACCTATTACACCATCATTTTAATATTACATTACAAGCTCTTGATTAATAATTACATCAAATTTCCCAAACATGTGGGATAATATAAATACAATGAAATCTGAATTACAAGGGAACACTGGTGCAACACCAACTGTAGAAATGCTGAGAACATAGACTACAGTTGGGGAACCGAATGAGTGAGGAGCACATTCCACCCAACCATGTGAATTATAAATAACTCACCCCCCGTGCTCAGAGGTGACAACGAAGATAACCCAACCATGAATGTCAAACTAACTCCAAGAACAACATAGTACAAATACAAACTCAAGGTATACAATAAAATAACCATCAATGTTCATGAATCAAACATAACAAGATAAAGCTATGAAACTCACCACAATTAAGTATGGCATTATCAACTAAACAAGTAACTAAATAACAACCATAAATTAAATTCACAAGAATTAGATACAACATAAAGTTTACTATTCCAGAGGCAACCAAAAACCAAGTACAAGGGGGTCTAGTTGAGAGTGTCATCACATAGCTCTCATGGGATCTACTAGCCCTCCCTCCACCTGAGGCATCGACCCCCAAGAAAATCCACTCTCCCTAAGACCCCTAATATAAAACAAATCTAGGCAAGGGTTGAACTAAATCAAATAAAGCATAATCCTCAAAATGGGAAAATGCGAGACATTAACTCTCTCGCGACAACTCATAACCAAAGGTCTTAATAAAATTGTTCAACCCTTCCAAGAATTAAACCAAATAAGTTTTCAATCCAAAGGTATAACTAGAATGAAGGCAACATTCAAAATTAAACATGCCTTAGGATCAAGGGTTGCAAAACAATAGGGTTCCCATATAGACCACACTAAATGAAAACCATGACATAAAAGAAAACTCACATTATATTTTGCAAGGTTGCACCATTAAATTTAATTCCATTCCCAATTAAACAATTAAATTAGTTCACCAAATGACTAATCATTAAAAGATTCCAAACTTCCATATAACCAAATATAATTGTCTCCAGATAGACTACACAATGAATTAAGGCTTATTTTCTGTTTAAAATATTTGTTCAACCAAAACAAATAATAAATTACTGCCCTCAAAAAATATATAAATACCTATATATAAACATTATTTAACATTTTGAATAAAATACAAAAATTACATTTTAAAAATGTAATAAAATAATATTAAATCAAATAATTATAATTACATTTTAAAATAAAATAATATTAAATAAAATAATTATAATTACATTTTTAAAATAAAATAATATTAAATAAAATAAATATACATACCAAAATATATATATGTATATATATATACATATATAAATATATAAATTAAATAAACTTAAATTTAAATTAAATAAAATAAAAATTAAAAAAAAAACAATTTACAAAGCCTGTTGTCGTAGTCCTTGCAAGGACTGCGCTTGGCAGTCCCTGCAGGGACTGTGCACAGCAGTCCTGGGGACTGTTGTGCGGCAGTCTCTATGCTACAACAGGGTTAGCGGGGGGTACGGCTAGTCCGTCCCTCCCCAAAGCCCTTTAATTTTTTTTTTATAAATGTCTTTTGTTTTGAAAAATTTCATTTTATAATAAATATAAACATTTCCATCCTGAATAGGTACGGATGCTGACACAGTTCGACATGATTTCAAATTTGGAAAACAATTTTCAAATACATTTTAATGTAAACATAAATACATATTATATATATATACACACACAAAATTTGTGTATATATATACAAGTATATATATAGTTTATATAATTTCATATGAAGTAATAAACCAGTACAGATACAGATAGACAAAAATAAATATATTCTTCCATGTAGTGTCTGTAAATAACATTTTCTAAGGAAGATTATTTATATAAAAGAAACAATTATATATATGAATATGTATATATATATATATATAT
Organism: Sequoia sempervirens; assembly: GCA_007258455.2. Taxonomy (NCBI): domain Eukaryota; kingdom Viridiplantae; phylum Streptophyta; class Pinopsida; order Cupressales; family Cupressaceae; genus Sequoia; species Sequoia sempervirens. The sequence continues at coordinate 160,948,735 of VDFB02379711.1, forward strand.
ATATATATATATATATGATTATTTATTTACTCAAAATTTGTTTGTTTCAGATAAAATAAAGTATTTCCTTTCATATCCATATAGACAATTTGGACATTTTAGAAGATGTAGATTTTGTTTGACAAATTTAAAACAATCAACTGTATTTATTCATTTGTTTATTTATCTATTTATTTATTTTCTTAGAGAACCTATTTTAATTTAATTCTCAGAAGGATTTTCTTTTACAAGCAAAGATTGATTCAACACACATTTCTATTCTTTTTACATATTCGAAAATAATCAATAGGAGAGAGGGTGGAACCTGTAGTCCTACGCTCTCGAGAATCTGATGAAGCTTGCTTGATCCCGATGGCCTCTACGAAGAGCTTCTTGTTCCTGCTTCGAAGTCTCCTCTCTAGAATACTGTGCTCCAATCTCGAAACCCAATCCTTAATCCGAAGACTCTTCCCAAAATATTTCAAACAAAAGAATGGAAATATCCTTTATGAAAACTTCAGAAGATGCAAAAATGCATAAAATTTATTTTTCAACTTTTGTCTCAATAATCCTCTGTGTCTCCCGACTCACAAAAATTTCCATTAAATAAAAGATAATACCATTTTCCCCAAAAGCTCTCAAAAATCCAGAATAAAAGAAATTAATTCTTTAAAAGCAAGCTTTTCAGTTAGATCTGAGTTCTCATTCGTTCTCACAACTTTTTCATTCTTTTATTTATTTATTTTTCTATTTTCAATACTTTTTGTTTTAATTTCCGTTTTTACAACTTTACTTGCAAAGCACATTATCTAATTTATTTAAATAATTTATTCTAACAATTATCCTCAACAAGATAATTAATTAAAATAATAAAACACAATTTAATATTTTAATTATCATTTAATAAACTCATGACTTTTAAAAATAAATAAAACATTTAAAAATTTAAATACAATTTAATCTAACATTAAAATAAACAATCATTTCCATCATTTAAATAAAATAAATCACAGCGTATAAAATACCAACATTAATAAAATATGACAAGACACAAACATGAACCACAAAGAATGACAATTACAAGAACGCACAAAACCATTTAAACAAGACGGTCTGACATCATGGGACGGGATGACTTCATTGCCACCTCTGTTTCAACATTATACCGTTGGGTTATAGGTGCTCCCCCTGTCCTACTGAAGCAGGTGGAATCGAGACTATGTACCTGTAATCACTGCATACACACGAAGTCGTATACATGTGCATACGTATATAAAATCAAAGCATTGTATTGTGAGAAGGAATCGCAGTGTAGCAGGGCACCCGCGAACGAGTGGTGCTACACTGTCCTTCATCACATCTATCCAAACAATATAATATAACCGATAAATTAATCATTTCTAAACTAACAAATCATATCATATCATCATGAACAATTACTAATTCATTGCATCACCACCTAATACTGCATCTATATAAAAGCATCACCAATTAAATGCAATCATAATGTAATATCATACTCACAAAATACCATTAGAAGCTCTTGTCCCATCTTCCTCTTCTGATTCCTTAGCCAGACTACCTGCACATCCCAGGTGAGAATGGAGGGGTACTACATCCTCCCCCCCTAAGACTCGACTTACTCCTGGAAGTCACATGGCTCAAAATGGAAACATAACCACATTAGTACCAAAATTTCTCTAATCTATAATTGATGTACACCCTCTTTCTGAATCATTACAATTAGAATCACTATCTGGCTTCACATTTGAAAATAATATCTTCTTAACTACTTTTATTTATAAATCCTTACATCTCTTACAATAACATACTTGGTTTCAACACTAATAACAAAGCAAGTACTCCTATTAACTCAATTTTCCATTTACACAACAAACATCTTCAAAATATCATAGAAGGAAAACACATCAAATGATTACTTGAAATTAACAAAAATACACACCATATCATGTTTCAGTAACATATTTTAAGTCACAATTTACGATTCTCAACAATATCCAATCTATTTTATACCACAGAGTCACAATATACCCACATTTAAGACAACATGGTTATCCCTCTTTTACATCAATAGGCACAAAATATAAGAAATATTCTTCTAACACATACATACATAGTCACATCACTGGGAACTACACAACACAAGGCTACACAAGGGTCCATCTGGACACTGGAAAGCAGCATACTAATCCACAATACATAATCCATGAGCCAAGAGCCAAAATCCATCTCACATAATCCATACCTCACACTCAGTGGCTTGATGGTGTTAGGCCACACACACATGGCGAGACCATCCAAACAAGACCACTATGACTCATCTCTTGTTGTACAAGGTGGTTAGCCTCCAAGAGATAGTCATCACACATAGGTGGGTAGTGGGTCCTAGCTATAAAATAGCCTCACATACCCCCATCCTCAAGGTTCCCTGCGTCTACTTCCTCGTATACACTCACCAAATCCGCCTCATACGTCCTTGGAGAGGAATCACAATACGACACATGGTTGACCTTGAAAACAACAAGGATAAACTAGTTTAGCCACCAAAGTCATAAAACAAACATCAAATAAGATTCAATTTCAACAGTAAAGCAAGAAATGCGCGCAATGTCAACACTAAATCAAATGTAACCACAAGGGCTACGAGAGAATAAGTCACAAAGTGTGGCTAAACCATTACAATCAAACATAAACAAAATGTCAGCCTTCAAGGTCAATTGAAAATCATCAACAATCATATAGGAAGTCCTCAATCTTCAAAATTGCACAATACAACACTGTGTGACTAGATACTAGCCACCAAACGAGGAAGGAGGGAACATCATCTAGCTATAACAATGGCCCTCATGTGGTGCAGAGTGAGCATGCCATCCACATGACCCAGAGTGTGCTCCTCGGCTACACCCTGCCTCGCGTCGTCATGCGACATGGTCATACGCCAGCCGGAGAAGGCACACACTGACGTATGTCGCATGGCGGTGTCTGTGGCTTCACGGAAGTAGGCATGCGTAGACACACCCCACATAGTGATACCTCATGGAGAAGGCACACGCAGGTACTCGCCATTGCCAGAGGTATACATGGCAAGGACATACCCATATGCTAACCGACCCAAACACTGTCGAAAGCAAACATGAGTATCCCTCTACAAGTGTGTGAGGCCCCATTACACTCATCACACAAGTAGGCTATCATAACACAATCTCATAGTGCGCCTTCACGTGTCTATGCATGTGGCATCGTGTCCTCGAGCCCAGCTCGCTACCATCAACAGCACGTCATCATCACCAGCACTATGTTGGAACATCAGTGGGGTGTGGCATCGTATCCATTGCATCATGTCGAAACATGTGCAAATACGGTGTATGCAATACATACATGAGCATATCAATATGGGGCTACTCGAGCTTCACCTCTCATACAGATGAGGTTGACTCGCTAATGCCAGGTCAACGTCCCTATGGACGACCAGGCATAAACTAACAATCCAATGCTACTATACTCAAAATTGTGGGGTTTAGGCTAGCACATATGGATCAAGTACCCTGATCCATCATAAGGGGAAGTAGTGAGTACGTTTCCTCGGGATCGGTTGAACTAAGACTACTCTGCGTCGTGATATGCATACGCTACACACTCCGCCCAAGGAACTTTGTGGCTGCTACTACCCCTTCATAGATTGAGGGGCTAGAGAACCAAAAGAAAAGAATCCATGAAACTAGCTTTTGGCTACTCTTATATGTATAGATTTTCAACCACACGTGGGCTGGCCCTCAATTAGGTAACAAACATACAAACACACATAATGGTATGGTTAATCCCACACCAAATACAACATATTCAGAACGGATGGGTACACTATATCTCCATCCTAAGACCTGTGGGTTATGGGCCCACAAAGCAAGTACGGGGTATTCACAACACTCAATTGATGCACAGTTACTAGTTTCTCACATTTACAAGGGAAGTACAATTACATACATAATTCCACAAGTACACTTACTTTCCAACAACTATGTGGTTCAAATCTTTACATCCTTTCCACAATCCAACATGATCATCATGATCACTTAAGAACTTCTCTTAACAAATTCACTAGGACAACATAATGGGCTCATATGAAACCAGAGTGCCCAGTATATGAACCTAGTGCTCTGATACCAAAGGCTGTAACGCAAGTAAATTGCAAGCTGAGAGAACATACACATAGCAAATAATTTTTTTTTTTTTTTTTTAAAGCAATACAATTAAACATGTAAGAAACATTAACCACTTAATTACATAAATACATATTATATATATATGTATATATATATACACATGAAATTTGTGTATATATATACAAATATATATATAATTTATATAATTTTATATGAAGCAATAAACCAGTATAGGTACAGAAAGACAAAAATAAATATATTCTCCCATGTAGTGTCTGTAAATAACATTTTCTAAGGAAGATTGTTTATATAAAAGAAACAATTATATATATGAATATGTATATATATGATTATTTATTTACTCAAAATTTGTTTGTTTCAGATAAAATAAAGTATTTCCTTTCATATCCATATAGACAATTTGGACATTTTAGAAGATGTAGATTTTGTTTGACAAATTTAAAACAATCAACTATATTTATTCATTTGTTTATTTATCTATTTATTTATTTTCTTAGAGAACCTATTTTAATTTAATTCTCAGAAGGATTTTCTTTTACAAGCAAAGATTGATTCAACACACATTTCTATTCTTTTTACATATTCGAAAACAATCAATAGGAGAGAGGGTGGAACCTGTAGTCCTACGCTCTCGAGAATCTGATGAAGCTTGCTTGATCCCGATGGCCTCTACGAAGAGCTTCTTGTTCCTGCTTCGAAGTCTCCTCTCCAGAATACTGTGCTCCAATCTCGAAACCCAATCCTTAATCCGAAGACTCTTCCCAAAATATTTCAAACAAAAGAATGGAAATATCCTTTATGAAAACTTCAGAAGATGCAAAAATGCATAACAATTATTTTTCAACTTTTGTCTCAATAATCCTCTGTGTCTCCCGACTCACAAAAATTTCCATTAAATAAAAGATAATACCATTTTCCCCAAAAGCTCTCAAAAATCCAGAATAAAAGAAATTAATTCTTTAAAAGCAAGCTTTTCAGTTAGATCTGAGTTCTCATTCGTTCTCACAACTTTTTCATTCTTTTATTTATTTATTTTTCTATTTTCAATACTTTTTGTTTTAATTTCCGTTTTTACAACTTTACTTGCAAAGCACATTATCTAATTTATTTAAATAATTTATTCTAACAATTATCCTCAACAAGATAATTAATTAAAATAATAAAACACAATTTAATATTTTAATTATCATTTAATAAATTCACGACTTTTAAAATAAATAAACATTTAAAAATTTAAATACAATTTAATCTAACATTAAAATAAAACAATCATTTCCATCATTTAAATTAAATAAATCATAAATTGTAAAATACCACATTGATAGAATACGACAAAACACAATCATGACCCAAAAAAAATGACAACTAGAAGAACGTACAAAACCATTTAGACAAGATGGTTTGACATCATGGGACGAGATGACTTCATTGTCACCTCTATTTCAACATCATTATACCGCTATTATTGGTGTGCTTGCTCATTCCGCCGGCTAGGTGAATCAAGACTATGTACCAAGAATCCCTCACAGATACAAACAAAGTCGTGTACATGTGCATACGTATATAAAATCAAAGCATTGTATTGTGAGAAGGAATCGCAGCATAACAGAGCACCTGTGAATGAGTGGTGCTACACTATCCTTCATCACATCTATCCAATCAATATAATATAACCAATAAATTAATCATTTCTAAACTAACAAATCATATCATAACATAATTTACTAAATTAATGCATCGCAATGTTACTGAAATCAAACTAATATCACCAACCACAATATCATATCAATAACTATGTCCTCAAATGTATAGGCATAAACAACAAGGACTACTAACCAAACCAAACAATAACAGTCTCATCACAGTATCAAAGTACCAAATAAAACATAGAAAATAAATTTAAACAAGAATAAGAGGGTATTACAAATTGCTTGAATATATTAAATTTTTTTTGAAGGATCCAAACTTATCCCCACGTACATAAAATTTCTATTAACTATTTGATGTATCTTCACTATTTTTTTATGTCATAAACCAAATTGTTATGTAGTTTGGATTTTCAATAATACAAATTTACTTTATAGAAATGATTGATGGTGTTCTAGGATTCTACCCTCAAAATACATCTATTTTTTTAATAATTCATCTCATGCTAAAATTGAAATCATTTTATTTAAATGGTTAAGAATCTCTTAAGAGGTATAATTAATTAAACTATTTTTAATAATTCATCTCATGTTAAAATTGAAATCATTTTATTTAAATGGTTAAGAATCTCTTAAGAGGTCTAATTAATTAAACTGTGATTATTATAAACAAGAAAGCATTTAACTTTTTAACTTTTAAGGAGGCAAGGGAGACATAGAACCCTTGCTTTACTAACTTTGAAAGCAAATCCTCTCACCTATGTCCTTTAACAAGATTGTCTAATTTTTTAATAATTCATCTCATTAAAATTGAAATCATTTTATTTAAATGGTTAAGAATCTCTTAACAGGTCTAATTAATTAAACTATGATTATTATAAACAAGAAAGCATTTAACTTTTAGGGAGGCAAGGGAGACATAGAACCCTTGCTTTACTAACTTTGCAAGAAAATCCTCTCACCTATGTCCTTTGACATTGGCATTCATTGGAATTATGTAGGAGGCTGAGAAAATCATGTTGCATATAAGTTACTTAAATATTCATTTTTTTTTCTTTCAAAACTATTTTGATGATATTGATCAAGCTAAAATTTAGCGTGCATTTGTCAGTCTTTGAATCTAGAGAAGAATTAAAATTCAATAAATTTTATGAGAGAGACATGCATCACCTTGATAAGGTGGTAGGGAGTGGCGTTGGCACCAAGCAGTTCATACAAACTCTATCTTTATGCGCTTCAGTTTTTTATCAGCATCCACATCTTCACAATGTCATGGTTTTTATCCTATGCATGCCTCACCTGAATATCTTCCACGAATCTCAATCCCTAATGGACAGGTGACAGCGATGAGGAAGACGAAGCATGGTTAGCAGATTTCAAATCGGGGTTGCAGAGTTTTGTAGATTTCAACATCAAGATTGCAGAGTTTTGGAAACATATTGACGCACTTAGCTGATTCTTCCACGCAATCAAGTTAATTCAAATTGGATAGACATAACCTGCTATGCAAATGCAAGTGAATAACTATAGTCATATTCACTTATGTACACTATATCATACAAGGAAGGATCTTCAGAAGTGTAGCTAGAAGCGGATGGTTTAGTTTTCTGCCTCCTCCAGGTGCATATTACAGCTGCCATGTTTGTTGCAGAGATCAATTATCCCTCAGATTCCAACAGATGGATGACCACAATACCATTTTCATGGCATGCATGAATCCTTCCTATCAGAATATTGCTCTGGCAGAAGCCTCGACAAACCATGTACTATCGCTCTCCCTTTAGCCCATTATAGAAAGTATATTCATGAGCTATGGTTGCACGAATATCTTTGCACAACCTCTGATACCATTTCCCCTGCAGAGATCTTTTCTGATTTTGTTAGTTGAATATCATCAAGATTTAAGACTTGCTCACCGCTGATTTGTTATGCCAAGCCAAGCAATAACTGGAAAAAATTTCGAAGATGTCAGTAACTTAATTTTTATGTGTTTATTTTGTTGTAACACACAACATCAACACTCTATTTTGTGTTCTAGCATGTAGTTGCAATTAACAACACACCCACTTTGTTTATGCACCTCCTCTGCCTCTTTCAATTTCTTCTACGCGTAGGCCATTGTTGAATACATAGTCTAAAATGGAAATAGATAAGAATATGTTTCAACAATAAAATAATAAAAATGTGAATAGCTAGCAGAGGTACAATAGTTTGCGTTAAGATGGATTCCAAACCTGCTAATGTCCGCTGAAGAATTGTATTGCAGAGTTTTTTCACATCTGTAAAGGCTTTTGTTTGTTTCTATTCATTTTAGTAATAACTTCTAGATTTAGCAGAATGATACTGTCATGCCCACAATTTTCTCATTGGAAAATGTATCCATTTTTTTTTTTAAACATTAATCAAGGTAATATCATTTTAAAAAGAATATATTTGCTCAACCTTGACCAACTCTAGATATGGAACTGATGGTTTTAGTTGCAAAGTAATATTATTACCCTAACCCCCAATTCGGTCTTAAGGTATAGAATGCATACAAAAAAAAAAAAAAAACTATTAAACTACCATTGACCTCTCTTGGCGAGGAAGTTTATAGTATCATATTACAATATGAGTTATGTTTATAATAGGCAAGAGAATAGTAACTCATTTAGGTCATCTTGTTAAGAACGTAGAATATGTGAGATTTGTTTTCTGCTATATATGAGTAAGATTAAATACATACTGCTCGAGAATAGTAGGTCCCACATGAAGATATATAATTGTTATTATTTAAACAATCTTCCACCACCATAAAGTCTAATTTAACTTTTTAAATACCTAAATTTATTACCATAATAAAATATTATTTACACGTCACATGTAAGTATAATTAATTTAAAAATTATTATTTAATAATAATAATAATACTTACAAATATAACACAATAATATAAGTTTCTATTCTAAAAGCCAAAATAATTTAAACCACTTAATATTATAATTCCTATTTTAAAATTCATTACTCTCTTTCTTTCAAAACTATAATTCAGGTAGCCCTCCCTTTCTAACCTTTTTTTTTTAAATAAAAATTTAGTTGAATGCTTTATCTTCTTTTTCTTTAAAGGCCAAATGACCCCTATGTAAAAGATATGATTTTCTTTTGTAACGCCGATGCCTTCATAGAGTAAGATAAATAAATTTGTTTTCATCTTTTTATTTTATTTATCAAACTGTATTAGTATTTTATATATAAAAAATCTCTTTATTGACTTTTTGTTTGGAACCCACTGGAATATTTGTTATATGAGTATTTAAATTAGAAGAAACACATGACTACCAGGACTAGCATCTTGTTCACAAAAAGAACAAAGGTAGTTTTCTTTATTCAGGAGAGATTACACATTGGAAGAGGAGTATGTGCAAGAAAGTTAACGTGGTGAGTTTATATATATATATATATATATATATATATATATATTTAAAATATCTGATTGATGATTCTACCTAATGGGGAGCTCAGATTACCAACATTAATATTAGAATCCTAATTCTGAAAATAATTCTAATATTTAATCGCACTTTTGACACAAAGCTGAACTTTTAAGAGACAATATTTATACATATAGTTGAGCAGCTAAATTTATGACTCAATACCAAAAACAAGTGGTCAACCAAAAATGTTGGGTTTTCCTGAGGCAGATAACGTTTCCAACAAGGAATACACCCAGGTGAGACACCCTCAATAAATGCACAGGCATGGACCAGTTAGAATCATCTTGATAAACAAATTCCCTCCTGCTGATTTGATAGAAAGAAAAGTAAATCCCAATCTTCTGCCAACGTGATTTATTGTATTTATTATTGATGTTTTAATTTCTATTTCCTTTCAAGTCTGAACCCCACATTTATATGTACATCTAAAAACATGCCGATGACATTAAGCAGTCATTATTACTTTCAAAGCCCTATTTACTGAGTACCCAATTCAGTGTCACTTCAGATGGACGGTTCGAGGCCTGTCAAGAGTTTCATGAGACTCAATCAGTGCACATCCCTTCTGATTTAGACATTCTTAATTATGCTACTAGTAGGAAATTCCTTTCTCAAATGGATAAAATTAATCATAAGGATCATATTTAAAGATTATATGCTTCCCTTTCACGGTATGAGTATGAAATGCGGGAATCCTAATGAAGGATAACTATTTCTAAGCTTACCTTAGTAAGTATAATGCAACAAGGATAGAGTAGAGAGGAGACTGAAGCGTTGGCATTCATGGAGGAGTACGCTGGGAGAGTTATGCCTATTCATGATGAATTTTCTCACAGCCACGGTTC
>VDFB02379711.1:160958979-160995279 GCA_007258455.2 Sequoia sempervirens
TAAGATACACAAGGATCTAGGGATGTCCTCTATATACCTTGAAGGTATGTGAGGCCCAACTCTATGAATTTGAAAGGAGAATAATGCCAAATAGCCAAGAGGAGAGGGTAACCCACACTCTAGATTCACTTCCCAAAGGTATAAATTTATTTAGAGCTTAGCCAAGATTGACCAAATTCACTTCCAAAAGGCATTCATTTTGATTCACCCCCCTCTATCTATACTCCACCAGAACACTAGAGTTGAGGTCACCCATAGAGTGATCACTTCTCTAGGAATCCCCCCTAAGAAGGTTACACAAAAGTGATGCAAATAATGCTTTTGATCTACAAGATCATATGATAATGCGGGGAGAGAGCATACACATGTATTTGATCACACAAGCAATGTTCATTAACCTTAGAAATTGAAATGTGTGATGTAAAAATGAGAGTGTTGAAGAGTGATTTTGATTCCCAAGATCATATGGAAATGATAGTGAAGAGCATACACACCTCCAAGCACAAACAAGATCACCAAGCAATGCAAACACTTGTTCTTTTTAAGCCCAAATTGAAAGTGTGATTTTGAGAAGACACTTGTTATTTTTAGATCCAAATTAAAATGTGATGTTGTAAACAAGATTAAGATAGATATATATGAGTTGAAAAGTGTACACCTGGATTTTCTTTAGCTCCAATTTTTTGTCCACTTAATCCAAGTTTCCCTTTAAAGAGTTTATTTTTCTGCACATATAAAAAAACCAACAACAAAGCAGAACTCTAACAAGATAATTGATCTCTAATATTAGAGGATTAGATTAACTCATATTTGATAATGACAATAAAGATACTGCAAAGATTAGAAAATAATTTATGATGCAACAAAATAGATGTATATGAAAAATATGCTCATCACTAGATTGTAATTCCATTTTTTTTTCACCTAGTCAAAATAAATCTAATTTTTAGAAATGTTTTTGGCACCAAAAATAAAAATATAAAGAATAGATCTTCATTGAAATTTCTGCATTAAAGAAAAACAAGCAGCACGGCACCAAAAATATGAAATTATGAAAAATAATTAATAAATATTCAAATTTTTATCACTATTTTCAGCTCCAAAATAAACTAAGAATCACTAAATTTCAAGAGCTTTCCAAAATACAAAATATTTTGAAAAAATTTACTGATTTGCACCTAGAATTGTGGATTTATGAAAAATAATAAAGTCCTCATAAACCACCCAACATTAATGATAAAACCCTAATTTTTCTATTGTAGCTTCCTTAGATGATCCATAAATGTGAAATAAAATTCCATGAAAATATTGATGGCCACTTGAAAGATATGGTGAAATCTTTGAAAGCTAGGGTTTTATCCAAAATTACTCCAAAACCTATAGCCAAAAAGCCAACAAAACCTGCAAAAGAAAGCTAGATCAAGGAAGTGGGTCCAACCAAAATTTAAAATATTGAGCTAAAATCAATTAGGGGGTTCACGTTAGGCTGACCAAAAGCATGCATTTAAAATGGATATATAATAGAAATATGCATACAAATAACTTAAACCTGCAAAAGATTGAATGTATTTTGTTGAGTTGTTAAAGATTTGAATGTGGTTGGTCATGAATCCTAGTAGCATGATATTAGCATAAAATATGTTGATGCAAATGGGATGGGAGGCCTCTCATTTATAGAAATGAGATGGAAGAAATTAAGGGTTTGGATGCATTCATGATGAATGGCTAGGATTGAATGAGAAGATAGGGTTTGGATTGAAATTGTAGTCATGTGAAAAGTGTCACATGAGGGCTAAGGTCTACATTTAGGGAAATATCCTTATATGGATGGCTAGGATTAAGAGGTGAGATATTAAATGAAGGGCTAATATGAAAAGTTAGTTTGACTTTTGGGATAAAGGCTAGACATGTAAAGGGCACACTTGTCATTTGTTGACAAGTTTAGATTGTGATCCATGTGAATGAAATCAATGGATAAGGATAGGGCATAAAGTGGAATTAAATAATGGAAGAAAAAGGTAATGCACATTAATTAGCCTAAATTAATTAATTAATTTGGCTGGAGGATTTGGGGATAAGGCTAGACTTAATTAAATAAATATAAAATTTATTGAATTAAAGGTGGGGAATAAGGATAATGGATAAATTAAATAAATAAATAATAAATATTTATTTAATTAATTGGCTAAGACAAAGTGGGATAAAGGTGATCGGTAAGTCAATTAATTAAATAATATTATTTAATTAGTTAATGGGATAAGATGGGCTAAAATGAGGTGTGGTTAGGTTAGGAATATTTTTAGGTGTCCATAATGCCTACCTATTCAATAAAACTTTGTATTTTAAAATATTAAACATTACTTTGAATATAATTTTTTATTTTTATTTTGACATATTATGCAAATTTTACCTCTAATACAAATGCAATGTACAAGTGTTTTCAAGAATTATAGATGATGTACCAACCTCTAGAATTACACCTGAAATGCATAATGTTTGCATCAATGTAATTCAATTATATAATAAAAAAATCTTTTTAAATTTACAATTTTTAAGTATTTAATAGATAAAATGTTATAAATTCAAATAAGCATACCTACATTTGACCAGTATACACCTCATTCAACAAATCATCTCTCATCACTACATTATTTGATGAGTGACCCTAATTACCCCCACTACTCCCATGAAATCTATATTGATAATGAGAACACACATGGGAGGTAGAACCATTTGCACCCTTTGCATCACTATCTCTACCAAAGCATAGGTTACAACAATTTGAGTATATATGAGAGCTAGGGTCACTAGAGCTCTATGGTTGAGCTACAACATCATCCTGTGAGGAAAAAGGTTGTGATATTTTTGTTCCATGCTCTATAATGGTGTATGTTAGGCTAGCAATTGCATGGAGAGTTTGTACCTTCATACTCTCCCTGATGACTACTTGAACCATCACATGATAAATATGTATTTTTGCTAGTGTTTTTCGATGTTCATGTTTAGCTACTTGACAAGCTCCTGGTCTATTTTGGGAAGAGCCTCCACCTCTACCTTGAAATTCCCTCGTATCAAAATAGTAGGGAATTTGATGAACGATAAATTCATAGTATAGTTTTCTAAGAAAATAGAGTGGCACTTCATAATTATTACAAGGAGTTTGGTCAAAGGCCATCCACCACCTATCCTAAAAATTATTTCTTATCTCATCATGATTATACCAATGTATTGGAAACATCTTTTAATTTATAGGAATAGGTTCATTGGTTCTAAGATCTATAAAAATAATACATGTTTTCTTTGCTTATGTCTTACTTTTTCACTTCATCATAAGATACTTTTGTTACATAAAATTAACAACACGAATCTCTATAAGTTTTCTATTGATTTATTTGCTTTGTAACTATTCCAACATACATCATCATTGCTTCCAATGCTGAGGTAAGGGATAGGTGATGTTGGTTTGATGTTGAACCCCTTAATTTTGAAACTAATTCATGAATTATAACTTTTTTTGTTCTAGATTCCTTAACAAATCCTCTTGGATTTGTCTAGGGTTTGTTGGAAGGGTTGGAGGAGGATTAGTAATTCTTAGGTTTTCCTTATATAATTCATCATTTAAATGTGGTTATGGCTCATAGTTTATATGATTTGTTATATAATTTTAAAAACATGAAATTGATCAAAAGCAATCTATTTTCAAATGCAGACAAAATTTAAATCTAATGCATAAAAATGTAGCACTTACCTGTTCTCTAGCATGGAATTGTGAAGCTAGGTTGCATAGGGAAAAAATGCATTCACATTATGTAGAGTTGAAGGAAAGAAAAATATTGCAGAAAATATAGGTCATGAGTGAGAAAAATGGATAAGTTTTTTCTTTTTTATACCTTTATTGAGAGAACATACACATTTCACTTTCATAAAAATACATACATAGTTTTCTTTAATAAAAATGTGTATGTGTTTTTCTTTCATAATAACATGTGCATGATTTTTGTTCAAATAATGTACTCATGCTATGGATCAATTTTTTTGAGCCATAACATGAGCACATCATTTGAATTTATTCAAAACACAATAATTTTTTGCTCTTTTTGGGCATTTGGCCACTTTTTTGTGCCCCATATTGGTGCACATTCCCATAATGTTTGTACTATTTTAATTCAATTCTATAATAGAAATTAATTTTAAGTATAATACATAAGTTTAAACATTTTTTATCAAAATAAATGTATGTCACCAAGATACAGGTCATTCAACAAGCCATCATTCATCACCATATTATTTGAGGTAGCACCTTGGCCACCCTATGTACTCCCAAAACATCTAAAATGACATTAGGTACATGCATGTGAGGTGGCATCCTTTGTACCCTCCACATCACTATCTCTTCCAAAGCATAGATTACAATAGTTCAAGCATAGGTGAGAGCTAGGAGCACCAGAACTAGATGTTTCAGTTGTAAGATCATCTATTAAAGAAAAATAATGAAATATTTACATGACATGATCTATAAGTGTGTTGATGAGGCTAGCAATTGCATGGAGATTCTACACCTCTATAGTCTCCTTGATGACTAATGTAATTGTCACAAGATGAATAGATTTTTATTGTAGTGGTCTTTATTGTTGATGATTTGCTGACTAAAAGTATCTCAATCTATATTGGGAAGTGCCTCCAAATCTACCCTAAAACTCCCTCATATCAAATAATTTGAAATTTAATGAATAAAACAATTATAGTATAGTTCTCTAAAAGTGTGATAAAATCTCAAGATTATTACATGGAGGTTGGTCAAAGTCGATCCACCGCCTATACCAAAAAATATTTTTTATCTCTTCATGATTGGATCAATATATTGGAAATCTCCTCAAAGTCACAACAAGGGGTGCACTATGATACAGAGCAGGGTGGAGGTTTTCAAACCAATCACAACTCAAAAAACTTTTCAACTTTGAAACATAGATTTTTGGGACCCCATGGACTACTCTTGCACTTCTAGGGTTTTTCACCTAAAAGGAGAGATAGGGTTCAAAAATGCTTATGTAACACTCAAATTAGGATGTGCGTGATGTTGTATGATGTAAATGGAATGATCTAAGTGCACATAATCTATGGATTTTTTTGATTAACTATGGAAAACTTAAACAATAAGACTTGTTTGAAAATGCATTGTGTTATGGAATAATGAATTAGAAACTTAAGCAAATGGAAGAAAAAGATAATGAGATTGAATAGAGTGCACTTGGAGGTAGAATGATGTCACTAGAATATTTTAGAATGTCCTAGAAACCTTTGTTAATTTCCATTGGGACTGATTCACTATGCAATTCAAATTAGTCCTACTTCTGGTAAAATCTTCCAAAAAACTATTTCTGACTATCGGCAGCTGAAATGCAAGAAAATTAGTTTTCAGGCCTATATGTGGGACTCATTCACCATGGGTGGTGAATCAGTCCACCTACAAGAATTTGGAAAATTATGAGTTGATTATATGGAGTTGGATTTTCACTTTTATCTCCTACAGGTCTCAACTTCTGAAACTATTGGATTCAGGTCTGAAAGTGACTTTTTATTGATGTTTTGACTTGAATGATGGAGAGATGACTTGAGTGAATTTTAAATGTAATATTCAATGACTCCTAAACCTTCAAGATGTTAGTGTAATTAAATTAATTATTACACTAGCATAAGTTAACTTAAGTCATTTATCATTTAGTACTAGGTTGCATTTTAATAAATCATTTAATAATGAGGTAATTCCCCCTTCCATGTTTGTAGGGATAAGATTCCTTCTAGAAGATGAGTTGTCCTATAAATTATCTCTATCCTTATCCTTATCTAGTTAGTTAGGGTTCACATGTTGTCACATGTTGTTAGATCATGAAACATGGCAACATCTTATGCATCTTAGGTTTTCTCTCTTACCTATATAATCATGAAACTTGTTCATTTGTAACATATCAATCATTTCATCATATCATATCAATATAGAATCTTTATTCAGCATTCCATAGTTGCAACACTTTCCTTTGTGGTTGATTATCTTTCATGGAAAAAGTACTTTATTGAAGATTCTGGAGCTTCAAGGACTGTGCATCCATAATCTCAACATGGTATTAGAGCTTGTCCATTGAAACATCAACCCTTGATCTAGGAAGTTGGAGTGCAAGATTCTTGCAGGCTTGGAATTTTATGTTGCAGGCTAGTTGGTTCTAGCTAGGAGCCAAGCTGATTTCTGGTGCACATTAGGCTCTCTCGGACCTCTCCATTGTGTCTAGAAGGCCTCAAAACCCATAGATCACCTATTCATTTGCCAAAATAAGAGTTATATCATCTGGGAGCCTCTGAGGTACAATCTAGGGTTTGCATTTTTTGTACTATCCATAAAAATCTGCAAGAAAAAAATCTCTCCTCTCAGTCCTCTTCAAAGGAATTATTTTTTTAGAAAAATAAAAAAAATTTGGCTATTTTGAGCAAATTTTTTCTATAGTTTTGGCATAAATTTCTCTGTAGATCGACCTACAATTTTATTACACCGTCGGGATTGGGGTTTGATCTTTAAAAAAAATCCACTAGCTTTAATATTTGGTCGACATCAAATATATTGTGTGCAGATTATATAATATAATTGGGCCTATTTATTCATATTGTCAGCATCAATATTTTTCTGATTTTTTAATTGCTTCTAGCAATATGAAAAAATAAAACTATTTGTTTGTCGGCTTATTCAAATATTCTAAAGTCTGCAGCAAATCCCTTTTGGTCGACCGCCTTAATTATCTCTCAGGGGGAGTTATTATTCTTGTCAGCCACTTGGGCCTGTCGGCACATCCTCTGTCAGAGTCACCGACCCATCCATCCGTCGACTTCCTCACCGACTGACCGAGTCTCCTACCATTGACATAGATCCCCGCGGACTACTTGTACCAACCATCGTCATTACCATCATCTGCTAGTTTTGTTCAACCAACCAGCCCGTTCATACTAGAATCTTCACTGGTCCAACCTCCCTCACACTACCAATAGACTCCATTCCCATGTCGTGAGAGGTTCTACTCACATCAAGCAGTGCCACCATATTAAGCCTACTCCACCCTAGAAGTCTACTCCGCTGCCGCTCCAAGGAGGGGAGCGCTTTTCTTTTTCCTAGCGCTCGCCCTGCAGTCATATCAGCAATTGGGGGCTAATTTTTTTTAAAGCCTGGGGTGCTGTAATTTTGCACCTAGTTAGCTAGTTTAGTTCAAATAGAAAATTTTCTTTTGAGGGAATATCTTCATGCCGTGGTATCAAAAATTTGCAAACAAGATACCGACGGAAAGAGAATTCAGAGCACTATCCAGTGGTGCCATCCATTTTGCAAGATCTTTCTGCTATAAGATTCTAAAGTCAACTAAAGTCAATCCTCCACTTTGGACTCAATGGCCAATATCTTCGCATCAGATTGTTGAAATCCAGTGATTCCAATAGCATTCGGGAGATATTTCAGTGCTTTTTTTCATCAGTCCACTCACTTTCTTTGGTTTCAGCTCCAGGTATCTTCTATTGGTTTTTTGCAATTTGGTGCATTTTCTTGATTCTTGGGACATCTTGACACTTGAAAAAGAATTTCTTGATCTCAGAGGCATATTTTTAGTTGCATATCTATTTGGAATCTTTTATTTGTTGTTGAAGGTCATTTGTCTTTATGTTTTTTTTCGATAAAGTTCATTATGGGGCTTGCATATACTCCTTCTTTGGTTTTGTTGCATCCAGGCAACTATAAGAAATGGTGGGATGGGATCTTCCACCATCTCCAATCACTTGATTTATTGCCACATTTGTATGGTATAGTTCCTCATCTAAGTGAAGGTATTCTTGAACTTGCTTGGAGTTGTAGTAGGTACACTGTCATGGAGATCATTTCTATGCAAGTTGATTGTGATGTTTTGAGTTCTATTAATCATTGTGATTTTCCTCATATCCTTTGGGATATGATTTGGGAGCTATATGGAGATTAAAACACCCCACCATTCCCCGATGGTCATGATTCAGAATGTCATTCTTCAAATCAGGTTCCCCATGATGGTATTGTTGTGCAAGAAGTTGATTTCCTTGAATCTTCTGAAGAGGTTGACAAGGTTCCTTTAGGTGCTTCTTCTCCATCAAATACATTTGGTATCCCTTCACATTCAATGATTCCTTGTCCAAATTCATTGATTGAGGCTTCCACTATCATCATCCATCAGGACACTTTCAGTTTTCTAGACTTGACTTGATGTCACAGGATGGCTTCGTTTCAGGTATCATTGACTTGGCTACTTCTACAGGTTTGGAGGAAATTCTTGAGGGGATATCACTCCTCTATTTAGATCACAATTTGGAGAGTTCTCTTGAGTCTCCTCATCCTTTTGTCTCAACCTTGATTGGGAATCCAGAGACTATCTTGGTGGCACTTGGTTTTTCTTCAGAGATTTCTTATATGAGACTTCTTCCTTGCCATTCCATTCAAGACTTGAAGTTTCTTTAGCATCTACCATTGGATTTGCTTCAAAATTCTTTCAGTAGTTTTGAGGACACTTCATTCAGGGGGAGCTATCAAGTCTCCATCATACTCCTCACATCTTAGTCTTTGGATATTGTTCAGCATCAGTTTCCGCATCGTCCTGGTTTGTGACTCTCTTCATTGATTGTGGCATCTTCATCTTCAAGTAAGCAGACCAATGAGCAGAGTTTAGAGGCATCATCATCCACATTCATCCTTCCTTCCTTCAATTCCTATCTGGAATGGGAAGCATTTGTACACTTGCAATTGGTTTTGTTTCTTCCGAAAGGGAGACAAGTTGTTTGTCAACATTGGATTATGTTTTGTCTTCATAAATTTACCATTTCTGTAGGTGATCACATCTTCTGGGGGGGCTATATATTCTCTCTCTTTCCCTCCGATGGGGGGATATTTTATTGTATCCTTGTGAAGGATGGTGTACTTGGGGGGTATTTGGGAGTCCTCCATCCTTCCCATCCTATCTCACATTTTTTTCCTTTTTCATCTCCTTTTTGGAAAGGGGTTTTGTTCCCACTGGGTTTTTCCCTTTTCTCCGATTGTGGGATATTTGTGCATCTTCATGTACATTGTTACCTAACATGTCCTCATAGCCGAGACCCATCATCTTTGCATAATCATTGCATTTCCTCCCTAAGTTCAACTTATTGGGGGGTGTTAGTGTAATTAAATTAATTATTACACTAGCATAAGTTAACTTAGGTCATTTATCATTTAGTACTACGTTGCATTTTAATAAATCATTTAATAATTGGGTAATTCCCCCTTCCATGTTTGTAGGGATAAGATTCCTTATAGAAGATGAGTTGTCCTTCTAGAATTTATCTCTATCCTTATCCTTATCTAGTTAGTTAGGGTTCACATGTTGTCACATGTTGTTAGATCATGACACATGGCAACATCTCATGCATCTTAGGTTTTCTCTCTTGCCTATATAATCAAGCAACTTGTTCATTTGTAACATATCAATCATTTCATCATATCATATCAATATATAATCTTTATTCAGCATTCCATAGTTGCAACACTTTCCTTTGTGGTTGATTATCTTTCATGGAAAAAGTCCTTTATTGAAGATTATGGAGCTTTAGGGACCGTGCATCCATAATCTCAACACAAGAGTCCTAAATCTGCAAACAATCAAGACAAGGGAGAGATATGTTGAAAGTTGGGGCATGGGGGTTTTCCTTAGTCAAACCACGTTTAGGTAATTAAACCAAAGTGATGAAATAAAGTAATGAAACATGAAACAATGGAGATGATTACCTTTTCATGATGATTTTATCCTCAAATTATATAGCATAACATGAAGATTCAGCCATTGAATGCTTTGGAAAGCTAACTTGATAACTTCTAATGAAGAAACCTTAGCTTGCTTGACTTGCTTGAGAAGATAGATGATGAACTAAGGATGAGAGATGTCAGAAAGAGTTTTTAGATGTACAATGAGGATAAAAACACTTATTTATAGACAATTGTACATTAGAGCCCGATAATACCTCATCATAGGCCAACATGTGAAAAAAAACTTTAAATTTCACTTTTCCTACTCAAAGGTCAAAATGGGGGCTAGATAGGACTCATTCGCCACACATGGAAAATGGGTCCCACCTAGATGGGACTAATTCATTGCTTTGTTCCCTAATATCTTCCAAAATAGGAGGGGAAGGGTCATAAATATGGTTTTCATGGGTTTTAGAGATTTGATCATTCATCTCAACATGTGTTCCTCACAACTAATGTGATTGCCATGATTTCTCACAAAAATAGTCTCACAAATAGGGGAGGTGTGGGGAGATGAATGGAGACTAGGTAAAGTGGTGACAATGCATTCATTGTGTGTTGCTATTCTATCTTCCCAAGGGGAATGAGGAGAAGGAAAAACAAGACCATCATGATGCTCAATGAGTGTACCTTCTTTCATCAAGATACCTTCATCACTAAAAGGAGAGATGTCAAGGGAAGGGAAAGTATGAACATCATTGTTATCTATGTTTGTATTCCTTTCTAACACATCATCCTCACAAATAGGAAAGATAGGAAAGGGTGTAAGTTCAATACAAGCATTTATATGTTCCTTTTCTGGTGCATGTTTATGAACTAACTTTTTCTTGGTAAATTTTGAGAAGATTGCAACATTGTGAAAGAACAATCTAGCCTAACTCAAAATGCAATGCAAAAGTGTGAAAGGAAATGCAATTTTCATATGACAATTGATGAATTATGACATGTAACAATGTGAGAATGCAAATGTGATAGTGAAACCATGCATGAAATGAGCTAATTAAGGCTAAATTTAATGAGATGCATGCTACAAAAATGCAACTAACTGATATATATAGGTTAAGGCACCAAATAGAAGCCCAAAAACAATGTTTTGAATTCTAGAAAGTACTGTTTCAGGGGTCAAAAGGGATTGATTCGCCCAGGGTAGCGAATGAGTCCCAACATGGACTTTTTTCAAGATTTTCAAAACTTTGTGACTGATTTTTTATGTTTTCAAAATGCTATGATGCAGGTCTAAATGAAAAATGTAGAATTTTAGAAATTTTCAATGATGAAAGATGCAAAAAGGCAACCTATTATGTACTTTTTACACATATAACAATGAAATCCTAGAATGCAAGCTAACTAATGCAAAATGCAATGTAAGCTAATTTAGGATGAACTAATGGACTCCAAAATTAGAAAGAAGGAGTTCAAATAGCATGTTCACCATAATGAAACATAGATTTTTGGGACCCCATGGACTACTCTTGCACTTCTGGGTATGTGCAAGATCATGATGGGCCAAAAAGTGGTGATATGATGGGTATGTGTAGGGTGTGCGGCTGACAGCTTTTTTTTAACCCAAAATAGATGAAACAAAAAGGGTTTTTAAAGGAGATTCTCAAGTTTCTACCAATATAAATTATGCTTTAATTTGAATTTAATAAATAATTATTATTCATTTTCTATTTAAATTACGACTAAAGTCTGATTGATAGGCTAATTGAAAAAAATGTATAGCTTTCAAATGATATCACATTTTGAATCAAAACATGTGTCATTCTATGCTTCAAATACTATAGGATTAAAAACAAAAGAATTGAATTTAATGAATTTTGACCAAGTTAAGGTGGTGGACATAGGAGTTTTAATATTTTTTAAAATTTGTAATAAAAATTCATAATTAATTATTTACGTGGAAAAAATTACAAAAATATGAATCACATCTGGACATGAGTCCACTACTTATATCTAAAATATTATAAAAAATAATTATCATTTTATTGTGGTTATGGTGGTCAGACAGACACCTACTTCTTATTTTTTCCCTGAAATTTAAGTACTACTACATTGAAATTTCAAATTTTCACCAAATAGTTTTTTTAAAAATAAACCTAGTTGTTTAGAAACTACATTCAACTCTATTCTTATATATTTTTGAAATAATATAGATAAATTTTTCAAATTTTTACATCAAGTTTCCTAACTCTAATTTTTCTAAATTTTTTGCCACTTAAGGGCCTATTTTTTCCATGATGATCTTGCACATACCCTTCTAGGGTTTTTCACCTGAAAGGAGAGAGATAGGGTCCAAAAATGCTTATGTAAAACTCAAATTAGGATGTGTGTGATGTTGTATGATGTAAATGAAATTATCTAAGTGCAAGTAAGCTATGGATTTTGTTGATTAACTATGTAAAACTTAAACAATAAGACTTGTTTGAAAACACATTGTGCTATGCAAAAATGAATTAAAAACTTATGAAATGGAAGAAGAAGCTAATGAGATTGAACAGAGTGTACCTAGAGGTAGAATGATGTCAATGGAATATTTTGGAATTTCTTAGAAATCTCTATTAATGGCCGTTAGGACTGATTCGCCATGCATGGTGAATTAGTCTTGCTTTTGGTAAAATCTTCCAGAAAACTATTTCTGACTGCCAAGAGCTAAAATCTAAGTAAATTAGTTTTCATGCCTATAGGTGGGACTCATTCACCATGGGTAGTGAATCATTCCACCTACAAGAATCTAGAAAATTAGGAGTTGATTATGTGGAGTTAGATCTGCACTTCTATGTCCTACAGGTCTCTACTTCTAAAACTATTGGATTCAGGTTTGAAAGTGAATTTTTATTGATGTTTTGACTGGAATGATGGAGATGTGACTTGAGTCACTTTTAAATTTAATATTAAATGATTCATAAACCTTCAAGAGTCCTAAATCTACAAACAATAAAGACAAGGGAGAGATATGTTGAAAGCTAGGGCATGGGGGTTTGCCATAGTCAAACCCCATTTAGGTAATTAAACCAAAGTGATGAAATAAAGTAATGAAACATGCAAAAATGGAGATGATTAACTTGTCATGATGATTTGATCTTTAAATTTTGTAGCATAACATGAATATTTAGCCTTGAATGCTTTAGAAAGCTAACTTGATGACTTCTAATGAAGAAACCTTAGCTTGCTTGACCTGGTTGAGAAGATAGATGATGAACTAAGGATGAGAGATGTAAGAATGAGCTGTTAGATGTTGTTAGATTTGAAATGAGGATAAAAACACTTATTTATAGACAATTGTGCCTTAGTACCTGATAATACCTCATCACAGGTTGACATGTAGTGAAAATAAACTTTAAATTTCACTTTTTCCCGCTCAAAGGTCAAAATTGGGGGCCAAATAGGACTCATTCACCACACATGGTGAATGGGTCCCACCTAGATGAGAATAATTTTCCATGCATGGCGAATGGGTCCCACAGGGGCCATTCTGACACCTAAGAATCCAAGGAATTAGGAAATAAGGTTTAAATTGCCATCTTGTTAGGTGTTTTATCAATTAAAGCCTCGAGATGCATAGTATGGGTCAATTAAGGCCTATTAGTGATGATTTGAATGTTTAATAGGGCTTGGGACACATAAATCAATGTGAAAGTATGATAAAGTACACTTTACAACACTAAAATTAGGTCCACATAGCCTATAAGGGCACAAAAACCAATGTGAATGTGTAAATCACACTACAACACTAGTTTAGAGTTATATTTACATTAAGAACCTTCTCGATTGATGTAATAATGTTATTAGACACATTTTATAATGTTGAATTAGGGAGGAATAGGTTGATTAAGTCTAGAAAAGTGTGGTAGTCCTTTACAAGACTCCACAACACCTTTACAAGACATCGTTAAATACATTTTATTTAGTGTGGAAGGTTCCAAGACCTAGTGTGGATGCATGAATGACTCAAAACACTTGAATCAAGGCCTCATTAAGCCCATTAATCTCATGTCAAGCAAAGGGTCCTTTTTTCTATGGCACAAACTTGGAAACCCTAAGTTGTTTTGTTCACAATTCCTTGAAATTTCCTTGTAGCACTCCAAACGGTGAATTTTCACCATATCTTTCAAAGTAGCTTGCAAACTCACAATTGAATTATCATTTATGGCACCCTTTATGCTCTTTTTCAACATATCAAGCTTGTGAATGGGTTTGTTTTGTAACAACACCCTCTAAAATTGATTACTACGTAGCAACTATGATAAATCCTTCCAATTTATCAAACTCCACTCCAAGGATTCAACCAAGTCACATGGGGTCTGAAACAACACCTTTTATCAACTAGAACATCCAAAAATTCATCAATTATCAAAACCCTACTTCTAATCTCTACTCCTAAGCCTAATAAATTGAGATATTAGGCTAGGGCTTGATCAACCACTGCCCTAACTCCATGATCCCCTACATTTACAAATCCTACAAACATGAAAATAAACCTAAATAATGCCATTCCATCGATTTGTAGAGGTTTCCGCTAGTGGAATGGTTGAATATTCCATTTTTCTATCAAAGCCCTCTTAGCTTAGGGTTTCTGGATGCTTTCAGAAAATTGACTCTAAAATCCTTCAAACCTTATGAAATCAGTTCAAATAAAACCCAAATTAGAGTTAGTTCATTCCTCCATTGATTGCAATGCACTTTAGATCATATACACATAGTATGGAGCTGTACAAACTCCTGTAGTAGTAAGAAATTAACAAAAGTTGTAGAAAAATAGAGTTTATTATTTTTGTTTGATCTCCAAATCACACCAAAAGCTTTCCTCAAGTTCTACAAGGAATATTTAAACATGTTCAACCAAAAACCAATGTTCTCCAACCACTTTTTGAATATGTGACCATTCAACTTCCAAACACAACAAAAAGTGCAAAGTTGTTGATGCAACATTTGCAACATTTACAAAATATGCCAAATTATGACACAACTGACCCCACATGAAAAATAACGTTATCCATGGTCTAAATAGACCTTATTACATCAAAATTGAAGTCAACAACACAAAAAATTATCATCTAACCCCTTTGCATGATCAAATCTAGGTGCCCCTACACCATACACTCGCGGGGAGAGAAAAATATCAAGCTCCACTTGAGATTAGATCTTACGTTATGGTACCATGTTTCTTGATATCTTCTTTTATCATTATAGTTGAATCATCCATTGGAAGGCCTTGCCACTTCACTAGATACTCATTGTACACCTTGTGCCTTGTCCTTTTTGCTTCCTTTGTGCCCAAAATGCTTTCAAGCTTCAATGGCTGACTTGGTGGTAAGTCATTGACCCAATATTCATCTAGAAATCCTAATGTACCTACTTCTTCACCTATAATCATAGATCCTTTAAAAGGATAAAAGGCCAAAAACATTAAAAATTGGAGATATAGCAACTCCAGGAGGGAGTTCTATCTCATAGGAAATTTCTCCAAATTTGTGGACCACCCTACAAGGCCCAATATTCTTCATCTGTAACTTTGTGTACTTCCCTTTAGGTAGCCTTTCCTTCTTCAAGTGAGCTAAGACCAAGTCCCCCACTTTGAAATGAAATTCTCTCCTCTTCAAATCTGCATGTTGCTTGTATTTCTCCACACTCTTTTGAAGATTCCCCTTAACTTGCTAATTTATATCCTTCATGGCAACTAAAAATTCCTCTCCTTCAACACTCCTCTCCATATCACTCAAATATCTGAGTTCAAAGACTCCCCTAGGCTTCAATCCATAGACAATTTCAAATGGGCTTTTCCCAACACTTCTATTGACAGAGTCATTATATGCAAACTCATATTGGGGAAGAACCAAGTCCCATTGATGCAAAGAAAGAGGGTTCATACCATCAACTTCCTATATTCTTGGAAATAATCAAGTACACAACTAAAATTCTTCATTCTTGAGCCAATCTCAATCCTTTAACCTTGAGCAACATGGACTCCAACTTACACAAATGGATTCCAATCTCTATCAGACTTGGTAAATGATTTCAAAATTCTTAGATTCATCCCAAAAAATCATTACAACCATCCAAAGATCATACAAAAATGATTTAAGGCCAACCATAAACAAACTATGCATAGCTTTGTTCAAACATCAAGAAAACCATGTTTCTTTTACCACTCTCCACCAAAATGAAACACACAATCTACCATAACTCATGAAAATGAATAAATGAACCTTTTTATTTTAAAGGGTCTTTAGAACATGTAAAATCATAACTTTTCACCAATTTTTATCACTTTTTGATGGTGGAATAAAAATATATGAATTTTTCTTAACTGTTGCAAACCCTAGTTCCTGAACTGAGTAGTCTTCACCAAAAATGTCATATATCACTCAAAATCCCATTAAAATTGATCAAACAAAGTGAAAATTAAAATATATTCACATATCTAACATTTACAATAGTTCTGAGGTCTTTATTTGATGTGTAAAATCCGTACCATTCTTTGCAACATCTTGCAACTTTAAGAGAAAACAATCACATAGGGCTGCCAATGGTAAAATGATCATAACTTTCTCCAAACTAAATTAAAAATAACCAAACCAATTGAAAATTAGACCTAGTTCATTCCTCTATAAATAAAAAACAATTTTAGATCTGTAAAACTTCATAAAAATCTGTACCATGTAAAATAACAACGCAGAACATTGGAAAATTACAGAAAATTTCATCTCTTCATTCATAAATTCTTGTTCAATCTACATTCATTGTGTATGAAAATATGAGTGCGTAAACAAATTAAAAAAACTGTTCAAACACACCAATAGGACATTATATCAAAGCAAAATATAAAGAGTAAAGAAGTGCAAACTCAGTATCCTGCTTCCATTGTCATCCTATTGTCCTCTATCTTTAGTGTTTTTGCCGATTCTAGCTTTGTGTTCTCAGATTGTAGGCTAGGCTCAACAAACTGTCTTCCTAAAGAACGAGATTTTGCTATGATGTAGATGCAAGATTAAGCTATGATGATGATTTGAAATAATAAACTTGAAATAAACATGATGCTATGATAAATGAACTCTACATGAATTAAGTGCATGAACTCTAATTAATTGCCTATTACAATGCTTGGATTCACACAGGTATTTATAGAGTTTTTCGAATGATTTTGATTGGCTGTCTCGATTAATGGTTGTGATAATTCCTGGCAGATCGAACGGTTGAAGAAAGATGAAATTGAAGAGAGAATAGAAGAACCCTAAAAATAAGATTTTTCTATTTTATTATGAAAGAGGAAAAAGAAGAGAAGATAAGAAATCATCTTTCTTTAAAAGAATAAAAGAAAGATTTAAAGCTGATAAATAATTAATTAAAAAAATCAATTATTTATTTGTGGAGGACATTCAACTTTTCTTAATTAAATAAAATATTTAATTAAGCTTTTAAAAGCAGAAGAAAGCTTGTGATGAGAAAAGAGCTTTAATCATGTTTTATTGAAAAAAGCAGAATATCTCATAATTAAATAAAATATTTAATTATGATATGAGAAGATTGCACAATTAGGTTAAAATACCTAATTTGATTTGGAAAGAAAGCATAAGATATTTTTAATTAAATAAGATTTATTTAATTAAATCACTTTTATGAAATTAATTAAATGAAACATTTAATTAATTAGAAGAAGAATTTAAAATAGAAGAAAGAGAAATATTTAAATTTAATTAAATCAAAAGATTTAATTTAAATTCAACAGTGATAATTAATTTAAATAAATAGAATGTATTTATTTAAATAATTAAGTGGACATATGAAAATAATTAAATAAAATAAATTTATTTAATTATGGAAGAGAAATAAGATGAATGAACAATATAATTAAATTAATTAAATTTAATCATATGAGACTTTAGAAAATTAATTAAATAATAAATATTTAATTAATTGCCAGATTATAGACATGACCATTTTTATGCATATACATTTTGCCCTCTTTGAAGTGATGTGTGAACGCATTGCTCAAAGAAAAAATAAATTTGCCCCGACATATGTTTCTAGTTTTTGATATTGATGATGATGCCCCCTCGGGAGATAAATCACGGAAGAAGAAATTGATAGTGATAGGGGAACAGTGATTTAGCTCCTGATAGATGATGTGTCTGATGCCCCAGTGAAAAAGAGAATGAAAAATGGAAAATCCTAATGCACAAAAGGTATTATGTGACCTTAGATGCAAAGGATAATGCAAAAAGATATTCCAACACACAAGATATGAATATTAGCTAGAATGATATGGATTTGATACAAATGCAAGATAAAATGATAACACACACAAGCAAGCAAGCAAGCATGCACAAATGATACAAAAATAAACAAGGAATTGCCCCCGTCAAGCTATAAACCGTTGATTGGTTGATTGATTGATGATGTTGATAGTGTTGTCATTGTTGGGAAGCGATATATCCCTAGAGCAACACAAGGATGATGATAATTGATTGATTGATTGGTTGATTTGGTTTACGACAAGATTAGGATCAAGACCATAGGATGTGATTGGATAATTTGACAAGATTGATCGACTTGATTGGTATGGATTAAGGATTGACTTGCATTTGGATATTTGCTCGGAATGATTGAAGATGATTGATTGATTTGAAGAAACTGTTTGTAATGATATGATGATAAGTGAATAATGAAAAGATGATAATGACAATGATGAAATGATTAAATGGTAAAATGATAAATGATAATGATACATGAAATGATATGTGAGAAGGATGATGATAATGAATAATAAATGATATGGGAATGATAAAGATAAATATAATAAAATGAATGATAAAATGAGAATGAATGATAAAATGATAAATGAAACCTGAATGGATGCAATGAATCAAATGTCCAAATGTCCTCCACAAAGACTCAAAACTATAGGACAACCGTTAATGCGTTCATTCAGCCTTGCAAAATACTGATGTGAATCCAATATGCAGATATATACAATGATCTAATGAATATGCAACTACATGAAACTAACCAGTTTGTTGAGCCTATTATAAGCCTTCTTGAATCATCATAGAACGTTTTGAAATGTTGGAAGTATGTACAAGCATCAGAGGGGAAATTAGCGCCAATGATGACCAGAGTACAACTTTCATGAATTTTGATATAGCAAGCGAACACAAGCATCGAGGTATAATTGAACCGAGATGACCTGAGCATTTCTTGCATAAACAGACAAAGATTAACCACCTTCTGATGCAAATGTGGAACTGTCATCGATGATATTGCTTTGATCGTCATGTCCTGTGACATATTTGCATCAGATTGACTGTTAACCTCAAGACAACAGACAAAGAAAAATCATTCTCGTTCCTTGCCACTCTAGTTCAGTACATCATTGAGTGTGCTCCAGAGTAATGATATCGAAAATCAAACAACTTTTGGTCAAACATGTAATACTGTTATTTCATGCATTATTTAGATTTCTAGATCATCCAATAGACAAGGATATGACATCTCGCTGAAAAGTGTTTCATGATCGGATAAAGTTGTTGCATGAGTTTGTTGTTTGTTTGCATGCTTAGATTCTATGTCATAGTCTAGCTGTTTTGGTATGCTCTGAAAGTTAAGTGCCCCCAGTTGAGTTTTTGCCCTGTTTATTGACACAACTTGCGGAAAGGAATATGTACAAACGATCAAGCCATGGTAAGATGTTTTAATACTCTAGGCAAGTGGCGGCAGGATGATGCAATTAATGACCCTAAGATGAAAAAGATGTGGCAAAAGGGAAACTTTGAAAAGACAACGTGCAAAATAGGAACTAATAAATGGAGAGGTACAGATAGCGTCTGTTTGCTAGATTTTCACTATCCGTGTTTATTGCAGTTTTCTGATTTCTTTTTGATTTTTTTTGTATTTTACGTCAATAAACGCACATTTTACGGTTTTCACCCTATGACATTCTCTTTTGATTTTTTTTGTATTTTGCTGTCAATAGACTACCTGTTTGCCAGGTTTTCACCCTATGACATTCTCTTTTGATTTTTTTTAATTTTTTTTTGTATTTCTTAGGACTTTTTCTGCTGTTTTTGGATTTCTTAGGACTTTTACGCTGTTGTGGATTTCTTGAGGACTTTTTCTGCTTTGTTTTGGATTCTTGAGGACCTTTTATTTTGTTTTGGATTTCTTCGGGACTTTTTTCATTTTGGATTTCTTGAGGACTTTCTGGCTTAAACATAATACTTCTTAGATATATACTATTGATGGGTTCATCAAATAGAGTCTCATACAGCATTGATAGTATGCTCTTGAGCAGTAGTACCCAATAATACATAGAGGGCCTAACCAATTTGGTTCAAACTTTCCCTTCTTTTCTAAATGTTGTTGATTGCGTGGGTTCTCTTTGAGAACTAGATCACCCCACTTAGAAAGATGCATTGGCTTTACTTTGTGATTATAGCTATGGGGTATCATCATTTGGTACGCTTTCAAATGGTCTGCTACTCTCTGTCTCTTTTCATCTAAAAGTTCTAACTCTTGGAGTCGGGAAACTCTGTATTCCTCATCTGTTATGAGACCTTTCAGTGATACTCTTAATGAAGGTATTTCTACCTCTAAAGGCAATATGGCTTCTATTCCATAGACGAGGGCAAAAGGTGTCACTCCTGTCGGCATTCAGACACTTGTTCTATAAGCCCACAAGGCGGGATTGAGTTGAACATGCCAATCCTTCCCTGAGTCATTGACAGTCTTCTTCAAGATCTTTAGTATAGTCTTGTTTGAGGCCTCTGCTTGGCCATTCCCTTGAGGATAGTAAGGCATGGAATATCTGTATTGAATATTGAATCTTTCACAAAGTTGGTCAACATCCTAATTTTTGAAAGGGCGACCATTATCTGTAATAATGGCATTAGGAATACCATATCGACAAATAATGTAGTTGAGTATGAAGGATGAGATCTTTTTTCCAGTGACTTTAGAGAGAGGTACTGCCTCAATCCACTTAGTGAAATATTCTGTCACTGTGATAATGAACTTATGCCCATTTGAAGAAGGATGAATTTTTCCCACTAGATCTAACCCCCATTGAGAGAATGGCCAGGTGGGTGTAAATGAATGAAGTTCTTGTGCAGGGGCATGAATAAGATTCCCATGAATCTAACATTTTGAGCATGTTTTAACAAAAGTGAATGATTCCCTTTCCATTGTAGGCCAGTAGTAACCCATTCGAATCAATTTCTTGGATAAGGTTAGTCCACTCGAATGAGTACCACAAATGCCCCCATGAACTTTTTGTAAAGCTTTGTCGGATTCGTCACGTTCAAGACATCGAAGTAAAGTACCATCAAGACCATGGCGATAAAGGGTATCAGCGATGAGGGTATATCGAGAGGATTGTCGGATAAAGTTACGCTTTTGGTTGCGGGATAAGTCAGGTGGTAAAATATCATCTTTTAGGTATGCATAAATCTTACCATACTAGGGTGAATCGGATCCTACTAGGTGGCAGATAATTTGGCTTTCAGGCGTGTCATAGGCAGGTGTAAATAATTGTTCCACCAGAAATTCATAGCGAGTCTGTTTGTCTGGGAGTTGTATTAATGAGGCGATCGTAGCCATGGCGATGGTAACTTTGTTAATCAATCCTTGATTTGTGTGGCCCGAATGTCCACAAAGTACTTCTTGGAAGTCATCAATCATCTTCTTGTATGGCAACAACTTGTCATCTTTAGTCGATAATCATCATTGGTTGATTAATAACTAGTTGTGAGTCACCATAAACTTGTAGCTCAGTGATCCTCCATTTCAATGTTGTTTTCAGTCTAGTGATTAGTGCTTCATATTCGGCTATGTTATTGGTGCATAAACGGCTATTAGGAATGAGTGTCCTTGAGGGGTGATGAAGAGAATGCCTGCCCCCGATCCATGTTGTGTAAAAGAACCATCAAAGTATAAGGACCATAACTGCTTAGAGTCTGCCATGAAAACATCAACATCTGGAAACTCAATGTGTAAGGGGTGCTCTGTTTGTAGAGGAGCGTCTGCTAGTTGATCCACAATAACTTGTCCTTTGATTGCTTTGCGATCAACATAGTGAATGTCAAACTCACTCAAATTCATGACCCATTTTGCTAACCTTCATGTTAGCGATGCTTTACTTAGTAGATACTTGAGTGGATCAATTTTGAAACAAGATAAATTGTATGAGTCAACATGTAATGTCGAATTTACGTGAAGCAAAGACGACTACTAAACAAGCCTTCTCAATGAAAGTGTAATTAAGCTCATGAATTGTCAATGTTCTGCTAATGTAATAGATTGCACGTTCTTTCCCTTCATGGTCTTCTTGCGCTAATAATGCTCCCAAAGATGTCTCGGTTGCAGCAATATACAGAATCAATGGTTTGTCTGGACTTGGTGGTACGAGAACTGGTGGGTTCATCGGGTACTACTTGATTTGTTGAAATGCCATTTCACATTTGTCATCCATCTAAAGGAACATTCTTATGCAGGAGATGTGTGAATGGTAGACTTTTTTCGGCTAATTGCGCAATGAATCTTCTTATGGACTGAAGTCGCCCTTGTAATGATCTCAATTGACTGATGTTCTTTGGGGGAGGCATTTCCATGATTGCCTGAACTTTAGTAGGATCTACTTCAATTCCCTTTTCTGAAACAATATATCCTAGCAGCTTTTCGGATGTGACCCCAAAAACACATTTCTTAGGGTTTAGGCGAACTTTGAATTTCTCCAATCTGGTAAATATTTTTGACAGTATCTCCAAGTGTCCTTCTCTGGTGTGTGATTTTGCCAATATGTCATCTACATAATCTTCCATGAATGTGTGCATCATGTCGTGAAAGATCATAGTCATAGCTCTTTGATAAGTAGCTCTAGCATTCTTTAAGCCGAAAGGCATGACATTCCAACAATATGTTCCCCACGGGCAAGTGAAAGCTATTTTCTCTTGGTCTTCTGGTGCAATCTTGATTTGGTTGTAACCAGAGAAACCATCCATTAATGAGTACATGGCATGACCAGCTGTTAAATCAACTATAGTGTCAATACTTGGAAGCGGAAAGTCATCCTTTGGGCAAGCTTTGTTAAGATCTTTGAAATCAGTGCATACTCTTACACGTTTGTCTGGTTTTGCTACTGGTACAATATTGGAGATCCATTCTGCATAGGCAATTGATCTTATAAAACCCGCATCTAGGAGCTTCTTGAGTTCTTCTTTAACCAATAGTGCAACATGAGGATTCATCTTTCTGAGTTTTTGTTTTACTGGTTTGGCTCCTGGTTTGATAGATAAATGATGCATTATGAGATCAGGATCGAGACCCGGCATGTTTGCATATGACCATGCAAAATTGACTTGATTTTCCTTGAGAAATTTCATGAACTCTAGAATTTCTTTATCTATCATTGATTCAGCTACCTATAGAATCCTTGGATTATCTGTAGTTGCAATGTTGATTTCCTTTGTAGGCTCAGTCAAGATGGATGATCGCTCATGATAGTACTCCAGGAGAGTGTCAAGAGTCCCATCAGGTGGTGCCTCAAAAAGGTTTTCACCATCTGATATGCTCTTTATTTTATCTTTTGCTTGATCTAGTACTGCCAGATTCTGGTTTTCACCACTAGATCATTTTTCTTTATTTTTATTTTTGCAGCTAGGAGACTTGACACTCTCCTGGTTAAAGACTTCATACCAAAAATCGCCAGTGGAACCATTATTTACATTGTCTGTGGAAAGGAAATTTATGATAGCTTCGTCATTTGGAAAAATAGGTATGTCAATAGGTTCGGTTAGATCCCAGTCAATGAGATCAGGATGGATTAATGGTAGCATGTCATCTGGTCATGTGAAATCGGCGATGGTTAGGGTCAAGACAGAGTTATCGCTAGGATCCAAGGTATGAGGTAGGTCAAGGATGGTACTATTCTCCTAATAGTCTTGTTCGTTAAAATCCGACTCAGTATCACTAGACTCATAGTTGCTTTGTGGTTCAGATTCTTGTGGTTGGGACCTTGAACCTTCTCCTTTGATTAAAGCAGGTGTATACTTGTGTATGAAATCTACCTCTTTGTCTCTCCAAATTTGTCATCATGGATGGTATCCCATTCATATTCAGTAGAATCTGTGTCAGAGTTATTTTCTATGCAATTCAGGATTGATGCCAAACATGTCTCTTTCTTATCAGAACCTTCTTGCAGTGTAAAAACATTACCTTGTGATTGTTTAGATTGGGTAGCATCATAGCCTATTCCAGTTTTATCATATGCAGCAAGCCCTGGGAGATGGATGGGCTCAACTACGCCTTCTTTTCTTTTTCCAAGAGGACCATTGTCATATCCCATCTTTTGCATGATGGAATATCCTTTCCCATATTGATCTGTTGGTAATATTTAGAACTATTTCCTCTTCATCCTTATAGAGCCAATCCAGAATTGTTGTGTCCTCAGTATCTCCCATGGGAAACTTTTCTTTGATAAATTGTCCATTGAACTTGGTAGTGGGCTCTGTTTGTACCTGTGCTGATGTTGATGCTGTTGATATCTGTTGTGGTGTAATAGAAGGTTTTCCATGTGATCGAGGAGATGTAGGTAGATTAGCAAGACAAAGGGAATATTCCCCAACTCCACTTTCCTTGAACTGTAGTTTCTTGTCAAAGCTTTTGGCTAATTTACTGATTTGTGTATCATGCTTAGGAGAAGTATTAGCAAGTGCTTCTCGATTATTTGGAACCAAAGTATCCTGATGAGCTTTGACATTGGCACAAGTTTGGGTGTTTGAATTATCAGCTGGTATAGTGATTTCCTGTTCATCATATGGAAACTTAAGACATTGATGGTAAGTGGACGGAACAGCTTGCATTTCATGGATCCAAGGATGAACCAACAAGATGTTGTATGCAAGATCTCGATCTAAAACTTGACAAAAGGTATTTTTGATAACAGGTCCCACTCTGATTGGTAGCATGATTAGACCTTTGGACGTTATTTCCTCATCATCATAGGCTTTTATAGTAATCTTCCTTCTAGGATCAATGGAGTCTTTTGCGAATCCTAATGCTTGAACCACCTTTAAGGTACATATATTTAGACCAGCCCCTCCATCTATTAGAACATGTTTAACATGAAATTTATGGATCATGACCTCTAAGTATAAAGATGAATTGTGGGGATGAGTCATGGAAACATCGTCTTTGTCTAAAAATGAGAGACACATAGGTGAGGACAAATGTCCTACCATGGCTTGAAATCGGTTCACATCCAAATCCGTGGATACAGTCATCTCAAAAAGGGCTTTGTCTAAAATTTCCTTGTGTGTAGGGGAAATCTTCAGGAGTTCTAAAATGGAGATTTGAGCCGGAGTTTTTCGAAGTCGGTTAACTAAGTCATATTGATGTTGAGGGAAGGTCTCAGTAGATTTTGAAGAGGTACCCTTCAAGACAACTTTAGCTTGGGCTCTCGTTGTGACATTCACTTGTTCATTGTCCACTTTCTCTTTGATTTTTATAACATTGACTCGCTCATTGTCTGTATAGAGATGACGGATTACATTGTCATCAATTTGGTTCACATTTTTGTCAGAAAACTCTCCCTTTTGATAATTTGGTAGAGGATTGTGAAATGCTTGGTGATCTTCATTGGATTTCCGTTGTCCTTCTACTGTGATAATGCCCTTGTCAATTAGATCTTGAATAGCATGTTTCAAACCTTGATAGTTGTTTGTATGATGACCTCTACACCTATGGTAGTCACAAAAATAGGCCTCATTCCATGATGGAGGTTTTACACTAGGTTCATAATTGCGTTGTGGTGGTAACATAAGGACATTCTTTTCCATGACCTCTTTGAAAGCCGATTCTAAGGATTGTCCTAGTGGAGTCAAAGTTCTTCTATTGGAGAAAAATGGAAAGCATTCTGGTTTCGTGTTTGAGGTATTCCCTAAAGTGTTGTTGTTGTTTCCCTGGTAGTTTTGGTTGTTGGCAGTCCCCTGATTGTTGTTCGTTGAAGGGGGATGATTGTTTCCTAGATTCACGACTGAATTGACATTATTGTAATTATTATGTCGAGTCGCATTGGGAGCACTCAGAACAAATGGCCTAGATGTGACATGATTTGCATCTACAACACCGTCGTTCACAATGTTTTTGTTGCGGGTCCAAAATTTAGACTTGTCTTGATTGTTGTAATGGTTAGACGAGCTAGGGTTGTCCCTATCAAGTTTTATTGTCCCTCTTTTGACCAAAGCACTTTCGATGGTGATGGCATCCTCAATCAATTTCTCAAAGGAAGGTGGACAATGTAGATTTAAGCGATAGCTCATTTCTGAGTTGAGGCTATTGATGAAAGTAACCATTTTCTCCTTTTCAGGAACAGGTCGTGGGTACCTAGTGAACATTCTCCTCCATCTTTGAAGAAAGGTAGTGAAAGATTCACCAGGTTTTTGCGCAACTTTGCAAAGATCAATCATGGTGATCTGGTGTTGGATGTTGTAGGCGTATTGTGTTATGAACAAATTGATCAATTCCTCAAATGTTCGAACAGGAGGTGTAATCTTAGATAACCATTCCATAGAGTTGACTCCCAGGCTTTGAGGAAATAATCGCAATAAATATGTATCCTCGTGGGAAAATTCCAATGTCATGTTTCAAAAGTCTCTAACGTGGTCAATTGGGTCTAATTTCCCATTATAACGATCAAATTTGGGAATTTCATAGTGTTTAGGAAATGGAATCATGTTGAGACTTCTATCAAAAGGATAAGGACATATGTCATCCAAAGTGTATTTCTTGGTTGTGGTTCCTCCTCGTAATTCTTTGAGTGTTCCTTGCATTTCTCTAAACTCTTTTTCTAAGGAGGCGAATTTAGATAGGGATGGCTCTTCTTCTGTGGTTTTTAATTTCTCAGTATCAAAGTCTTTAGGCAATTTAGCTCCTTGATCTGCTAAGAAAAGAAAGTACTTCTCTTTGTCACATTGTATAATCTGTTCAAGGATTTTAAGAAACTTGGGATTCTGTTCCGCCTCTTTAAGTTGAAGTTCTTCCTCTTGCTCATCATCACTATCTACATGAGTTTTGTTCAGGTTTTTGTTCTTAAGTAACGAATTTTCCTCTCTATCAGCCATATTGTTGTCACTGAAAACGGGATTGTGACTCACACTAAAAAGAGGACTATCACGTTCACCTTCTTCTTGAATGTTGTGTGTGGAAGTTTCTTGTTGAGATGTTTCTCCTAGCTTGTTGTGTTGAGATCTTGTAAAAATAGGCATATGTAAGAAATCCTCGGATATGATCAAAGGTCACTGAAGGATTTGATTAGGACGCGTTGAATATTCAATTGAAGGTTGTGGTATATTCTCAAACTCAAGAGGTTGATTAAGATTGTGACGTTGAGACAATGCTAATCTTTGATAATAAGCTTGGGTAGCCAAAGGTTCTACAGCATAATCATCGGTGAATCCCCTAATGTAGTCTTGGTATCTATGGAGGAATGTGCGATAATGGAGCAAGACGTCTCGACTCTTATACAGGAATTCTCTGCGATCTAAAGTCTTTTTGTAACTTAAGTTTGTTTGAGCTTCTTGATCCTGTATTAAAGCTGATTTCTTGGTGAACTTGGTTGATTTCACTTTCTCAACATGGGGTAAAATCCTGAGAAATTAGGGTTTGTGACAAACTTAAAAGCTATTCTATTTCTAATCGTTGCAGAAAAAAGGTAAATCTTGTTGGAGAAAAGAGTCAAATGTGCTGCGAGAATACCTCGAGATGTGTAGAAAGCGAGCACATATGCATAGCAGAATACCCTAAATGCGCCAAAACAGAACACAGATGTGCCAGAACAAAGTTTAAATGCGCTACAGTTTTCCCTAGATGCGTTAAAATAGTTTTCTAGAGACAGTTTTGACCAGTTTCAGCTGAAATTTTTCATGTTGGTTTTTGGATGATCCTTTATCTGAATTAATATTTTTGAAATCATAGCAAACAATCTGATTTAAGTTGATTCGTAACCAAGCACAGAATAAGACAAGCACAACCTAGGTTAGGCCAGGACAATATCCGCTAGACTCCATGTGGGTTTCCCCAACCGCATA
Source organism: Sequoia sempervirens (assembly GCA_007258455.2). NCBI lineage: Eukaryota > Viridiplantae > Streptophyta > Pinopsida > Cupressales > Cupressaceae > Sequoia > Sequoia sempervirens. Next base: position 160,986,889 of record VDFB02379711.1, read on the forward strand.
TCAGTAGCGTGTGAATCCAAAAGCTTGGCTGCACGGGCTCCCCCTTACAGTGCACTCTCTTCTCAGGCCAACCAAGCTTCCAATCCCATGAAACTCCCATGGCGAGCTGATCACCTCTACTATTGACTGTGAAAGTGTGGAAGGCTTCACACCGACTGGTGCTGGACTAGCAGATAAAAGGTTTTTGGCTTTCTAAACAATGGTATTTAGTTTGGGACCCCCGTTCGAGTGGCCATACATGGGGCAAGAGATTAATCACCAGTAAGGTGGCACTCCAACCTGAAGAGGTTAAGCTCAATAGGGTTTAAGGGAGTACAACTCCGTCCATATGACACATCCGCACAATCAACCTTAGGTTTTCCCTTAAGGTTTACATTTATATACTAGTTGGGGGTAGCTTGGCTTTAGCTCCACGTTACCCGGTTGAGTCATCCCTTAAGGTGAGTACTTTTTTCCCTTAAGAGCAGGCCCAATTTCTAGAGTTAATAGCGTTCTCTTGCACCCAAGGATCACACAAGTCGCAAGAAGGATACGCCGATTATCAATCAGGGGTTACACGGTGGTCTGGAACTACGATCACTGTTTGCATAGAGATTTGAGGCATAATCACCTACCACTTTCAAGCACAGTCAAGTAGAGTAGACAAGTTCATTTTAGATGCACCAAAATCAAAAGTGATTTAATCTAAGTGAAGATTTTGCTTCACAACAGACATGGGATTCATTTTAACTGCATGATAAAGGTGTGGTGGCTGCCTAAGATTGATTCTTTTAAAACCTAGCAAGAGAAAAATGAAAGAAATTCTATACAAAGAAAATCCCGATTTCGAGAATCACCGAGTTACAATTCAGATGTGAAATTTGTCCCCCAGATGCATAGAATCATAGACCAGATGCGCAACTCTATTACCCAAATGCGCTAAAACAGAATACAAATGTGCTGCTCTGTTACCCAGATGCGCGAAAATAGAACCTATATGCGCTATTCTAAATGCAAAGAATTTTTTTAGATTTTTTGAAACAACTTTAAATGCGCTAAAGAAAGTCCTATATGCGCTAACTAAATTCCTATGTGCACTGCAGAAATAGACGAATGTGCCACTCTGTTTCCCAGATGCACCATAGAAATTCCCAGATGTGCCGAAACAGTCTTCAGATGCGCCGAAATACCTGCAAAAATAAAATTTTCCGAATCTTCCCGATGCGCTGCCGAATGCCAGAAAACCTGTAAACAAACCTACAAGAAAAACCTGCAAGAAAGAAGTCTAAAATAGGGGCATAGGCCCCACGGTGGGTGCCATTTAATGTGTGTATGAAAAATAAGTGCGTAAATGAATTAAAAATAACTGTTCAAACACACCAATAGAACATTATATCAAAGCAAAATACAAAGAGTAAGGAATTGCAAACTCAGTATCCTGCTTCCATTGTCATCCTATTGTCCTCTATCTTTAGTGTTTTTGTAGATTCCAGCTTTTGTGTTCTTAGATTGTAGGTTAGGCTCAACAAACTGTCTTCCTAAAGAACGAGATTTTGCTATGATGTAGATGCAAGATTAAGCCATGATGATGATTTGAACTAATAAACTTGAAATAAACATGATGCTATGATATTAAAGTGCTAAATGAACTAAATGCATAAACTCTACTTAAATGCCTATTACCAATGCTTGGATTCACATAGGTATTTATAGAGTTTTTCGAATGATTTTGATTGGTTGTCTCGATTGACGGTTGTGATAATTCCTGGCAGATCGAACGGTTGAAGAAAGATGAAACTAAAGAGAAAATAGAAGAACCCTGAAAATAAGATTTTTCTATTTTATTATGAAAGAGGAAAAAGAAGAGAAGATAAGAAATCATCTTTCTTTAAAGGAATAAAAGAAAGATTTAAAGTTGATAAATAATTAATTAAAAAAAATCAATTATTTATTTGTGGAGGACATTCAGCTTTTCTTAATTCGTAAATGTTTGTTAAGCTTTTAAAAGCAGAAGAAAACTTGTGGTGAGAAAAGAGCTTTAATCAGTTTTATTGAAAAAAAAGCAGAATATCTAATAATTAAATAAAATATTTAATTATGATATGAGAAGATTGCACAATTAGGTTAAAATGCCTAATTTTGAATTTGGAAAGAAAGCACAAGATATTTTTAATTAAATAAGATTTATTTAATTAAATCACTTTTATGAAATTAATTAAATGAAACATTTAATTAATTAGAAGAAGAATTAAAATAGAAGAAAGGGGAAATATTTAAACTTAATTAAATCAAAAGATTTAATTTAAATTCAAGCAGTGATAATTAATTTAAATAAATAGAATGTATTTATTTAATTAATTAAGAGGACATATGAAAATAATTAAATAAAATAAATTTATTTAATTATGGAAGAGAAATAAGATGAATGAACAATATAGTTAAGTTAAATAAATTTAATCATATGTAGAGGACTTTAGAAGAAATAATTAAATAATAAATATTTAATTAATTGCGAGGATTATAGACATGACCATTTTATCATTATGCACATTCCAACCCCCCATTCGACTTGGGGGCCCATTTTTATGCTTGTAAAATCAAGTTATGCTCCAACCAACCTACAAATACTATTTAACAACTTTTAACAAACTTTTAAAAAGTTGTCATTTAACAAGAAGAGTTGTTATGACAACATTTGACAACTTTTGACAATGTTTTCATTTTTCAACTAAATGACACCAAACCTTCATCAATGACTCCAAATGACTTCAAAAATATATAAAATGGCTCATTAAACCTTATTAAAACATTAAAACACCTAATTTAATTCATTTATACAATATGGAGTCATGGAGGCTTGAATGCAACAAGGTGCTCCTGCACCATTCTCCCCTTGAAGAAAAAACTCAAGTCCCTTGAGAGAGAAAAGAGTGAAGGACCTGCAAATAGAAATGAATCTTCACTATCACTAGTAATCACAAAAAATTGTATCTTCATATTAACCCATGGTTTTTTCTTCCTTGAAATTACAAACTCAACAAGAAGAAGGTATCTTCTTTCCATCTTCCCATCATGTACATATGCAAACTCATCCACAATCCCTGCACCATGATTTTCTTGCAACCATAATGTCTCTATTTCTGTTGTTTCAAGATAACAAAAAAATTCTACATGGATAACACTAAAAATTCCATTAGTCTCATCATGAAACAATGAACTAAATATCTCATTCTAATACCTTGGTGGCTCAATTTGTAACTGCAAATCTATTTCACCTTTGTCCTCTTCTTCTTCAAGTGTAGGCACCAACTCTTCATCATCTTCTTCTACCTTTACCATTGAATCTTCTACTACATTTGTTGTATTCATGTCCCAAAGGTCCATTTCTTGTGCATATACCTCAGCAACATCATCTATACCTTCACTCTCATCATCAGAGTACCATATATAACCTGCATCATATCCTTGAAAATCTGCATATATCTCATTAGAAAAAAAATATGCAATATTGTCATTATCAACCTTATTATCAACAACACATTGAGGATCAGTACCAACCTTATCAACAACCTTAAAAAACTTCTCTACTTGTTCATACACAAAAATTTCATCAACCACTTGAGTATCAACAACAACCATATCATTAATCTCAACATCAACATTTTCATCAACCAACAAAGAAGTTTGTTCATCTTCAAACAAAATTGGAATACTATGCATCTCAACCTGTAACTTACTTTGCTGAACAAAATTTACCTTTGTCTCATTTGTTGCCATCCTTTCTTGTATTTTCCTTCTATGAATAATCTTTTGCATGGGCCTTTCAACTTTTTTTTCATGGTCAAGTGCCAACTTGTAACTCTTTTGAGCAATTGATCTATCCTTTGATTTATTTCTTCAATCTCCTTTTTCCTCATCTCTTTCTCTTTTATCTTCCTTTCTCTTTTTTCATCTTATTTCTTCTTTTTCCTCTCATCCTCTACCAACAAATTTCTTTCCAATCTTCTCACTAAATCCATCTTCACAAGCAAGTCTCTCCTTTCTTCTATTCAACTTTTCTCTGCCTTTCCTTGGCAACAATCAGGTTCTTCTTAACCTGCACACAACCACAAACCAACACTAACCCAAACCTTTTGTTGGGATCTAATAGAAATTTGATGTAGAGTAAGAGGGTTCATACCATCAATTTCCTATATTCTTGGCAATAATCAAGTACACAACTAAAATTCTTCATTCTTGAGGCAATCTCAATCCTTTAACCTTGAGCAACATGGAGTCCAACTTACACAAATGGATTCCAATCTCTATCAGACTTGGTAAATTATTTCAAGATGCTTAGATTCATCCCAAAAACTCATTACAACCATCCAAATATCATACAACAATTATTTAAGGACAACCATAAACAAACTATGCATAACTTTGTTCAAACATTAAGAAAACCATGTTTCTTTTACCACTCTCCACTAAAATGAAACACACAATCTACCATAACTTATGCAAATAAATAAATGAAAATTTTTATTTTAAAGGGTCTTTAGAACATGTAAATTCAGAACTTTTCACCAATTTTTATCACTTTTTGATTGTGGAATACAAATATATGAATTTTTCTTATCTGTTGGAAACCCTAGTTCTTGAACTAAGTAGTCTTCACCAAAAAAGTCATAAATCACTCAAAAACCCATGAAAATTGATCAAAAAAAGTGAAAATGAAAATAGATTCACATATCTAACATTTACAATAGTTCTGAGATATTTATTTGATATGTACAATCTGTACCATTCTATGCAACATCCTGCAACTTTCAGAGAAAAAAATCTCATAGGGCTGCCAATGGTAAAATGATCATAACTTTCTCCAAACTCAATGAAAAAGTATCAAACCAATTGAAAATGAAAGATAGTTCATTCTTCTATCAATAAAAATAAATTTTAGGTCTTTAAAACTTAATACAAAGTTGTACCATGTAAAATAACAGGGCAAAACACTGGAAAATTACAGAAAAATTCATCTCTTCATTCATCTCTTCATTCATAAATTCTTGTTCAATCTACATTCCAAGCCCACATTCGACTTGGAGGCCCATTTTTATGCTTGTAAAATAAATTTATGCTCCAACAAACCTACAACTACCATTTAAAAACTTTTAGCAAACTTTTAAAAAGTTTTCATTTAACAAGAAGAGTTCTTATGACAACATTTGACAACTTTTGACAATGTTTTCATTTTTCAACTAAATGACACCAAACCTTCATCAATGAATCCAAATGACTTCAAACATATATAAAATGGATATTTCAACCTTATTACAACATTAAAACACCTAATTTAATGAATTTATACAATATGGCCTCATGGAGGCTTGAATGCAACAAGGTACTCTTGCACCACCCATTGTGGTGAGTGCTCTTTTGTCAAGCATCTGAGAAGGTTTCCAAGACTCCTACTAACAAATTTAGTCTACCCATTAGTTTGGGGATGATAGGTAGAGCTGAAGGTCAAATTTGTTCCCAACTTCTTCCAAAGGGTTCTCCAAAAGTGACCCACAAATTTATTGTCCCTATCTGAGACAATTGTCAATGGTAAGCCATGAATCCTGACCACCTCCTTGAAAAGAAACCCTAAAATTTTTAAGGAATCACTTGTGCATTTACATGGTATAAAATGAGCCATTTTTCTAAACTGATCTACAACAACAAATACACTTTCAAACCCTCTTTGACTTTTGCACAACCCCAACAAAAAATCCATGCTGATGGATTCCCATGGCCTATTTGGAATTGGAAAAGGTTCGTAAAGACCTACATTTATACTTGAACCCTTGGCTTTTTGAAAAACTACACACTTTTCAACAAATTTTCTGATGTCACTTTGCATTTTGGACCAATAGTAATACCTTTTTACCTACTCTAAGGTTTTTTACACACCAAAATGACCCTCTAAACTACCACAATGCTTCTCTTTAATTAAATTAGTCCTCATAGAACATTTGGGAATAAACAACTAAGCACCCTTAAACAATAATCCTTCTTGAATAAATAAATCTAAATTTTCTTCATGAAATGTATCATTAAACTGAATGAAAGAAGCTTAGACATCTTTGAAATCATCACCTCCTTCATACATACCTTTCAAAGCATCAATACCTACACTTTGGAGTTGAATTTCTTGAAACAACATTTGTCTTTAGCTCAAAGCATCTGTGACCTTATTTGACTATCCTTTTTTATGTTTTATGGTAAAGATGAAGCTTTGGAGGTACTCCACCCACTTCACATGTCTGTGGCTGAGTTTTTCTTAGCTATTTAAGAAACTCAAAGCATGATTGTTAGTAAAAGCAATAAACTCTTTAGGAAGGAGATAGTTTCTCCACTTCCTCAATAATTATACCATGGCATACAATTCCAATTCATAAGAAGAATACTTATTCTTGGCCTCATTAATCTTTTCATAGGTCTACCCTCTTGGCTCAAGACTGCCCTAATTGCATACCCACTTTCATCACATTCAATTGTGACCACCTTATTGAAATCAGGAAATGCTAAGATGGGTTGTTGTGCTATCTTTTGTTTTAGAATTTGAAATATTTTTTCTTCCTCATCAAACCACATAAACATTTTCCTTTTATCCCCTTTTACTGTATCAATAATTGGAGAGCAAATATGACTGAAATTATTCACAAATTTTCTGTAAAATCTAGCTAGGCCATGGAAACTACTTACTGAGCACTAACTGAAGTTGGAGTAGACCAGTTCAAAATTGTTTCTACCTTGCTGGGCTCCATCTTCAAAGTTCCTTTTGAAATCACAAAACCAAGGTAGACCAACTCCTCCATGAATTCACATTTTTCAAATTGATCATCAACTTTTCTTCATTTAGGCTCTTCAACACCATGTCCAAATGTTGCAAGTGTTCCTCTTTAATAGTCTTGCTAAACACAAGAATATAATCCAAGTATACAACTAAAAACTCACCTATGAAGGGTTTCAAAACTTCATTCATTAGTCTCATAAAATTTCTTGGTGCATTTGAAAGCCCAAATGGCATTACCATCCATTCATACAACCCCTCATTAGTTTTGAAGGCAGTTTTCCACTCATCCCCTTCTCTTATCCTAATTTGGTGGTAGCCACTTTTAAGGTCAATCTTTGAAAAGTAGCAAGCCCCTCCTAAATAGTCCATCAAATCCTCCATTCTTGGTATGGGAAACCTTTACCTTATAGTTATCTTGTTAATTTCCCTTGAATCAGTGCATATTCTCCAATCTCCACCTATTTTAGGTGCCAACATAGTAGGGACAACACATGGACTTACACTTTCTCTTATGAGGCCTTTATCAAGAAATTTTTGTATTTGTTTCCTTATCTCTTCATTTTGTTGATGAGTCATTTTGTATGCAGCCTTCTTTGTTAGGTTTGCTCCTAGTATAAAGTCTATGTGGTGGCTCACATCCCTTATAGGTGGAAAAGAACTAGGGAGCTCATCTACAACAATGTCTTGGTACTTGTTCAATAAGGTTTACAATTCTTTAGGCACATATTCAATCTTTGTTGCTTTCATAATAGATTTAGGTTTGATTATAATTGCATACCCTTGTCCACCTTCTTCTTTCATAGTTTTCAAGAATTCTTTTTCCTTGACCAACATGACACTTGACCCAACTTGTGTGTCTAAATTTTCATCTTGAAAAGGGGTGAGGGTAAATGAAACTCCATCCTTTTCAATCACGTGTATTTTTCTATCCATCATATTTTTCTTTTATGTCATACTACCAGGGTCTTCCTAACAATAGATGACAAACATCCATTGGGATGATGTCACACAATATCTTGTCTTTATACCCCCCAATATTGAATTCAACCCATGTTTGCTCATTCACTAGAACTTGTTGACCATTATTCAACCAAGAGACCTTGTAAGGTGTGGGGTGTGGGATTATTTTCATATTTAACTTTTCAACCATCTCTAAAGAAACCAAATTGTCTATGGAACCAAAATTAACAACTACTTTACAAACCTTACCTTGAGATTTGCAAGTGTTTCTAAATAATGATTTTCTTCATGGAAGATCTTTCACCACACTGACATTGAGCAATGTTATTCTCATCATCGGGGATTATCCAACCTCAGGAGCAACATGTTGAGAAGGAGAGATGACACTCTCACAATCTTCCTCTTGAACCAACTACGCTGTCCTTTCACCACCATGTGATGTAGAAGGTTGTTTCTCTGGGCATTTCCATTCTTGAATGCCAAACTGATTGCATTGATAGAATCTTCTAGAGAAGTTATTTGACCCTCTACCTTGTCCTCCAAATCTACCTCTACTATTAGATCTCCTACCTTTGAAACCACCTCTTGACTCTAAGCCTTGATCTTGATTACCACTTGCCTCACCTTGTGCTTTT
>VDFB02379711.1:160995379-161011693 GCA_007258455.2 Sequoia sempervirens
CTTTTGGAAGATCTTCTAGAGTATTTAAGAAAGCTTTCCTAATCACAAGTGTTTTGAGCAATTTTGATAAAGAAAGGTTGATCTTTACCTTTTTTATTTCTTCCACTAGATAATTAGTCAAATTGTTTTGGTCAGCAGAATCTACTTTTTCACTTCGTGAAGCATTTGATGAATTATAATGAGAGGCTACCTTAAGTAACCCTAGATTATTGTTTGATTTCTCATCAGGTGGAGTATTAAAGTTGTTAGGAAGAATTGACATAGATAATGGTCCATGGAATTTACTTCCACCATTGGTATTGCTTCTTAGGTTATAATTATGTCCTTTTTGATACTATTGAAAAGTATAAATTTCATCAACTTCTTCATGAGATTTGTTTTCATCTTGATAAGGAAACGTATATGTTTCTAAAGTCATTTTTTAATTATCTCCTTCGTATTCATGAGTGTAACTTACGACAACAATAGGTGGCTTAACACATTCATAACTTTCAAAAACTAAAGTAGAATCATATCCTACTGAAACCAACTCATTTCCTTTGGGAGGATGAGAGTCACAGTATTTATTATAATGTGTAGCAGCTAGAAAAATATCTCAAGCAATTTTAAACTATGAACAATCTACTTTAGCATGAGTGTTTGTATTATGAATTCTACACCAATTATTCATCGCAAGATCAACTAAATTCACTTTTGACATGGATCTTTCATCATAAGGATTAGTGTTATCCAAAAATTTTGATACTTGTCCATTTTTTGGTTGTGTATTCCAAGGTCTAGGTGGTTTGGGAGCATTGTACACTAGATTTTAAGAATTTTGGTTGTTATTTTGAGCATAAAAGTTTTGATCTCTTAGTTGTGTAACCTCTGTGGTTAATATTTTGAGTTGAGTTATGATTTCTTTCATGTCTTCCTTTTCCTGTAAAATTTCAACATTCTAATTTTCTTGAGTTTGTGAGAAAAAAGAATTTATGTTAGGATGTAGCTTTGTAATAGCCAAGCCAGGGTGAGGGAGTAAAGCTTGACTATTTCCTTGTTGATAAAAGGTTTTCTAAGGAAATGTCCCATTCTAGACCATTGAAGGATAAACATTAGGAGTCATAGGGTGATTCAAAGGTACTCCATTTACACTTGGGATAGCATAATTATTCAATCCAATTTTTCCATTTGTAGATGACCCATTTTTGAGGTGTTTTATTTCTAAATTTACACTTATAGCTTTGGCATAGGCTTCAGGTAGAGTAGTAGGAGGAATTTCCATTTTCTTTACAAACATAGCAATTAAAGGATCTACTGTCATATAATAAACTACAATAGTGGACAAATTATCCTCTACATAAGGTGCTTGTAGCCCAGAATAAGCCTTTTGAAATCTATCATTAAAAGTAGTTATAGGTTCTCCTTCAAACATCTTGATTTGAGAAAATTGATGATATAACAAAGCAAGGTCAACTAGTGTTCTAAATTTGGCCAAAAATTGACTTTCCAAATCTTGCCATGATTTGATAAAATAATGATGTAGGTTGATATACCATTGGTAAAATTCATCACTTAAGGTGTATGGGAACAACCTATATATGAAATCTTCATGTTGAATTCTCTCTCTAAAATATGTATCCTTAAATATACTAATTTGTTCCTCTACATCTTTATGAAGATAATATTTAGGACACAACTTATCAAAAAAAATTGGTAAATCATTGTAGACAACAAATTGAGTAAGTGAATCTACATTGAAGAAATCCATTGCTATGGGGGGCGGTGGTGGTGTTACAGAAGGTTTATTTTGAGAATTTACACTTGTACTTCAATACTTTTGAGTTCTAGATGATGTTCGACCACTAAGTTCGACTAAACTCACACGAGGATTTCCAAATCAAGATCTAGTGACTCTACAAAAATCTAGTTTAAAGCTTAACAAAACCAAAAGAACAACAATAAGGCCCTTCTTCTAGCACTAGTTCCTATTGATGATGATGTCACTCGCAACAATAGTGTAGATAAATTCCTCATAGGCAAACCATGAAGATCCTATCCTTCTTGAAAGATCTAGAACAAAGACAACCTAAAAGAGGAATCTGTCCTAATATGAAAAGGTTGTCTCAATTCAATCCTAAGTCTCTGGTAGTCAGGTCTTGACTATACTAGGTTCACTTTAGTGTATGATGTGATATTGGTGTTAATATCAAAAGGAATATGGCTATTTCTAGTTTCATTAAGAATCATAAGCATTCTACACAAAAATTTCCAATTTAATCATAAAATAACATCATGAAATTGAACGATTTTGAAATATTTTTTCATGAACATCCACAAATTTTGCTATCACTTAAGTAAATTTAGCTTTAAGCATTCAATAATTTCATATAAAATGAAACATTTTCAATAAAATTCCATCCATTCATCTATTTCTTGGAACATTTTCAAGAATTTAAACATCTATTCTAAAATAAAGAATAAAAAATATTGAAAAATTAAAATTTCTCTTAGTTATTCTCCACATATTCCCCAAAGAGTTAATCAAATAAAATAAAACCACTTTATACTTCACTAGATTGCTTCATAGCTACATATAAAATGGTACGAGCTTTTAAAGAGAGCTTGGTTTTAGTTTGGACACTGAGTAGGTTTTGCATGCACCCTTAAATAGCGTAGCACACATTCTTGTTGAGATGAACTAAAAAAAACAACTACAAAGATTCATGAGATAGGTAGCTATCAAATTGGCTCTGATATTGATTAATTTCTATGTGCATACAAGTTTTTAGACCGAAATGATTCAGAAAATAGGAAGAAAGAACAAAACATAGAGAAATTTTTGCTCTTTCAACATCCACAAGTGTTGAACTTAAAATAAAATAAAGTAGTAAACAGCCTTTTATAGGAACAAGGCCTCAAATTTTCAAACTTGAATTTTATCCAAGAAATCAAAAATCAAAAATCAAAATGTAGCATTGGCATAAGCCAACTATTTTTAGAATCTTCTAGACAAAGTCAAAGCTTTGACTTCCTCAACAACAACACTTTTCACTTTCAAACTTTGGTACACAATACTCCACTTAAATCAAGGTTATCGGCATCCTTTAGAATACCAGATAGGAAAAATTCACTGGGACTGGGAACATCTAGCAAAAATCAATTGTAACAAAAATATTCCTATGACACTTTTGGTATCTAATATCTGGTACTTCCTTCTATCATTTAGGGCTTGGGTTCCGAGATCTTTTCTTCACTTTTCTTTAGCTGATATTCTCAAAAAGTATTTGATATTTGATGCATACACTCCTTTTAAATTCCTTATATTACCTTCTAAGTGAAATTGAACCTAGTTTATTCTTTTGATATTTGGAGAATATTAGCATTCCTTTATACTTTCTCTATTTCATATTTGGCTATAGTCTTCCTGCATCATATGATTTCATCAATGACCTCCCAAGTTAACAACTGAATAGGGTCTTTATTTATCCTTTCAATCCATTTTTTGAAAGCTTTCACTTCTTTACCCTCCTTTCCTAGTGTCTAACGATCACAATCTTGACGTGTTAATATTTCAATGAAATCTTGATTTTTATCAAGCAGCTTACTAAATTTATCAGTGACCTTTTCAAAACCTTCTATACATTGTGTCAACATGTCACCTTCCCATTTCAACTATTTATTCCATTTTTCAGGAAATGGAACTTCTTGTTCTAAAATTATGTTTTCTCTTATCAATTCTTGGATATCCATTTGCATGAGAGTTTCAACATCTCACCTTTCTGCATCAACCTATTCATGGAAAAACCTACATTCTCCTTTAAATCTTCTAGATTTCTCAAACTAATGGTATGCTTCCTTATATTTCCCTATCACTTCTATAATAGATTATTCTCCTTGTCTCACCCAATACTCAATCCATTCTTCAAATACATTCATTTTATGGAAAATTGTTGCAATAGCATCCACTTATTCTTGTGACATTATTACTATATTTTTGGGCAATTCAGTTTGTGCTTGACCAGATAGGGTTAATGACTTTATAAAATTTTCCAAGTTAGCAATCAGTTCTTTCAACTCTCTTTTATTCTTTTTATTCTTCTACACCCTAGCAACTGTTGCATCTAAATTAATCTTTATTTCTTCTAGCTCTTGTCTCTAAGATGAGTTTCCAAGATCGATACTTGTTATCTTGTACTCCTTAGGTGTTATCTCGTGCCTATTTTTGTTAGCTATTGGAGTAGCTATATGGATAGTTTTGTCTCCATCTACATTTTACTATATAACATGTAGTCACTTTATCTCTACGCCTAGGATTTAGAGTATCTACTTCTATAAAACTATTAAGATCCAAAGGCACTACTTCTACTTCCATTGGAGAAGCCAATTCCTTGATCAACCAATCAGGTGCATCCTCATCATGCTCTACCTCTGCAACATTTATTTGTTTGTAGTTTTTACTTGATTCACGAACTTCTTCTCTTACTTCAATTTTATTTGTTGCATCCTCTAAAATAGGAATCTCTTCAACAATTTATAGCATAGATTCAATATTATGGGGTTTGACATGGTCTCCTCTATTTGAAGACTTATATTTTCCTATCTATCCAAATATTCAACATTAGTTTCTTGGATGCCAATTTCCTTGTAACCTGCTACATCAATATTTTCTTCATTTTAAACTTTATCACCTGAAACCTATGTAGCTTCTTCATTTTCAACTTCAACCCATCCTTCCTCTAATTTTTCAAAGACCTGCAATTGTTCATTATCATTTGGATTGTTCCCAAGAAAATATCAGGAATCAAAGGTATCTTCAATAGTTGTTTCATCAATAAGATCCTACCCTACTGTCTCCCTTGTTTCCCTCTCAAGGACATCAAGGTTCCTAGCTTCTAAAGCATGTGTCCCTTGTATAAATTCTTATTCTTCAACATTTATAGGAATGGACCTTGTGTCTAATATTTCTGCTACGATTGGTTGTACCATGAGTTTATCCTTAGAATTATTTTATTTTAATTTTTCCCACATGGCACCCCATTTATCCATTTGTTCTTTAATTCTAGCTTCATCTTCCTTAGAAATTTCTTCCAAAACCATAGGAGTTCCTCCCAATGCTTATTTCATACTAGCCAGTATCCATCTTACTAGTCTTCCTCTTCTTCTTAGTAGGTTCTCCACTCTCAAATGCAGTTTCATTTCTTTGTTTTCTTCTTTTATCTTGTGAGTAAGTGGGTTCAATTCCTTTTTCTCTTAAAAATTTACAAATATCATTTATTTAATGTTGAGTATTTAACAGAACTGGTGTAGAGAATTCTTCAATTGATGTCATTTCTTCACCATTGTAGTTTGGGTCTAGGATAGGTTCATCATACACTCTATCTTCATTGTAATTTTTACTCAACACTTGACCATCATCTTTTTCTAATTGATCTAGGATATCATGAAGCATAAGAATCTGATCAGATTTTAGTGACAATATTTCTTTCTTTTTTCCTTACTATGTGCTCGTCTTCACAATTTAGCCAATAATCCTCTAGATGTTGGACATGAGCATGATAACCAGCCATGTTCTTGGCAATATTCTCTTTAGGATCATAATACATCCTCTAGAGTGGGAAATATTCAAATTTATATGTTCTCAATTCTTCTTCACACAAGTCAACTATCCTAATTGCACTACATTTATAATTCCCTATCATAATAGGAAATCTGAAAGAAGCCTTCTTACGAGCATGGCTGTAAAGAGGTTGAGATGGCTTTAACTATCTCACCAATTCTAGTAACACAATTTTTTCTTTAGGATACCTAGGTAGCATGAAAGGATTTCCATCAAACCCTTCCATTCTAATATAGGAATAAGTGGGGAACTAAATGTACCATCCTCCCATTGGTCTAATAACACTTTGTGCTTCCAAGGACAATATTTTGCCTTTGTCACCTTCCATTGTTCTAGCCAGCTTCATGGAAAACACATCATTAACTTTAATGTAATGCTCTTTGTATCCATGGATAGTGATTTGAGGTAAATGAGCATATATTAACCTATTTCCTACTTCTTTTCCCAAAGTTCCAATCTTTATCAACCCTTATTTACTTGAGCTGATGGTACTTGAATAAATCTCATATGAATACATATAAAAATAGTTGGTTTTGGGAAATTCCTTTATCTGTTCATGCAATCTGTCACTTATAAAATTTCCCCAATAAATTTGCACGAGACTTTCCATCAGTCTGGATATTATTACAAACATCCAAGGTTCAAATTTACTAGCATCTCATAACCTTGCTATCATACTTAGCATAGCTATAACATCTTGAACATATTATTTGAACATAGACCTTAGAATTACTTTGGCATGCTTTTTAATCTACTCTTGGCAGCATTGAGTACTAATAATTTCTCTATTGCACTCCTTAGCATTTTGATAAGTTTTGGCCTTTACCATCAAATCAATTTTGTACATCTGAGTGAATATAGGGAGCCCAAATGTGTATGTAATTCCTTTCTTAGAGAGATCTACATAAGTTCTTCCCTCCTCAATAATTCTTTTCTTTGGGTCATAATGATTTATACATTCCATGACCAATTTAGGGGCCTCCATTGCTGGAAAAAACCCTCCTACTAAAAATAACCCATTTTCTATAACATAATTTCTGACACATTGAGAAGCATTTTCTTCTCTTACATGATTGTGAATTTCAACATCCGAAGTCCACCTCAGATGAGTATTTGTAACTACCACGCCAATTGGTATGGATTGTGAAATGTGGTATTTAAATTCATCTTCTATCTTTGCTTCAGAAGTACTCATTTTTGTTGGTGTTTTCTGTATTTTCAAATGTGTGTCTTGTGTGCAAGTTAGGGTTAAATTTAACCAAATTTTGTTACAAATTTATAAAAAGTTCAATTCACCTTTCGGTTAAATTCAAATAAAAAATAAATCAAAATTTTAATTTTCAAAGGGAAATACCATTTTCGAGATTTTCATGTGTGAAAATGATTAACAAAATTTGGGTTATTCAAAACATACCTGGTTCTAGTTGATGATGAAAATATCTTCAGAATTAGGCTCCAAAACCCTTGGTAGTTGTGTTCTTAGTTTCTCAAAATTTACCTTTCCTTATGTGCTAGTAATATATTGTTTGTTCAATGTCCTTTGCAAATTTGCAGCATGACCTGAAGTGGAGTGTTGTAAAAGCAATTGCATGCTTGAGGTGATGCCAAGTACATGTGTAGTTCATTTCCTTCATTAATTACCTATTATAATGCATTAATTTCTCGAATAAAGGTGTAATCATTATGAATTAGGGTTTAAAATATGAATGCCTAGGTTTCTGTGTGGGCTCACTACTAGAGGAGAAAGATGGTGCAAAGATCTTATGTGGCACTCTGGTGTCACTTTAATTTTTGTGAGGAAAAATCCTTCAAAATATGTGATCAATTATGATCATTGGGATTAAAACTTCTGGTACCAAATTTTGAAAAAAATATTGGGGATTGGGATACTTACCTCCAAGCTTTAAAGAAAACTAGAATGAAGAAGAGACCAGAAACTAAGTTCAACAAGACCTCAAAAATAATCAAAACATTTCATAATAGGACCTCCACTTTCCAAGTTCCAACTAAAGACAATGAAACAACAATAATCAAGATCCAATAAAAAAAGGATCACCGGGATCAAAAATTTTTCTTGATGTCTTACTGGGCGGGGCTAGGATCGACTAAAGATACAACTTTCTTTGATGCAACCACAACAACTCTGGGATTTTGATTTCTGGTAAAATATTAAAACTTCATGAAAAGACAGAAACACCGAATCTGGGAAAGAATAATGATTAAAACAAATTCTAGTAGAACTAAAAAAAGTGAAACCTGCAATCAACCAACCCATCGAACCAAGCCAAAGCAAGTGAAAGAAAAAGGAAAAAAAGGAAAAAAAAGGGGGGTCCACATTTTACAAAAGGGAAAAATGGGGAGTGTTGTGATACCACTCAACACTAATTGCTACTAGATGAAATATCATGCATGCAATTAGTATTGTGGCTATATTTCAAAAATATTCTAGAGATTACATGTTGTAGCAATGAAGAGAATATTTAGATATTTGAAGGGCACTCCAAAACATGGTTTGTGGTATCCAAATGATAATGATTTCTCTCTAAGTTCTTATATAGATGTAGATTGGGAAGGTTGTGTAGATGATAGGAAAAGTACAAGTGGTGGGGAATTCTTTCTTGGATGCAGATTGGTGTCTTGGCTAAGCAAGAAACAAGATTCAATTTTCTTATCTACTACAAAGGTAGAATACATTGTAGAAACATCTTGTTGCACACAGGTGTTGTGGATGTGGCAAAACCTTAAATGATATCAGAGTTGTATATGATGAACCAATTTTTATATTCTGTGACAATACAAGTGCTATTAACATTTTAAACAATTTGGTAATGAACTCAAGACTAAAACATATCTCAATCCAATATCACTTTTTTAAAGAGAAGGTTGTACATAATTTGGTGAAGCTAGAGTATGTGCCCACAAAGGATCAAATTATTGATATATTTACTAAGGATCTTCCTAAGGATACTTTTCAGTATCTCTAGGAGAATTTAGTGGTTATTACCCCTCCTTTGAACTAGATGCATAACAATATGCATTAGTCAAGTGGATCTCAAGATTCATTCCTTGTTCTAGACTGATGTTGGTGGCTACCTCTCAAGGGGAGTAGGTAGTGACATTCTTGGTTATTTTAATTAGGGGGTGTAAGTGTTGGTGCAGGTTGGTGTTGTCCTTTGTCATCTGTGTCAAAGGATATGTGAAGTGGTTGTTGGTTGGTAAAAATTTTTGTGTGCTCCTAAGGGGAGTATGCAGAGTAGTAAAAAGGAAAAGATGCTGAGAAGTTACAAATACGATTAATGTTAAAATGGGAGAGTGTGAGAGATGTGTTATCATTTTCCATTGATGTCAAAGGAGGAGAGAAAGTAATGTGAAAAAGGATCAATTGAGAAAGGGGGAGGGAATAGTGTGAAAAGGGAGAGTAGTAAGCTAAAGCGGGAGAGGACGTAAAAGTGGGAAAGATAAAGATTTGGTATGGATCGATGTGTTGGTGATCAAATCTATTATTTTTTTTATTGGTGGGTTTTCACATCATGTGTTTCCATCAATGACAAAGGGGGAGATTATTACAAGTATGAGCATGAGTAGTTGGTGTGGTCATTGATGTCAACAGGATTATATTGGTGTTTTCATTCATGTCAAAATGCTTATTTTGTGTTATCATTAATGTCAACTATTTCATACTATTGGTGACTATTGGAAGTCAATTGATGATTGAGAGCTTATAATAATTCTTTGAGTAGTTTTATTATGCTATCATTAGTAAGTGTTACTAGTGTCAACTTCTAGTGTTGCTTTGATAAGCTTCTATTGAGTTGGTTGGTTATATTTATGTGTTGTGGTGTTGAGGAAGTGTTGAAGATAATGATAATGTGCTTTGGTTGCTTGGTTTCCAAGTGCTTTTAGAAAAATTGAATAAAAGAAGAAAGATTGTGGTTGAGTGGTGTTTTGGCATATAGAGTAGTGTTCTAGTTTTTCTTTGCATTTCTTATATGTTGAAGATCTTCTTGTGTGAATTAGATATGTTGATAAGAAGTATTCATAAGTGTTACCTCCAAAGTTTATTGGTCTAGATCATTGCACAAAGAAAGTTGTGTTGACCAATGTGTGAAATATGTCTTGTGGTGATGTATGGGAGAAATGGTTTTTCTCTACATTTCTCTATAGATTTATTTTTCTAGTCTTACAATTCTAGAAGTGTGTTGGTAAGGTTCATATCTACCTTTAGTTGAAGTTTCTCATGGTTTGGTGCTCCACAAGTTAGTATCTTGAGTTATAGTATATAAAAGGTTAACAAGGTGTATAGGATGAGTTTTTTCTTCAGGTGAAACTTGTTGCAAAGGAATTTATTAGATTTCAGTGTGTTTTATGGAATATTCTATATTTTGTTCAAGTGATATTGGTTGTTCGTGAGTTGTATCAAGATCAATGGAAGTGTGCACTTAATTATTTAATGGCATTTACATGGGTTCGACTAACCTTGGGAATTTAAACTAATTGTGGATTTTCTTTGGTGATTGTGGAAGCATGTCATTGAATGTATGAGTGGATTTAGGTCTGAGTTAAGGTTTGTTGTGGTTTTCCTTCATTTCTTTCCATCATGAGAATGTTTTGGTGCCAACCTAATTTGGATTTACATGGTTGAGATGCATAGTCAACCTTGGAGACTAATTTTAAGTTTGAAGAAGGTATAAATAAGTGTTATGTTGATGGAGGATTTGTGTGTAGTGAGTGTGATGCAAATCTCAAGTTGTGTAGTGTGAATTTGTGAAATGTAGTGTGAGATTTAATGAATTAGAGTACTTGAAGCAATGAGAAAAAGGTGTCTACAATCTTCAGAAAGGCTATGAACATGTTGGTGATGTTGTTGTGGACTTTTCTTTTGCATTGAGATGGATTTCTCATTGCAACATTATTCTTTTCTTCTTTTATGTTATCTAGGAGTAAGCCCTTCTTTCTTTGGGTAGTGAGCCCTCCAATAGTGAGTCTATTATATTCAATATTGCAATTACTTTATATTGTGAGCTAATAACCATAGTAGTTTTTCCCTTCTTGGGTTTTCCATGTAAATCTAGCATTCTCATGTGTTTGGATGTGTTTTCATTATTGTTTCTCATGTTTACATTTTTATAATGCATAATAAGAGTTTAAGTGGTTGTTAAGGGTTTATGGAATAATGCAAATTTGAATGTTAAAGAGGGTTTTGATGTTTTAATGAAAAACTAATTCACCCTCACTCTCAGTTTTCTTGAGCATTCAACATATATAAGGTTATGTGAGTAGAAATAGTGTACAGAAAAAGTGGCCAATATACCAAAAATAAAGAAACCACAATCTTGTTATTGGAAAAATGATGCAGGAGCATCCAACAGTGTAGGGCAATCTTGCATCACCCAAAACAAAAAATTCTTTATTTTCTTTAGTTGTTTTGAGTCCCATGATGGCACTTAGGGGATATAATATTGTCAAGTGTCAAAAATAGCGAAAAAAGAGAACTTACTATTTTTAGTAAGTTGTCCTAAATAGGCTCATATGGATGTGAAAATTTACCCCAAGGAGTAGAGCTAAGAAACATTTCTGGCTACGGAAGAATCACCTCAATACCATACACGATTTGGGAGAAATTAATGTTTATATCCCAAGAAATTTCTCCAATGCAACTTCAAATTCAGATATAAAACTTTAGAGGCCCCAAAATAGCTCAAAAGGTGGCTAAACCAACCTACAATTGGTTTGTGTGTTGTAGAGCTCGTTGAGAGATTTCCAATGATATGCAATAATAGCAAATCAGACACCTGGATCAAAAGTTATTGCCGTGTGAAGTTAGTCCTCTAAAAAGTGAATTTCTTAAAAATTTCTTCCTAGGCCAGAAATCAAATGGCAGAAATTTTGGTGCCAAAAAAAAGGGGAAATTTGTACTTTTTAGAATATTCTAGGGTGGTTATAGGGGAAAATAAAAAGGGTTAAGTGGGGGTTGTAGAAGGTGGCCCTGATGGTGTAGATTTTGGCTCTGAATAGTAGATTTTTATTTTCTGAGTTGATTTTCTTGTAATGAATCAAGTTCATGAGCATGTAGCATGTAAGATTTTAATCTATAATTTCATTTTTTGAAAATAATTAAAAGCAAGTCACTTTTCTATCTTGCATCTTCTATGTTGGTATTTGTTGTGATTTCAGTGGGTTTTGGGTGGTGTAGCCCTCATTAGAAAATAAAAAAATGCACTCATGTTATGGCTTGGTAAGATCAAGCCATAATGTGAGAATGTTTTATGAATTCTAAAATATGCTTAGATTGTTAGTTTGTAAAAGCACACACCTATTATGTTGAGCTAAAAACACAAGCATATTCTAAGCTCAACATACTACGAGCATATTTTATTAGTTAATAAAAGCACATACATTTTTCCCTCATTTTATAACCCATAGCCACATCTTTTAGTTCACCCTTTCCTCATTTTTCTCTCCAAAATGTGTTTGTAATTTGTAAATTTAACAAGAAACTCTACAATACCACACAATAGAAGAGGTAAGCATTGAATTTTAGTGTATTAGAATAAAATTTGGTTTATAATTTTATTTTATTTTTGATGAATTTCATTTATATTCTTTATAGAAGAGCCTATAAACCTTAATCCAGAGCTAAATTTGAGTAAAGTAATGCCTGAAGATAACCAAACAATACCTAACTCTCCTCTAACCCTTTAGACAAACCCTAAATAAATCCATGAGGATTTGGTAAGGAATTTTAAACAAAATAAACTTCAAATTACATAAATAGTTTCTAAATTAAAATCTTCAATATCAGACCACCATCATAGATCACTTGCTTCATTATTGAAGGTAATTATGATCAATGTTAACATGGTGATAAGTCAAATAAATCAATGGAAAATTCATAAAGATTTATGTTGTGAATTTTACATAAAAAATTATCTTATGATGAAGTGTAAAAGAAATACCTAACAAAAGTGAAGGGCACACAATATACTAAGAGGGGGGTGAATCAGTATATCAAATCTATTTAAAACTCTTTAATTCAACATGTATCTCTAAACACAAATCATCAAACATGAATTAAAAGATACTCTCAATCAAGCAACATAGAAGCACACATTCACATAATGAACACCAGATATATGTGGAAACCTGAAATGGGAAAACTATGGTGATAAGAGCTACTTGGAGCTACTATCCACATATATACTCACAAAAATAATGAATGAGTTAAAATAATGTAGTAACCAACCTACTAGAAACACCAACCTGTTATTGTTTTTGAAGGTACCAACCTACTATAGACACCAATCCACAATACAAAGATCTGGGCACCAAATCAATAAGTAAGACACCAATCCTACCAAGATAAAGCTTGTGGAAATTCAATTCTAATTACACATCTTACACAAGATTTAATCATTCCTAGAACACTCTCCTACACACCTTATGATCTTCTGATGATGGTGCACAATGATTGAGATGTAATTGCCATTAAATTAAACTTGCTCACAAAATTACCCTTACTCTCACACATACTTTTAGTTAATAAAAATCTAAACTATGATTATTATATACATTTGATTACATTAACAACACTTCATTTCAGCCAAGAGTCTCTTAACACCATCCATAATTAGCCAAGTCAACTAAGGTAGACCTAAATTAAAATTTACATGAAATGTGTAGTGGGTAGGTCCTAAATCAAATTTGATTCCACCAAAAGAAAATGATGGCATGTTCCTCCTTCAAGGACCTTAACCTGGACCTGTTTCAGTTTTCCATGCTATCTCCTAAGGTCACACACTACAAGCTACAACCACATAGTTTTGAAACATCAACTAGTTAGTTAACAAGCTCAATGACTCTTCTATCACATCAATATTTTTTCATGTTGGACATAAATCCCAAAAACTATGAAATAAGATAGAACATGTGTAGAAATATTGGGTTAGTGCAGGATAATGGGGGTCCAAACTAGGCCCTTAAGTGGCATGACAATTCAGAAAAGAGAGTTAGGTAACTTGACATAAAAATCTGAATAAGTTATTAACATAATTTAAAAAATATGTAAGAACAAAATTTGTAGAAAATTAAATGTAGTTTCTAAGATACTATTCCTTTTATGGAAAAAAAAAATTAAATCTATTTGGTGAAAATTTGAAATTTCAATGTAGTGGTACTAAATTTTTAGGGAAAAATAAAAATCAAGTGTATGTCTGACCAACCTAAGTACAAGCAAAAAGTAATATATTTTTTTGAAACTTTGAATATAAGTAGAGGGCACATATCTAGATGTGCTACATTTTTTTGTAATTTTTTTGCAAGTAAATAATCAATTATGATTTTTTATTAAATGTTTTAAAAAATATTAAAACATGTTTTCTGACCACCATAACTTGGTCAAAAATTTATGAAATTCAATTTTTCATTTTCTTTTCCTAAAGAATGTGATGCATTTTTCGTATTCAAAAAATGTGAAATCATTTAAAAATTATAGATTTTTTCCAATCATCCTATAAATGAGGACTTTAGTCAAAATGTATGTAGAAATTTAATAATAATTATTATCTATTTAATTCCAAATAAGGCATATCTTATATTTTTGGAAAGTTGGAATTTTTTTAAATAAACCCTTTTCATTTCATAAATTTTGGATAAAAAAAGTCATCAGCCACATTTTTGCCATATTGCCACTTTTTGGACCCCCATGATCTCACCCTACTCTCCATTCAAGCCACATGCCAAAATTCACATTCTATAAGAAATGCAAATCATGAACATGTTGCAAGAAAAATATTTTTTCTTGAGTAACTAATCTCCAACATTCTAGATCAAACTTCTAGATTACTTCTATCACCAAAATAGATGTAATCATGATATTATAAGCATACTACAACAATCTTCTTCATTTTCCTCAAAATTCTCTAATATGATAGTATGATTACATTTAATTCTCATTGTTCTTCTTGTTGACATTAAAACTTTGACAACGTTGAACACATTTTACATAAAGGATGTTAAATTCCTTGGTAATACTTCTTTGACATCAATGACAACATATGTAAATTTCATGTGAAAAAATTATCCTATAATGAAGTGAAGAAGAAAGACAACAAAATAATAAATATGTGTTTTTTAGATCCTAGAACTAAAGTGGTGTAGGGACACCTAGCTTTGATCATGTAAATGGGCTAGATGATAGTTTTTTGTGTTGTTGAGTTCAATTTTGATGTAATAAGGTCTATTTAGACCATGGATAATGTGTTTTTTCATGTGGGGTTGGTTGTCTCATAATTTGGCATATTTTGTAAATGTTGCAAGTGTTGCATCAATAACTTTGCAATTTTTGTTGTGTTTGGAAGTTGAATGGTCACATATTCAAAAGGTGATTGGATACCATTGGTTTTTGGTTGAACATGTTTAAATATTCCTTTTACAACTTGAGGCAAGCTTTTGGTGTGATTTGGAGATCAAATAACAATAATAAACTCTATTTTTTTGCAACTTTTGTTAATTTATTCTTACTACAGGAGTTTTTATGGATCCCTACTGTGTTTTAATGATTTAAATGCATTGGAATTGATGGAGGAATGAATTAAATCTATTTTGGTTTTTATTTGAACTTATTTCATAAGTTTTGAAGGATTTTAGAGCCAATTCAATGTTGAAAGTAGCTAGAAACCCTAAGCCAAGAGGGTTTTGATAGAAAAAATGGAATATTGAACCATTCCACCAATGGAAACCTATACAAATTGGTGGAATGGAATTAGTTATGTTTATTTTCATGTTTTTAGGGTTTGTATATGTAGGTGATTGAGGTAGGGAAATGTTTGATCAAGCCCTAACCTAATATCTCAATTTATTAGGCTTAGGAGTAGAGGAACTAGAAGTAGGTTTTTATAATTGATGAATTTTTGGATGTTCCAATTGATAAAAGGTGTTGTTTCAAACCCCATGTGACCTGGTTGAATCATTGGAGTGGATTTTGATAGATTGGAAGAAGTATTTCTCATAGTTGCTTTATAAAATAGGGCTAATTGGGCCTACTTGTTGCATATTAGTCAATTTTAGAGGGTGTTGTTACAAAAAAAATCCATTTACAAGTTTGATATGTTGAAAAAGAGTGTAAAGGGTATCAAAAATGATAATTCATTTGTGGTTTTGCAAGTTTCTTTGAAAGATATGGTGAAAATTCATTGTTTGGAGTGCTACAAGGCAATTTGAAGGGAACAAGATGCCTCCAAAGGGAAGTGTAGTCATTGCTAGGGAAATAAGATTGATGAAGGAGTCTCA
This sequence comes from Sequoia sempervirens, assembly GCA_007258455.2. Taxonomy (NCBI): domain Eukaryota; kingdom Viridiplantae; phylum Streptophyta; class Pinopsida; order Cupressales; family Cupressaceae; genus Sequoia; species Sequoia sempervirens. The sequence goes on from VDFB02379711.1 coordinate 161,011,263, forward strand.
AGAATCTCTTTTAGCTAGATTTTCAGCACTTGAAACAAACCAAATAAGAGGTAAGGCCACTATAGATGAGAGTGACCGAGAGGAAGAGGAAGAGGGTGAGAATGAAAACCCTCAAAGAGGATCCCATGAGCAAGAGTTGAATCCTGAAGAGATGAGGATGGTTAGGATGTTAAAGGTTGTCAAAGGAGACACTTCTAAGGTGAAGACCAATTTTCCAATGTATGGAGGAATGTAAGATAGTGAAGAAGTGTTAGGTTGGATTGATGAACTTGACAACTATTTTGAATATGAAGAGGTAGCAAATGACCAAAGGGTGAAGTTTTCCAAAACAAAGTTGAAAGGACCTGCCCTAACCTAGTTGGATTATGTGTAGGAAGAGAGAGTGAAGAAGAAAAAATCCAAAATCAATTCATGGGACAGAATGGTGTCCA